>JAHWFO010097243.1:232653-279469 GCA_023313115.1 Rhysida immarginata
GGAATAGATGAAGAAGTTACAAGTCTTTGTAATTGACGAATGTCACAGTACGAAAATGTGCTGCTTTTATCCGCAATGGCGGTAAAATCTTTCTTGTTAAAAATTGTTCTTTGGCAGCGTTGTTAATCGATATTAGCAACGTTAAATTAATTTTCAATTTAATTACAGTAAAAAATATAAAATTGGTTTTTTGAAATTTAAATCAAATAATTATTACAAAATAAGTAATTTTTCCCCATTTTTTCTTACCTTTCTATAGTTGCCCACACTTGTAATTTTACTATTGTTGTGGCCCAGTTATATACAAAAGGGAAATGTCATGGTATTCACACCTTCATTGCACAAGTTAGAAATCTTCATGACCATTCTGAATGCCCAGGTTATTATAATTCAAAATTATTTCAAATACTCGCGTCTCATTTTTTTGTTGCAATATTCTGTGCATGTAAATGTATCTTTTAAACTTTCAGGAGTAACGTTAGGAAGTATAGGATCAAAAATGGGAATGAATGCTGTTGATAATTCATTTGTTAAATTTGATAACGTTCGAATTCCAAGAGAGAATATGTTGATGGGACATGCTCAGGTATTCTTTTTAATTTTTTTAGTACGAGGGTTATTCGGAAAGTAAGATTTGTTTTTTAATAAAAACAAAACTACTATATATATTTTCAAATATTTTTCTTTATCAGATTCTATGTACTTTTAACTATTTTCCCACATACTTTCCAAGTTTATTTAAGCACTTGTCATAGCGCTCAATGTACTTCCGCATAATCAGTTCATAGAAGCTGCCGCTGGTGAAGAAAGTCACGCAGTTTTCACTTGTTCATCATTACTGAAATGCAGGCTGCTGATGAACTCCTTTAGATCCCAAAACAGGTGGTAGCCACTGGACATGAGGTCTGGACTAAGGTGAGTGATCAAGTTGTTCTCAACTAATCAGATCTTTTGTTTGGGAACAACTTGACCACCCACCTTACAGTCTGGCTACCACCTGTTCCTGGATCTAAAGGAGATCTTCGGCAGCCTACGTTTCAGCGACGATGAACAAGTGAAAACTGACTGACTTTCTTCACCAGCAGCAGCTTCTATGAACTCATCATGCGGAAGTATATTGAGCGCAATGAAAAGTGCTTAAATGAACTTGGAAAGTACGTGGAAAAATAGTTAAAAGTACAGACAATCTGGTAAAGAAAAAATTTTGAAAATATATATAGGGTGAGTATAAAAAGTATCAGGAAAAGTTCGGAAAAATAGATTTATTTCAGATATTGCTACAGAATCTTAAAATTCTTCAAAGTACAGTAGAACCTCGTTTTTACGAACTCATATTTTACGAAATTCCGGATTTTACGAAGTAATTCTGAAATCCCGACCCCCTCCTGTTAATTTCCATATGATAAACTTTAAGTTTTACGAAGTATTTTTAGGACAAAATTCGGATTTTACGAAGTTAGAAGTTGCAATTGGTAGTAAAAAATTTTACTAAAAAAAAAAAGTGAAAATTTTTTGCGTGAGCGGCCTGATTGCATTTTTTTCGTCTGGTTGCATTTTGTTCATTTAGCTTATGTTATCACCGTCGTGATCGATGATTAACTGGATAGTTTCCGCCGTCGCCAACAGAGGGAGCCATAAGTAATGCAGCTGAACGAAAGTGAAACTGAACTTGCAGTCCAGTGAAGTGAAGATGATGATAGCGAATTTGAATGATTTGAAGAGTGGGAAATCCTGAAAAGTAAGCTGAATTTTCAATCTAAATTCTCCGAGTTTGTTAATAATGATGCGAATGTTTTAACTTCTCCGAAGTTAAACGAAAACGACTTTGCCATCTTATCAAAGATGGCGGCGAAGAAGAAAATGACAATGCCGAAAAATTGGAAAATACGACATTCAAAGCAACATCCTCACAAATTAAAAGCTCCTTAGAAACTCTAAAAAACCATCTGTATGCAACTAAAAATGTATTAGACGATATTTTTGAAAGTTTTTTTTTGAATTTTCAAACTACTTAAATAATGCTATAACTTCAAATATGCATCAGCCAACAATTCTTAACTACTGCCTATTAAAAGTTTACGTGTTTTTGTTTTTTTTTGGAGGGGGGGGGTTGTTTTTTACGAACTTTGGATTTTACGAATAAATACCATTGGTCCCCTGAAGTTCGTACAAACGAGGTTCTACTGTACATCCCTTGAGGGTCGACACACTTTTGCCAGCGGCTTTTTCCTGGTTGGCGGATTCTGGAAGGTCCTTAAGGGTACACGTGCAAGCTTCTTTGATGGCATTTAGGGTCCCATGGTGGTGTCCTTTGAAGGAGGATTTCACTTTGGGAATAGGAAAAAGTCTGCTGGGGCCAGTTCGGGACTGTAATGGGGTTGGGGAATCGTCGCAACGCCGTTTTGCATGAGGTAGTCGTGACCTTGGAGCAGGTGTGGCTGGGTGCATTGACGTGATGCAATTTCCAATTTTTGGAGATGGCTGGCCTCAACCTCAGCACTCACGCACACATTGCACGTTGTCGTCGGTTCTTCACATCATCGGCCGTCCAGCGCAGGGCTCATCCTCCACACTCTCTCGAGCTTTTGCCACTTAAAAACTACAGTTTGTAACATACTTTCATCCTTGAACATTTGGCTAATCATACCCAACATCTCCATACCCAATTTCCCCAGTCCAACACAATACTTGATGGCATACTGCTGTTCAATTGTTCACTGCATTTTGCACCGATTCACTTGACTAAAATGCAGTGAACAATTAAGGGGCGACTAAAACTTTGATCTAGTCTGAACAAACGCTCGCAGGCAACTGACGCTTGGCATGTTTTGAAGATCAGACCCCACACCAGTGAGCACGCTTAATGCGAGAGCGTTGCGAACTACAGTCACGTCAGGAAAAAATTGTTCCTGGTACTTTTTATACAAAGCTTGTATAGTAGTTTTGTTGTTATTACAAAGCGAACCTTACTTTCCGAATAACCCTCGTAAGTTCATTTGGGTGAACCCCATCATTACGAAATTCGGGGGGCCCAAAATTTTTTCATATTATCCGTTTTTTGTATATGGTTTTGCAAATTTTCCTTTAAGACTAGTCCATTGACAAGGATATGACAAATCACAGAGTACATGGTAGATACATGTATTTGGATCTTCAGAATGACACTCATTTAAATTTTCAGATTTAAATTGTGAAGTACGTCCAGAAGGTAAGATGTATTTGGTAGTACAAAAAAAAAGCAAGTACACAATCTCCATGCCTTCCACTATTTTTCGACACAGTTCCCTTCCACTATTTTTCGACACAGTTCCCTTCCACCATATTATAGGCACTTAGCATAGCATGAATTTTTAATATCCCTCTTCATAAAAAGTTGCTGCATGTGATGTCAAGGAATAGATACAGCTTCTTTTACCCCGTCATCGTTGTTGAACTTTTGTTCTTCAAGGAATGACTTCAAGTGCTGAAAGAGATGAAAGTTGCTAGATGAACTTACTTTCTGGACGTACCTCGTATATTATGTTTTATGTAAATCTTATTATGCAATATTCAAATTTTTTTTATATGAAAGTGTTTAGCAATTTGCTTTTATATTAAGGTTTTAGAAGATGGAACTTACATCAAACCAGAAAACCCTTATGCAGCTCTAAGCTCAATGACCATTTTACGTCTTGGAATCATTCTCCAATCTGGAGTACTATTGTCTCAGAGTTCTACAATAGCCATCCGTTATAGTGCTGTTCGGCGACAAGGAAAAATTCTGTCAAAGTAAGTCTCGTTTAGAGCATTAATTTAAAGCATTGATAGTTTTAAATGCAATAGGTACCAAAATAACTGTGCTGAATGGTCCTTTGTAACAGACGCATGTCACTATGTCAATTAAAAGCCACATTCAATAAGGCCTACTAGAAACGTGTCTATGAGATCAGTACAGAGAAATTTGGTACAGATGGGATATGGCAACCTTTATTCACAGCATGCAATTGGAGACTACGCCTTGCCTGGGCTTGTGAACATGTTCATTGGAGCTTAGATGACTGGAAACGCGTAGCTTGAGCCGATGAGTCACAATTCAAGTTCATGCAAACTGATGGTACAGTTCAAGTGTGGTGCAGTGTTTACATGACAGTGTTTGGGTCTTCTGATCAACTTGGACCTGCCATTGATTGGGAATCTTTATGTCAGTTGCTTGGTGATCGTTTGCAGCCCTTGTACACTAACAACAATAGGTTTACCAGGAGGACAGTGTGCAATGTGATCAGGCCAAGATTAATCGCAATTGGTTTGAGGAACATTCCAAACAATGTCCAACGAATGAATTGTCCACTTAGATTGCCAGACATGAACTCCATCGAATATACACGGGAGCCTGCACCTACAACACTTTTGCCATTTTGGGCACCTATCAAGACCGAACATCTTTTCATATGACTTCCAGTGACTGATAGAGTACATGCCATGTTGAGTTGCTGCAGTTCACCGAGCAAGAGGAGGTCCTACACGATATTGAATAAGTATCCCACGACATTTGGTACTTCAGTGTATTTTGTATGTATTTATTTGAGATCCTAGAGGCTAATTACAGAATGTTTTTTTATTCAATTTGGAATCGACGGGGCATAGATTCCTAATCAGCTTGGATATTGAAGTGCCTTGTTTTTTGGGGGAGGGGTTTTTTCCTCCAGGGTTATGTAAAAAATTCGAAGTCTTTTTTTTCTTTCCCGCCCTAAAATTTTATACTTTTTTGAAAACTTACAGGAACCCTGAAGTAAAAATACTTGATTATCATATCCAGCAGTTTCGCCTCTTTCCTCAGGTTGCTCTAAGCTATGGTTTTATGTTCACTTTCCAAATGGCAAAGAATTGCTTCGAAAAAAGATTATCACAAAAAACGCTTGATGCTGTTGCTGAGGTAAATATGAACATTAACATGAGGTTTTAATTAAATTTTATTAATGTTTCAAATAGTGAGAAAGTTTATGATGAAAATACAGGGTGTATCTAAACCCCTGTCGCAAACTTCTGGTGATTCCCCACAGCGAGATGAAAACAAGTTACCTGCCATCCACAGAGTAGAAAAACCAGCTACTGAAACTTCACTTTTAACTGCGGAAATCTTATGCACAGTTCGTTATCCGAACCATGTTTATATGAACTTTTGTTTTCATCTCGCTGTGGAAAATCACCACCAGAAGCTTATGGTTGTTATAATAAAATCTCATAATATTATGGATGTTATTACTAGGACGAATAGGAACAAGCCAAATTAATATTATATATGTATAAAACCATAAATTTTCATCCGTTTTCTCATGAGATCGACACTTATAGATCACTTATAGATTACATACAATATCTTAGCATTGAAAAATCCAGTGATACTGTAATGGTACTACTGTATTAATGATACAATTACAACATGTATTACTAAACCAATTTCAGACATCATTAATTATTCGTTATATTCATGCATGACACGTCGTGATGAGTTGTTTGATATATTACATCCCATGTCTTTGGAATGAAACTTTCCAATGGCACCATTTGGTACCATAAAACAAGTACTACTAAATACTAATTAAAGGAACACTGAAAACACTAATCCACATGATAATTTTTATTGACTCAGATTTACATTTCAGAAACCAACTTTCCTTCATCAGTGAGTGATTATCAAAAAGAGAGACGACGAATATATAAGATACAGGAACCAATCAAATAAAATACAGTATAGGGCACAATACAAAAGTAAAACCAACAACGAATTACAAAATATTTCAAACTATAGTAAACAAATAAAATATCACAACCAACCAGAACATCCTTCATCTTTTTTATTTTTAAAGATGTACACCAGCCTCCGTATTTTGCCTATAAACCCTGTGGTCCCATGTCTCTATTGCCTGCCCAAAACTTATAAGACAGGAAACAAATGGAGAGCCATAGTAGATTGCATAAACTCACCCACACATAGTTTAGGAAAATTTATGTTAGATTTACCTGGGTTAAATTTGCCGGGTATTGATTTTAGTGTAAAAAAACAGTATTGAGTTATGTAATGCCCTTAAAAACTTGGATATCTCTAGTGAAGATAGGCTGGTGTCTTTTGATATAGAAAGCTTATTCCCCAGCATTCCTTTAATAGAGACTCTGGCTTACTTAGAAGATGTGCTAGATGAGAATGATGTCCCATTAGGTATTATAAAAGATATCATGTTGGTTATGAATTTTATAGTATATAATAATGTATTTAGCTTCAACGGGCATTACTACAAAATGTTAAATGGCACACCAACGGGAAGTAGTATTAGTCCCTTTTTGGCAAACCGGTATATTAGAAAACTGGAAAACGTAGCAATCAACACGGTTAGTTACTTCCCATCGGTGTGGCATAGGTACGTCGACAACGTTTTTTTGTATTTTCAACCCCCAAAAAATGGACATTAATGATTTTTTAGCCGCACTGAATAAGTAAGCTATGCCCACATATTAATTTCACAATGGAGGAAGAAAAAGATAAGAGACTACCGTTTTTGGACCTCTTAATCATACGATCTGATAATCTATACTTCGAGGTTTATAAAAAACCGAACTTCACCCCTGCGTACAAGGGAGAAGATTCAAACCATTGTGCCTCCCACAAATTAGCGGCATTCCACCATCAGGTCAGAAGGGTGCTATTGTTGCCATTGTCGAATGAATCCAAAAATAAGGAGATGGATCTAATTAGAGCTTTTGCTAAAACTAATGGCTACAAAGAAAAATTGGTGGATAAATTGGCCGAAAAAATTAGTAAAAATCTCAACTTCGATAAGGTCACAATGCTGGGAAAGGGAAAAAATGTCGATTTTAAGAAAGTGCTAGTTTTGCCCTTTAACTATGCATTTAACAAAGGGTTAAGGAAAATATATAAAGGGTTTGATTATAAAATTGTTTATAAAAGCAGGAACACTATAAAAAAAATCGCTTAGCTTGATAAAAGACAAAATTCCAGTAGAAGAGTGACCGGATGTTTACAAATTTTAGTGTGCATCGTGTGACGATTTTTATTTGGGAAGCTTACAGAGAGGGGTAAAACACCAAATGGAAGAACACATATCCTATATAAAAAATGCAAAGCTAGGGGTTTCTTCTTTTGCAGACCATATAATTAATGATAAACATGACTTTTCTACTGACTTGTTCAAAGTCATACATAGATGTAGAGATAGAAAATTGTTATTTTTCTTAGAATCAATTGAAATTGTAAAAAATAAAACAACCAATAATATCCTTAATAGTGATGATGGCCCTATGCCAGTGGCAGAATGGTTGCCTTTAGCTAAATTTTGTACTAAGTGAGTTGGTTGGTGGTATTGAGTTCGTTTGAACTTTGTTTTCGTTCTTGGTTTAATTTGTAGCTCCTTGAACTGTTTTTGTTCCAGAATATTGAGTGTCTCTTATAAGTGGTGCCCCTTGTGAGGCTCTTTTAAATGGAGTGGGTTTTTAGTTTAGGTGGGGGGGGGGGGGGTTCTTGTTTTTTATTGCTTTTGCTATGAAGGATGTTCTGGTTGGCTGTGATATTTTATTTGTTTACTATAGTTTGAATTGCATGTAATTCGTTGTTGGTTTTACTTTTGTATGATGCTTTATATTGTATTTTATTTGTTTGGTTCCTGTATCTTATATATTTGTCGTCTTCTCTTCTTGATAATCACTCACTGATGAAGGAAATTTGGTTTCCGAAATGTACATCTGAGTCAATAAAAATTAACATGTGGATTTGTTTTCAGTGTTCCTTTAATTAGTATACTGGTGTGAATCTTAATATAAATAAAAAACTCTTTAACCACAACAACACTAAGAAATAGGATAAATACAACCTGATTCTGGAAGGACTTTTCGGAAGCAATTGCTACCATCATTCAGCAGTCCAGGAGCACCTCGAAGACAACGAGAGAACTACCTGAGTCTTGGAAAGTATGAGTATATATAAGGAACTACAACCAATCAGAATTCGAAAAAGAAAGACACGAAAAAAAGTCAATTCTTTTGATTGGTTGTTTGGGTCAACCACTTGATTAAAGGTGAATCGATAATCGGACCCATATCTAAGTTTAGTAGCGTATTTTTGTCTGTACGCTGGATCGCAATGCTTTCGAACGCATCCAACAGGTGTCTTTTATTTATTGATTTTATCAGTTTTACATTATGAAAATCATGGCCGGTGTCGATGGAGTGTTTGTCAACTGCGGACAAGTTACTTCTTCCAAACTTTCTATGTCTTAGGTGATCCTTGTATCTGGTTTCTATGCTTTGACGCGTCTGACCTTTGTAAACCATGTCACATTGTGCGCATTTAATTTCGTAAAATCCTGACTTGAGGAGCGAAGAGATCTTGTCCTTAGGGTTGGGGAAAATGTCCTTCATTTGATTGGGATTGCTGAAACAAATTGAATAACCAAATGATTTTAATACTGAGCCCAACCCTTTGATGAGTTGCTTGTTATAAGGTAAAGTAATGTTAATGTCTGCCCAGACTTTAATATACAGAAAAGAAAATTATACAGTTAGATTTATATTTAGAAGATAATTGATTTACATTTAATCGAACGTCGTTGTCATAATACTGCCCTGGTTCTTGGTCTTGCCATGCGTGGTGCTGTCCTTGATAAATTTCTTGAACTTTCTTTTCCTAAGTAAATCCATGATGGTGCGATTGTTGTAGCAATCGTGTCTTTCTTTTTCGAATTCTGATTGGTTGTAGTTCCTTATAAATACCATATTTTCCAAGACTCAGGTAGTTCTCTCGTTGTCTTCGAGGTGCTCCTGGACTGCTGAATGATGGTAGCAATTGCTTCCGAAAAGTACTTCCAGAATCAGGTTGTATTTATCCTATTTCTTAGTGTTGTTGTGGTTAAAGAGTTTTTTATTTATATTAAGATTCACATTACAATTATCCACATTAGTCTTTATTTTCGTTTAGTATACTGGTGTCCACAGTTCCTGGCTTTTGTTGTTTAACATGCTACTAAATCAGTTTCTACTACATGTTACAGATTATATTCTTGCATGGTACGTTGTTACAAGATGTTTAATATGTTACACGCCATGTCTTGCATTGAAAGTTTCCAATGGTACCATATGGTAACATAGAACACATGCTACTAAACCAATATCAAATATTATTAATTACTACTCGTTATATTCATTCATGACACACCGTGACGAGCTGTCTGATATATTACATGCTATATGTTAACATTGAATATTTTATGGAGATATCGTAATGGTACCATTAGTGCTCGTGATATTGTACCCATTCCGAATATCTCACCTTGAACTCTGCCCCATATTTATCGATTGGCAAAAACTGAATGTGAAAAGGTTAATTCGTTTTCAAATTATCGTACTAAATAATGAGCTCCCTATTAATAAAGAAATCCTTTTGTTTAGGGGAACTTCATAATAATTGTCTATCACTTGCATCCTGCACGTGCACCATTCCAACAATGTTTAGAGCATGTTCGGAGCGGAAACAAAATTGCACAGCACACTATTTCCCCCATGTGAGGATGATTCGTCTGTTTCAACAATTCACTATGCCCTGTCTCCACATGGCAACGCAATGCATTGTTCTAATTGTGTCTACAGACTGCCGGACATCTGAACAAACCGATCACATAAGCACCTTCTGAGTTTTCCCGAAAAACGTTTCACTTCCGAGCATGATGCATGAGACACATTCACTCCCCAGCAACAATTTTGTATGCTGTACGCCTATAGAAGTTTTCACTTCAAAAAGAAACAGCTTAAAATCAACACTATGTAAAATAAATCTTTTCTCGAGTTTGTCTCAATTATTAGCTAAAAACTGCAGTTAACAAAACTTTAGTATGTTGAAGTACTTATGATATTTTTTAAGGAATTTCAAAGTGACATTATGAAATGGAGACTTCCCTGTACTTTCCTTCTGGATGAAGTTGATAGAGGCCTTGCAGTATACAGGGTGATTCAGAAAGGTAGGTCAAGAATGAAATACCATGTTCAGTTTACAGGACCTGGACACATTAATATGACCACCTGCTAGTATCCGGAATATCCACTTTTGGCGGCAAGCATAGCAGCTAGTCGACGTGGCAGAGAGTCAATAAGTCCTCGGGAGGTGGTTGCAGGTATCTGGGACCATTCGGCGATCAAAGCATCCCATAATTCCTTCAGTGTGCATGGTGGAGGTTCCAGCTTGCGGACATGGCGATCGAGATGGTCCCACAAATGTTCGATGGGGTTGAGGTCCGATGAGTTTGGTAGCCATGGGACTAGCTTGAATTCATCCTCATGCTCCTCGAACCAGTCATGGACAATTTTGGCAATATGGCAGGAAGCATTGTCCTGTTGAAAGGTGTCATCACCCTGAGGAAACACTGTCGACATGAAGGGGGTGTACCTGGTCTGCGACGATCGTCAGGTAACGAACAGCATTCATTGTACCCTCCAGCGGTATCAGTGGACTCAGACCAACCTCGAAACATCCCCCAAACAGTCACATCTCCCCCACCAGCCTGTCATATGCAACGATGGTGTCAGGATGCCTGTTCTCAGGTGCTTCCCGGTGAATTCTCCATCATCTGTCCACTCTGTTCACCAGAAACCATGACTCGTCAGAGAAAGCAACCTTTTGCCACTCGACTGAGGTCCACTGGCGATAGTCTATTGCAAATTGGAGGCGTTTTCGGCAATGTACAGGCGTCAACATGGGTGCTATTACCATATGCCTGCTCCGGAGCCCCAACCTCAAGAGGGATCGTTGCACTGTCTTGGCGCTGACACGCCTAGTGGCCCCACTGTTCATTTGCTGTGTCAGTTGCTCAGCAGTGGCATGCCGATTGGTCTTTGGCCAGGCGTCGTAACTGACGCTCACCTTTAGGATCAATGGCCTGTGGGGCCCCAGTCTGGTTCGTCCAGTCGCGGTACACCTTCACAAGGGCAGACCTAGAGCAGTTCACAAAGGTGGCCGTTTCTGAAATGCTGCCCCTCTCGGCCCAATAGCCAATGATCATCCCCTTTTGGAGGTCCGACAGGTCACTTGCTCTGCCCAGACGGCGACAATTGCCCATGACAACACGTCTGCTGTTGTCAGCTTTTAATGATATTCAATGATTTTTCATCTGCATACCTTGGGACGTTCCAACATGTTAGAGGAGAGGTGGTCATATTAATGTGTCCCGATCTTGTATAGCGGGGAACAAAACCGTGGGTTTGTAAAGTTGCATTATCTCTGTAAGGATGCATTTCCGGACCCATGTTTATAGGAAAAATATTGTTTCCCACTACAAACTGTACATGGTATTTCATTCTTGACCTACCTTTCTGAATCACCCTGTGTAGCAGGAAAGAAATGATTCGCCGCTATTCAGGCATAGCGAAACTTCAGAACAACATTTGATAAGGACCCATCATCTTTTGGAAGTATAAAACGACCAGTTGCTTTCATAGAGACCAGTTGCTTACATGATGAGAAAAGATCAGGGTGGCCTAGTGTATCAGAAGAAAGAGCTAAGCAAATGCAGGAAGCCTCTCAATGTAGCTCAAGAAAATCAGTGAAGACTGCATCTTGCCAGTTACAAATCCTTGTTCAACCATCAGAAAGATCCTTCATAAATGTTTGTAGTTAAATGCCTATAAAGTGCAAGTTGTGCATGAGATAAAACCTAATGATTAACTCTCTTGTATGGCCTTTGCGATAGATATGGTATACCGTATTGATGCAGACAATGATTTTCTAAAAAACATAGCCTTCTCGGATGAAGCAACATTCCATGTTTTGTGCAAAGTTAGTAAGCATAATGTGAGAATACGGGGTTCTGAAAATCCTCTTGCTGTTCACGAACAGATTTGGGATAATCCGAAAGTTAAGGAGTGGTGTGCAGTCTTACATGATGGAGTTATTGGACAGTTTTTGCTTTTTAGAGACTACGGTTATTGCATATAGCAATCTGGATATGCTTCAAAATTTTGTTGTCCTGAACACCAAAGCCAACAGTCACATGTTTTGTTTCAACAAGATGGTGTGCCTCCAGATTGGGTGTTAGAAGTGTGAGCGTAACTAAATTAACAGTTTCTGATAACATAGATGGAAATTAAGTACCACATAAATGGTTTATGGGCAAATAAAGTTGTACAGGTGTAAATTGTGGTAAATCATTCAGGGAAAAACCCCAATCCCTGCAATTCTGCAATGTAATTCTAAGGTTAGTTTTTGTTGGTGAATTTTTGAAATACTAAGAAGATTTTGTCTGCCCATCCTGTACTTTTGTAATTTTGGGTGTTAGAAGTGTGAGCGTAACTAAATCAACAGTTTCTGATAACATAGATGGAAATTAAGTACCACATAAATGGTTTATGGGCAAATAAAGTTGTACAGGTGTAAATTGTGTAAATCATTCGGGAAAAACCCCAATCCCTGCAATTCTGCAATGTAATTCTAAGGTTAGTTTTTGTTGGTGAATTTTTGAAATACTAAGATTTTGTGTGCCCATCCTGTACTTTTGTAATTTTATCATTAAGTTTCTTTTTTCGATCACTATTAATTGGTTGATGAAGAAATTTTATTTATTACCATAATTCATTCATTTGTTATTTCAACGTATATCATAGAAATCTATTTAAGATAGATAAAATTAAAAAAAAATACATAATTCCGTATAATGTTTTATTTTAGCTTCATGGCATTTCATCTGGATTGAAGGCATTAAGTACTCGTTTGGCAACAACAGGAATAGAGCAGTGCCGATTAGCTTGTGGTGGGCTTGGGTATTGGCAAGCTACCCGCTTGCCTGCTTTGTATAATGATACAACACCTTCATGCACTTATGAAGGAGACAACTATGTTCTTCTTCTGCAAACAGCCAGGTAAATTTTCTGTAATAGGCAATTCTTCAATATGCTTCCTAACAAATTATGAACTTCACTAAAAACAAAATGCTTTAAAATAAATCTTCTATCTCATTCTAATAACAAAATGCTTCTCATATAAACGTTTTGCACTTGTATTATTTGATACTTAAACTCATGTTTTGTAATAGTCTGTAAGTTAAGATCCAAGCTTGAAGTGTTTTTTGGTTATCTCAAGATATTTAGCACATAATTTATAGTAGAGTCATCAAAAGATATTTTATCCAGTGCACAAGAGACCCAGATACTTTTAGATGTATTTTTTTTTTCTCTTTAAGAGGTTGTGGATTCTTTTGCCCATTCTGCGATTTCCCATAATTTTGCCCTATATTTTATGCCCAAGTGCCATTTATTAGAGAGATGTCCCTCTAGTCCTTTTCCACAAAATTTCCATGATTCCCCTCCCCCCAATCTAAACTATTAGAATTACGTGATTCGCAGTGTTTTAAATTAAGATTGAAAATGAAGGAAAAAAAAATTTCTGTGACCTGGATTTGAACCAGGGACAAGTGTATCTTGATCCTTGCCTCTACCAACTGGGCTACTGCAGACATTGGAGAGAGAGGCTGTATCCAAGTGTCCAAAAAAAACTACATCGTAATCATTGTGGAGGCCCAATGATAGAGAAAGCCAGGAATTTCTCCTTTCTAAACCATCAGCAAAGTGATAAAAATTCTCAATAGAGTGAAAGGTTGGAAACTCAAGCTATATTTCAATTTTAGGAATTAAATTAAGACAAAAATTAAAAGAAAAAAAAATCCATGACCTAGATTTGAACAAGGGACCAGGCGTTTTTAACTTCTTGCCTCTCCTAAAGTTAAAGCATAGCTTCATTTTATTGTGGATTTTCATCAGCTTGCTGATGGCTTAGAAATGAGGAATTCCCGACTTGCGAGCCAAGTGTTTGCCTTATTATTAGGTTCCACTGCCTGGGAATCTTTCGGACACTTGCAGACAGTTTAGCTGTATTTATATTTGCAGTGGTCCAATTGATAGAGGCAAGAAGCAATATACTCTTCATCTCTGATTCAAATCCCGGTCACAGAATCTTTTTTTCACTTTGAATAACGTATTTTAAAACTTTAGATTGGGGGAGGGGTGAGATCATGGAACTTTGTGACACTTGGAGACAGCTTAGCTGTGCCTATATTCACAGTGGTCCAGTTGGTAAAGGCAAGCAGCAATATACTTTTCATCTCTGATTCAAATCCAGATTGTAGAATTTTTCTTTTCATTTTTCATTATCTTTGAAATTGACAAAAAAGCTTCACCATCAGCTTCTAAAGCTTTTATACCCATAAGAAATTGTCCGCAGGAAGAGCCTCCGCCAATGTGCTTCTCTCTATTATAGTTCAACAAATGTACTCGATTTGTAAGCTATGCTCAGATTGGCCAAAAGGCCCGCCAAGCCGTCACTTCAAACAGACTTCTGCCTAACGAACTCGACTCTTTGCTATGGCAACGGAGCAACAACAGCGAGAACTCTCTCCCCCCTTTCTAAGGAAAAAAAAATGAGAAGCAAATTGACTAGTTGAATATTATAAAATTAACCTAAATTGACTAAACTAAAAATAGTTGTAATAGACATGCAATCTTAAATTAAAGTAAACATAGCTTAGAAGCTGATGGTGAAGCTACGGGACTGAATAAAAAAGCAAACTTTGCTTTTAGAAGGAAAAACAAAGGAGATCAACACTAATTAACACGTAGATTCACATAATAAAACATGGATCTATGGTGTGATGAATATTAATTCATCACAACTTCTTCATGGATGTAAAATGAATTATCGTACATGACTTATTGCACATTGACACTGCTTTTTATGTTTTGCCTTTGATGTTTTAAACAAAATACTGTTTTAAATTTAGCAAACGGTATACAGATTTCAGTAACAACGCATTATAAAATACTCATCACTCTTAAATACTGAAACATTAAAATATATGACAGAAATTTAATATGAAACATGAAATTCCCATTTGCAGTAAGCAGGATTCGCTATAAAATTGGTTGATAGCAACAGCAGATATTTTTTCACACATCTGCCATCTCTCCTGATTTTAGCATTGGTTACTGTGGGAGTGATCACATTATTTAATTCTATTCAGTATGGTTTGAAGTATTCCCCTTCCCCCTACCCCCTGCCATCATACATACAGAGTAAAACTTCTTGCATAATACAAATATCAGGTCGTTGCATATCAAATGTCGGATTTTGAGGTGGGTTCCGCCCTTCAGCACGGTTTCCACATTTAGTAGCAAGTACCCATAAAAAGTGGTACATTCCCAGAGATAAATCTATCAGCGATCAACTGCCTGAAATTTGCATGTCTGCGATGATATTTAATAGCGTTTGAACCCAAGCGAAGGTAGTCACGACTTCATACGAATTACGTGTGATAATGCATTATGAGTTCAGGTTGAATCATATTGCATCCAACGGCTCTCGAAACGTCAATAAAGTATTCGGTGTAGGCACCATAAACAAATGTACTGTCCAACGTTGGTTCCGAAAATTCCTGGCGTGAGTGACGGACCTGGCAAATGAATGACGCAGACGAAGAGGACCCATGAAAAACTGTTCGGGACCTTGCAGGGGATCAGGCTGTATCAGTATCGACTGTCATTAGACACCTTAGGACCATTGGCAAGGTGAAAAAGCAGGACAAATGGGTCCCACATGAAGTTACAGAAAACCAAAAAGAGTGTCGGTTGGAGGTGTTTACGGAATTGGTTTTGCGCCACGAAGAAGCGTGAATTCTTGATTACATTGTCACCTGCGACCAGAAGTGGCTCTTATATGACAATAGGGAACGGTCAACTCAGTGGCTGGATGCTGATTAACCTTCGCGACAGTTCCCTAAACCTTCGTTGCACCCCAGGAAGCTCATGGTTACAGTTTGGTGGAACATCCATAGTGTAGTGCATTACAGCTTCCTGCAGCAGGGGGAGATGATCACCGCTGCAACCTACTGTTGTGAACTGCATCGTATACACACAAAACTGTGTCAGCAACAACCTGCACTTGTGCATCGCATAGGCGTCCTTCTGCCGCATGACAACGCGTGTCCGCTACAGACTCTGGGCTACTAGGTGCTTTCACAGCCTCCGTACTCTCCGGATCCCTCCCCTACCAACTACCATCTTTTCCAGAACCTGGACAATTTTCTCCGGAGTAAAACATTCCTAACCCAAGCAGATGTCGTAAACGCATTCTGGGAGTTTATTGAGTCCTGTGACCATGGATTCTATCGGAGAGTACCCAAGAAGTTGCCAAATCGTTTGCAACAATGCTTGGATTGCAATGGAGGTTATTTCAAATAGCACATGTGAAGGTGTCCTTTCTAGAGGGCCATTAAAGATGACCTCTGCAATCCGACATTTGATATGCAAGGACCTGATATTTAAACCCTGAAGTGAAAATTTCCTGCACCCCTCCTCCCAATTTATATGCCTTTTTATGTCAAAATTTTTTATACGAGGTCTGTTCAAAAAATACTTAGACTGACGTCATAAAACAAAATATACTTTATTCAGAAGTTACACATCTGGGTTCCCTTCAAAGTACTCTCCTCCCCGACGCACACACTTATCCCAAAGGTGTTTCCACTTTTGGAAAACAGTCCTGGAACGCTTCTTTTGTGATGTCCTTCAGCGCCTTTGTCGCATTTGCCTTTATGTCGGGAATCGTCTCAAATCTCCTTCCTTTCAAAGGTCTTTTGAGTTTGGGAAACAAGAAGAAGTCACAAGGAACGAGGTCAGGTGAGTAGGGTGGGTGAGGAAGAACAGTGATCGAGTGTTTGGCCAAAAACTCTCGAGTTCTGAGGGCTGAATGGGCTGGAGCGTTGTCGTGAAGAAACAACCGGTCACCACTCGTCCACATTTCTGGCCTTTTCCGCCGGATAGCACCCCGCAGACACAAAATTAACACAAAATTTCACAGCAACTCTTTGTTCGTTCAAGTCACTCATTCTAAAAATCCGCCAAACGAAAAAAACACACTTCACAAACAACCGCGTAGCTAATCAACCAATACTGATATTTCCAATCAAAAAACTGCCTTGTAATCAGCGGATCTGTCAGAAGATGGCGACACCAAGCGATTTTGATTGGGACCAACAGGGCCTGCGCAATTCAAACAGTCTACGTATTTTTTGAACAGACCTTGTACATGAATAAATATGGTAATTTAATTACTAAAGATGAACCATAGCTTCAGTTTCCAATCCTTCACTTTAACAATGTTTTGCACTGTTATTAATGCTTGCAGATTCTTGATGAAATCAGTTCACACACTTATGAGTGGTGAAGGTGTTTTAAGCGATTCTGTTCAATTCCTGAGATTTGAAAACACGTCAAAGTCTAACAATCCATTAACGGAACTGTCTCGGATATTTCAAAATACTAGCAGAAAGTAAGAAACATTTGAATATTATTTGATATTCATTCAGTTTATTAAAAACTTTAATGTTCATCACAAAGAAAGGATAGGTTTTAAAACAGATTTATTTATAAATTCATGCATGCAGATTTTGAAGAAATTCTTTATGAGAAAATATAACTGTTACCCTTCATAATATCTTTCATACATACAGTAAAACTCTTCAATTCCGGCTTCAGCGGGAACAGAGTACGACCAGTTTTCTCGTCGAAAATGCTAGGGGGGAAAAAACAAAATGGCCACTCTTTTTCATTGTGTGTGTATATGCACTAATGTTTATCATTTAATAAATACTAGAACATTTACTTACTTTTCAAACCCGCCTTTCCGTTAGGGTCGTGGGGGCAACAGTCCTATGAAGGATCTTCAGCGATCGCGATCTTCCACCATCAGGTGCATATCCTCCATGGTAATACCCAAGTGACTCGAACCCAGATTCTCTATGTATTCTAGCAAACTGATTCTAGGCCGACCCCTTGGTCTCTTACCCACCGGCTTGGAAAATAATAACTGTCTAGGAAGAACAGTTTGCGGCATCCATATCATGTGCCGTACCAGCGCAACTGAGATCTCTCAATGCGGAGAAGTAGTGGCTAAACATTTATTGTGCTGCTGTGCATTCTTGTCTAGTAGGGTAACACCTTTCAGAAATCTCAATTTGGCCGCTTGTACCTGCGAACGCACTCTTTCGGTCATTACCCAAGAGTCATGACCGTAGTTGAGAATGGGGTCAAAGATAGAATTAAAAACAGAGACTATACTCTTTTTCATCTCTACCTTTCATCTTGTTGACCTGAGGCAATAACCACTTTGCAGCGATAATACTAGAGGATTAAGTAGTTCCGGTCGGTTAACTTCAAAACCTGAACAAAAGATTTTGAACATTAGCGAAGATGCTTTCGTTTGTTTGTTTGTTTTTTTTACTTTGTATTATTATTATAAATATTGTTACTATTTTGGGTTAATAAGCATTATTTATTAAAATACAAATTAATAATAAATAAATAAATAAATAAAAGTTTAAGAGTATAAATTTTTAATAATTTATTGACGAACTTTTTGCATTTTATTTTAATTCAGATCGTGATTTATATTTTATTTTTTTCGAATTAAAATCTTAAAAAATATCCATTTTAAAATTAAAAATAACATTAAAAATTTGTCCATGAATATATTAAAATGAAATATTAGAAATAAAAAATAATCAATGAAATAATAAAAATAAATTACAATATTAAAAAATTTTAATTAAACAATATTAGAAAATTAAAAACAATATAAAAAATAAAATTAAAAAATATAAAAAATTAAAATTTAAAATGAAAAAGAACATTATTAAATTTTCCATATAATAACATAACAGAAATAAAAAGTAATCGAAGTTATTAAAAAACAGTAGAAGATAAAATAGTTAAAGAAAATAAAGAAATAAAAAAATAAGGAAAGAACTCCATTTATTTATACCGTGTTTTTTTTTTGTTTTTTTTTCCCTGATACATCAGGTTTTACCCCTACCCTGATGCATTTTTTTCCTTAATCCAAATCTATGAGCCTACACAAACGAAAGTAGGTCAATGCCTGAGGGTAACTAGATGAAAGGTAAAGATGAAAAAGAGTATAGCATGTAATTAATTAAATAAAGAATGTACACCGTAACTCGTTTAATATGAAATTCTAAGGAACAGAAAGCCATGTTGCATTATATGAGTTTCGCAATATCAGAAAAAGACATAAAATAGAGAAATTTAACTTTTATTGGTATTCTGTGTTCTGGCCAAAATAATCCGTTATTGTGGTTTGTTTACTCTTAGCAGTTAATTTTTTGCTTACAAAATCGTTACATTTACAAAAATAATTTAACATTTCATCCGGAGCATCATCTTGGGATAAGAAAAACAATTTGGTCAATGCTGTATGCGCACACATTAAAGAATGTGCAGGTTCTGCCCAATTCTCTTCTTCACTCTCTTCTTCGTCGTCTCGGTCATTTTATCTGCCTTGAAACCGATTAATGATCTCTTCATAATGGAGCAGTACCGGTAATAGTGATGTTGTCGCGCAGTTGCCACAGGGTGATGGCTCTGTCCGCAGATATCCGCCTATCGGTTGAGCTGATGTGCTTCTCCGGGCCCCAGACCCCGGTCTTCTGGCTGTGTGCCTTCCTCTCGCTATTGCCTCCAACATCGACCTACTGTCCGTGAGTCCTGCGACATATGGTCAGCAATCCGCCTGGCTGACCATCTAGCCTCGGAGAGGCCAATAATCCAACCTGGTTCAAAGTCCATTAATTGCGTGAACTGTTTCATCGTCATCGTCGCGGCATTGAGACCGTTGTGCGGATTACAGTACTGTACTTTCACGAGGCAGTTGCTTCCTCCCTAGTGCATGGAACGCCTCGCACAGGTGTCAACTGATGAGCCTATACAGGCACCCGGACACCCTGTATCAGCCCAAATGGTCATGTCCCATGAGCATGCATCTAATCGTTCACTAGTCGGAGGTAGACGAAACCCCTCACTAAATATGGATAACGTCGGATAACTCCTTGTTGGTGGGGCAATTTCATTGCAAAGCAGTGTATGCTAGTTTTTCTTGATAGGCATCTTTGCTTTGAAGAGGCTCCCATTCTTCTAAGCCTTTCAAAATCTGATTCTTCCAATTCAAATTCCTGTATAGGCCTATCCCATCTTCTGAATTATGTCTTCAGGTAATCATTGCCATGCTTCGCATACATTCAAAATGGCATCTAGAACAGTCATTTTTTTTTACTGTATATACCATAATACCACGCGTTTTCAAAAAAAAAAAAAAAAAAAAAACGAAACTGGTTTATCATTGGAATCAAGTGACATTGGCATCACAAAATTATCAGATATTAAAATTTTGACGTAATAAAAAAAACTAACTTGTTTTAAACAAAAAAGTATAGCCAAAAATTTTTCATGTTAACTGAATATGCATTAAAATATTTTCATATTATTGGGGCAATTTTGCATGTAAATTACATTGACAGGGTTAGGGCAGAGAATAATTTTGTATTAAGCGAGTTCATAATAAGTGGGTTATGATGTATTGGTATTTTTGAATCATTATTTTATTAAATTGTTTTAGTTTACATACAGTACAGACCCTGTCTGTATGGTCCGATGTAACATGAAGTAGATTCCAACACAGTTTTTGCTTACCCATATGTCGAATGCGGCTTTGTCTTTAAAGGCACTATTTATGTTGATCATGACCGATTGCGAGCAACATTTTTTGAAGCAGGCATACACTTATGATTGGTTGTTGCCATTTTGCTTTTGAAACTTTGCTATCGCACTGATTCGCAATGAAAAAACGAACAGAAGTCCGAGGAAAAAAAAAAGTGAATTCTCTGTTAAATCTCAAACACGCAACATGTATGCATATATCAAAAATGTCATGAGATGAAAAATAAATGGTCAAAATCGTGAAGAGAAGCCTTTCAAAAATTTTTTGAAAACCAGAAGTAGAATTTGAAAGCTAAGCCAAACGCGATGGATTTTTGGTCATTCTGGATTTTAGGATGCCAGTGACGAGGAGTTTTACTGTACCAGCAATTGAAAATAAGAGTTTAACCATTTAATTTCATGCATTTTCAGAATGATTCTGGACACTGCTGAGAAACTTCAGCAAGCAGTTTCTGGTGGAATGGCACTAGAGTCTGCTTGGCAAGAGATGTCTGTTGAGCTAATTGATTGTAGTGTGGTAAATAATTATAAAAACTTAAATACTTCATGATCCATCAATGTAGAAATCATTTTTCACTGGTTAAATTTTATTCTGTACCTTTTCAGATGTTTTGTAAATCATACATGATGACAAATTTGAATAATTATATGCAGCAGACAGCAATGAGCGATGCTCTTAGAGCCACCTTAATGCAGTTATTTGAATTTTTAGGATTATATTTCATTTATGATAATTCTGGATTTTTTCTGCAGGTAAGTGCTTCTGGCTGTGTTGATTCATAACAAATGATCATAAAAGTATGGGTTTCTTCGCATTTTTAAAAAGGTGACTTTCACGCTCTATATACAAGGGAAGTTGGTAAGTAGGTTACAAATGATGATTTAAAAAATACTAATTGTGATAAGAATTGGAAAGATAGCTAGATTTGCAGATTATCTTATTTCTCAACATAATTTCTGATGTTGTTAATGCATTTGTCCTATCGACGTAATAGTCTTTCGATACCTTCTCGTTAGAAAACTGGGATTTGCTGCCTGAGCCAGTTTTGCACTTCATTTTCAATCTCCTCATCATTTTTTGTTTTTTTTTGTTTTTGTTTTTTTCCAGAACGACTTTCACCTTTCTGTTCCGCTCAAAAACCATCTTGATGGCTAGCATTGTGCAAATGACGAGGAAGGATGAAAGTGAAGTAGACACCTGGTCTTTCAGCAAAGATCAGTTTTGCGCTTCACTTTCATCCTCTTGTCATTTGCCGCCAAGATGGTTTTTGAGCGGACCAGAGAGGTGATAATCACTCAGAAAAAAAAAGCAGATAATGAGATTGAAAATGAAATGCCAAACTGACTATTTTGTCGAAAGGCTATTACGTCAATAGGACAAATGCATCAACAACATGAGGAATTATGTTAAGAAATAAGAAGATAATAGTGTGCAAATCTAGCCTTTTCAGATTCCTGTCTCAATCATAACTTACTTACTGACTTCCCCTCGTACCATTTGCAGCAATGCAGTAGCTTCTGAAACACATGTTGCTGATCATTTTCTAAGAATCACCAAAAACTAGTGGACAAGGCAGCTTTTGCTTTCTGGTCTGAGCTTCCTAGGCTTTCAGTTCCTAAATTTCAGTTCCTGAGACTGTCAAGGTTTCTCTTACACGTGTGTAAAGATAACAATCATGTAAGAAGGTGTACATCACCAGGATCTAATTCAAATAAAACATTTAGCACTGATAATTAACTGATAAAAGTATGGTATCTTGAAGTGCAAATTCCTCTGATTACATTGCAAGTGTGCCATGCATTGTAAAATGACAAATCAGGATAACCAAATGTTAGAATGGAAGGTGAGATACAATATCCACCCAAAAGTAATTGGACACTTATCTCATATATTTCAGTGAAGGTTTTGTCTCAAAGGCAAATAGGGTACCAGCAACAAATTGAATAAAAAAAAATAAAGTAATGTTTGGGATCCCTGTGTGAAAAATAATTCTTGAGGCCTCTTTTACTTATGTGTTCATTTCTATGAGAATAGCACATGTATTCATGGAGATTTAAAAAAAATCAAAAAATTTTTTGTAAATTTTTTATTTATAACATGCAGGATTTTCAAGTCAATGCAATGTTATTTTCAGGAAACTTGACAACTACAGTAGAGACAACATCCTGCAGTCAAAATATAAAAGTATTAAATATTTGATGAAATATGAGCATTTTTTACTAAATAATCTTAAACTGTACAAGCATTAACAAAATGTCTTTTGCATAATTTATTAGCCAAATGTATAGAGCTACTCTTATAAAAAGCCCAAGCAAATATCATGTAAATTCAGAAAGATATTGCCAGTAGAATGAGTGGAATTTCAGTTGCTTTCAAAAATAAACAAATCGATAAGGGTTTTTCTCCAATTGTTATTTTTGGACCGGACACTTCTTCAACTTCTTTTCCTTACTCTGAAATGAAGTCTGTATGCCTATATAAAGTCAATATGTCTACATATCAGCATAAGGAGAAGAAGTTGATTTTGTTGTCCAGTCTAACAATAGAAATTTGGAGAAAGCCCCTTATCATTTTGTTTATTTTTGAGAGCAACTGAAATTCCACTCATTCTTTTGGCGATATCTTTCTGAATTTTCACACTATTTGCTTGGGCTTTTTATAAGAGTGTGAAAATTTTCACATTTGGCTAATAAGTTTTGCAAAAGACAATTTGGTAACACTTGTGCGTGTGCAGATAAACATAATTTAGTAAAAATGTTCATATCATCAAATATATAATATTTTTATATTCTGATTGCAGTGTTGTCTCTGCTGTAGTTTGTCAAGTTTCCTGAAAATGGAATTGCATTGGATTGGAAACCCTACATGTTATAAACAAAACAACTTACGAAAACATTTATTAGTAGATTGATAATAATTAATATTATAAACTCAAGATAAGCCTACCAAGCATCAGGTAAAGATTTTTCTATTGAAAAATGGAAGGAAAAATTCTGCGACCTGGGTTCGAATCAGGAACCTTGTCTGTCATGGCCGATGCCTCTACCAGTTGGGCTATCGCAGACACCCGGACAGCCATGCTGTCTGAAAGTGTCTTAAAGACAACCAAGTTGTCAAAGTTGAAAGGCCAATGGGAGGCGGTCACCTGACTCACAGATCGAGATTCTCTCCCATCCAATAGAATCTGTCCCTGGTCACAGAATTTTTCCTTCCATTTTTCGGTAGAAAAATCTTTATTTACTAGTAGTTTTTTTAGGGTATTCTTGATCGATTCAGTCATACACAAGAGCCTCCACTTGTTAAACTCACACAATTATGGGTGGCTATCGAGACTGCATGGCTGAACATCTCTTCAGAGAACTTTACTAGTAGATAGAGTCTATGCTATGTTGAGTTGCTGCACTTTGCTGGGCAAAAGGAGATCTTACACTATATTGATTAAGTATCCCATGACTTTGGGTTTCAGTGTACTTTGAAAAGTCCAGTGGTAGTAAAGAAAATGTGTTTTTTGACCTTTTCGCAATTGAAAGCGAAGTAGACGTGCAGATGCTTCATGCTATGAAGCTGGTAAAAATTACAAACTTTATTTAATTAGCTTTTTAAGTATAGTATGTATTTATGTATTAAGTAGATAAATTTTTATCAGGTCATTGCATATCAAATGTCAGAATTCGAGGTGGGTTCTGTGCTAAAGCACGGTTTTCACGTTTAGTAGCAAGTACCCATAACAAAATGGTACATTCCCAAAGATAAACCTATCAGCGACAAGCTGCCTGAAATTTGAATGTCTGCAATGATATTTAATAGCGTTTGAACCCAAGCGAAGATAGTCACGACTTCATACGAATTACGTGTGATAATGCATTACGGGTTCAAGTTGAATCACACTGCTTCCAACGTCTCTCGAAACGTCTCTCGAAAAGTATTCGGTGTAGGCACCAAATGTACTATCCAACGTTGGTTTCGAAAATTTCGGGTGGGAGTGACGGACCTGGCAAATGAGCCATGTGGCAGAGCGCCCAACGCGTTGAATGAAGCGATCTGTGGAAGAGAACCCGTCAAAAACTGTTCGGGGCCTTGCAGGGAATCATGCTGTAGCAGTGTCGACTGTCAGTAGACACCTTAGGACCATCAGTAAGGTGATAAAGCAGGACAAATGGGTGCCACATGAACTTACGGAAAACCAAAAAGAGCGTCAGTTGGAGGTGTACACGGAATTGCTTTTGCGCCATGAAGAAGCAGGGATTCTTGATCGCATTGTCACCTGTGACGAGAAGTGGCTCCTATACGACAACAGGAAGCGGTCAGCACAGCGGCTGGATGCTGATGAACCCCCGCGAGAGCCCCGTAAACTCCCGTTGCACCCCAGGAAGCTCATGGTTACACTTTGGTGGAATATCCGTGGTGTTGTGCATTACAGCTTTTTGCAGCAGGGGGGGAGATGATCGCCGCTGCGACCTACTGTCGTGAACTGCATTGTATGCACGCAAAACTGTGTCAGCAACAGCCTGCACTTGTGCATCGCAAAGGCGTCCTTCTGCTGCATGGCAACGCACGTCCACACGTTGCACGAATGACCGTGCAGGCGCTATAGGCTCCGGGCTACGAGGTGCTTCCACACCCTCCGTACACTCCAGACCTCTCCTCTACCGACTACGATCTTTTCCAGAGCCTGGCTAATTTTCTCCGGAGGAAAGCATTCGTAACTCACGCAGACGTCGAAAACGCATTCCGGGAGTTTATTGAGTCCCGTGACCATGGATTCTATCGGAGAGGGCTCGAGAAACTGCCAAATTGTTGGCAACAATGTTTGGATTGCAATGGGGGTTATTTCGAATAGCACGTGTGAAGGTACCCTTTCTAGAGGGCCATTAAAGATGACCTCTGCAATCTGACATTTGATATGCAACGACTTGATAATTAGTTTTTTAAGTATTGTACGTGTTTATGTATTAAGTAAATAAATTTCTATTTTCATTAAAATAGTTAGAATTGTTATATTATTCGAATTTAATTTACTTAACCTCGATAAATCAATGCATTTTGGTCCTATCTTGAGAGTCAGTTTATCGAGATTCTACTGTATTTTTAAGTCTCAACATAAAATTGTATCCATTATTTCTTTCCATAGACTAACAATATGCCAACAGATCTAAGTAATATCTACGATCGTATGAAAGTTTTAATGAAAGCTTTACGCTGTAATATAGTTGCTTTAGTGGATTCATTTGACTACAGAGATGAAAAATTATTCAGTATTATTGGATGTTATGATGGAGAAGTATATGAACGCATTTATGAATATATAACAAACCTTCCTATCAATAAACAAAAGGTAAGTTTTTCCTTCCTTATTTGTATGAATTTTTTTCATTCTTTAATATTAAGTGATTTTCAAGAGACACTATGTGACATGTGATTTTCGTTAAGGGACATCCCTTATAACTCATGGAATATGCCAAATGTTTCATGGCAATGACATTTATGAGGGTTGTTCAAAAGTAAGTTTCATCACTTTTTTTTTTGACACGAAAACTTTATTCCCCCCAAAAAGACACTATGGCATCATGAACTATACACCTTGCACTATTTTTTGACATAGTCGCCACCGAAATTGAGACATTTGTCGTAGCGTACAATCAGTTTAAAGAAACCACTCTGGTAAAACTCTGGGCCCTGCGATGCAAGGAATTGTCACACAGCCTGCTCCACCTCAGCATTTTTTCCTCAGGGTGACACTTTGAATTTTTTCCTCACTGGTGAACTGGAATGCTTCAACGTCATTGAGGCGGCCTTGGTTTCTGGGGTAAAGTGGTGCACCCATGTCTCATCGGCTGTGATAATTCTGAACATCTCTGCTCCATCTCATCATACACTGTCTGTAAGCAGTCATGGATGACAGACACTCTAGCCCCACGTGCCCAATCATACCAGATAACAGCACGCACCTCCATTGGTGACCACATCTTCCGTACACATCTGTCTGCCATCGTGATTTGTATTCAAATAACCTCAGGCACATCTATCTGCTCCTATTCTCTCTTCTTTAGCACTCTGCGCATGCGTCATTCCTCCTGCGCTGGCGCTCCTTCCATCGTTGAACCAGCAGTGGGTATGGATTCTTATGGCGATGTTTGTTCCACCTGGGTACCATCTGCTCTTTCAAAAAAATGACGAAACTTACTTTCGGAACAACCCTCGTAAATTATCTAAATAGCATCACACACCTTCAAGCACATAACTACTTCTTAAGATTGGGTTGTTCAAAAGAGCTCAGCGACTTCCAACGTGGAACTACCATAGGATGCCGTTTGTGCAACAAGTCAGTCCGTGAGATTAATACCAATCTACAAATACCCCGTACAACTATAGGCAATGTGACTGCGAAGTGAGCAATACCAGTGCTACCAGGAACCAGCATACCCAAGAAATTGATAGACAGAGATCGTCGAGTGCTTGCACGTGTGACTCGGAGCAATCGAAAGTCTTCTGCTGAAATGACAATACAGAGTTCAGAAATTCTGCTTCCTGTGTTGCTAGCACAATCATCATTCATTAAAGACTCCATTCCGTGAGTTTCCACAATCGTGCTGCTGGTCACAAGCCCTTGATCACTGACACAATTCCAGCGCCCTGAGGCAGGAATGGAGGAAAATTTCAGGTTCTTATGACCAAAAACTGATGGAGTCTTCCTCAGAGGTGGAGGCTATCATTAGAGCATAAGGGGGTGCCACTGCTTACTGATTCCTGTTATCTGAAGCCTGCAACACTGAAATGCTTGTGTCCCTAAACTTTTGATCACATTGTGTAATTCTATCAGAGATGACAGGGTGGCCCAAAATTGACCTACAAAGTTCAAAGTTCTGTTGTAGCAGGACAATTAAGCATGAACAGTTCAAACTAGGCTGATTACATGTGATTTGACATAAAATGACATGTTCATCTTGTAGACCTTGTCTGAAATTTTCATCCAACATTTCCAAAATGGGGATGTGCACCATCTTGCATAAATGATGTGTGAAGTCAGTCTTTCACAATCGTTGAAGAGCTGGTTCTCAAGCATGTGTCATTGCAGCTGTACAAACATATCTCTCTCCAAAAATGCCTTGAAGCCACTGTTATTAGAAGAGTTTTGGTTATGGCTGGTCACATACCAATGTGATTAAAAGAATTTTGACCCGCTGTGTGACAAGATGTCACAAATTATGAGGGGAAGTCAGTAAGTAGGTTACAAATGGATACAGAAATGAAACAAGTACAAATACCGATTTGTAAACTACTTTTATTTCTCCACATAATCTCCCTATTCATTAAGGCACTTGTCCCATCGTTTCACAAGCCCCTCAAACCAGTAAAATAAAATTCTTTGGGCTGCTGCCTGAACCAAGTGGTGACTTCCCTTTGTACAGCTTCATTGTCGTTTCGATTAGGAGGACCAAACAGCTTTTTCGTAGGGAAAGTGTTCACCTGAAAGATGATGTTTTAGAGGGCCGAACAAATGGAAGTCACTTGGAGCAAGGTCAGGGCTATACGGCAGATGCTCGAGGACTTTCACTTGAACTTTCTCTACATCTCAGTTGTCTTGTTGGGCGTAAAAGCACTTCTGAACACATCTGTCGAATGGTGTTCTGCTGGGCCGTTGCATTTTGCATAATATCCTTTCTTGATTCAAACTGGGTCCTTTTCAGCGGAATTTTCAACTTGGGAAATAACAAAAAACTACACGAAGGCATGACTAGGAAATAGGAAGTCTGAGAAAGCACAGGAATGCTATGTTCGACTGAATCAGATGTGAAGATTGGGCTCATGGCAGCATCTCCAAAAGCCTGTTGGATCTTGCGAATGGTTTCTGCATGAGTATCGTCAAACTTTGATGCATTATCACTGCTCAACTCGTTCCGTCATTTTCGCAACAATTCACAATCCGGTGGATGCTTGCTGCACATTCTCAATCATACATCGATTACCAGAAACTAATGCCATCTGTGGGCAGGAAGAATGTCTCCTTCACATCCTCACCAAAAGAGGGCTCCCACATCTTATTTGGATCCACAGAAAAAATTAAGGTTTGACTCTGTTTGAACATACCTTGTACGTCTGATGGCAGAAGATTGTGATAACTAGAGATCCTCCATAGGGCTGCTGTCCTTTCAACCATAACAAATAAATGGGTGTCAAAAGTAAGCTATCGTAATTTTTGATATATACAGAGATTGCCCTAGTTAAGCTCGGTCGAATTTGGGGTCATTTTTTTCTGATGAAAATCCCTTCCTTCATCATCTATCATGGTCTATGTGATGGCCCCTGTTATAGACTATCGCCCTGCATCACAATTTCCATTGCAGAAGGCTACGGCGCAGCACCAGACGTGGAATGTTAGCCCACACCTCCTGACACTTTCCAAAGGCCTTCAACAGTGGCGTGGTGCCTGGAAACAAGACCTCGTTTAAGAGACCAAAGCCACAGAAATCCATTGGTGAGGCATCCGTCGACTTTACAAGAACAGCACAGAAAATGTAAGACACATTTGGTGACTAAAATAAAATAAAAGGCATTGGAGAACCTCTCCCTGATGTGCCCTTCTCTCAGTGCGTGTCCTCTTGCTATATGACTTCGTTCTAATGCTAGGTTGTTGTGGATAATGCGCCAGATGGTGCCTTTGAATATCCCAATGTGGCTGGCAATGCTCCTTTAGGTTTGGGGGTTTTCTTTGGTGATTGCTGCCTTGACACGTTTTATGGTAGCTGAGGTGTGACTTGGCTGTGCTCGCTTCCAGGTCAGTTTTTTTGAAGCTTGGGCTTCAGGTGGGAATCCATTTATGTGTACTTGGATAATACGGCCCATACACGACTTGCTGATGGACAGACCCTTTTTTTTTTTTACATGCTTCCACTATCCAATGATGTACCCTTGCCATAAATCTGCAATTTTAGACGCCATTCTTGAATATATTGAAATTCTGCTTATGTATTCATAGACTCAAACCGCAAACGTACACGGAACACGCAGGTGAGTTTAACTGTCTTCTCACCCACAGAAATGGGAATGGCCCCAAGTCGGCCGAGCTTAACTGGAGCAATCCTCCGAAGTGCATGTATTATACAAAATAGCATAATATTTCGACTTTAATGTGAATTTCTAGGTCTACATGAACACTTCTGTATTCTTAAAAAAAAAAAATAAGTAACTCTTAATTAAAAATTGAATACATGTTGTCATGAGTCATCTTACCAAGTGCAATACTTGTATGGTATCCAGTGCTCTAAGTCAAAGAGCACTTGTTTGTTTACAATAACCTGGGTACGCATAATACACGGATACACAGTATACATTGGAATTATTTTTCCAAAAAGACAAAAAAAACTAGATTCGCATTATATTAACGGAAATTATTGTAGTTAAAAAATTTATTAATAAACATAGTTCTCACATAGGGATCTTCTATAAAGTTACATAAAGATAAATCTAAAGGTAAATTTAGTTTTATGCATTTTTATTCGTTTTCCACTGACGATATTATAATGTGATACTTTATTGTTCTCTTCTGTTTCCACATATTTTAATACCGTAACTTTATTAACTTCATTTCAAAATTTTATTGTTTGTAGGTTCATCCTGTTTATGGAAAATATCTTAAGCCATTGTTTCAATCTCGTCTATGATTCATTTCGAGCAAAGCAATTTGGTCTTTTCAAATTAGAATGTTGCTGGTGAATATTAAAAATTTAATAAATAACATAATTGCAAGAATTTATGAAGGAATATCTACTTTATCATTGATAAGAAATATCTGAATACTTTTAAAGAGATAAGGACATTTTCTAAATATATCATATTCATTATTATTGAGAAAGAGAAAATATTTTATTTCTTTTGTGTGAAAGGTTGTAAAAAAGAAAATCACAACCTGAAAGAATATTTGGAAATGTAATTCTGATACTTAAGTTGAAAAATGGAATTTTGACTTATTCTAAAGTAATATGATATTTTCCATGTAATAAAATGTATTATGTACCTAAGTTCGGTGAAAATAAATCTGACCACTCACAATGACTTCTTGTAGATCCAAACGTTGGAGGCTTTTCTAGAAGAAATTCTATGCAGATGTTGACATTCGATGATAACACAGTCTTATTTGAAAACAGTGGTAAGATGATTTTGTTTGTTTGTTTCAGCCTGTCTCAGTCCATTGCAGGACATAGGCCTACCCCATCTTCTCCACCTTCTATTCATTTTTTGGGGGGGGTTATTTTGATCTAATCTCCCACACTGAACTGACGGGTTGGGAGATGCACTTTTGAGCTTCTAGCAGCTTTATGACTGCTACGAGATAGTAGTACAGTAAACTCTGTGTAATTCGAATCCAAATGGACCAACAAAAAATTCGAATTAGGTGATAATTCGAATTTTACGATATTGGTCATACTTATACACACTAAATCACATTAAGCTAAAAACTGTGTTTTGGATTATGGATAATCAGAAATCATATGTATTGCAAAAAACAATGAAAAGAAACATTTCAACTCACCTGTGTATTTGAAGTAATCGGTAATTGATTTTTGAGAGAGAAATAATCGGTAAAGTTAATTGGGAGAGAAGATAAACCTAAAAACTGTGAAAGATACTTACAATTTTAAAGTCTTCAAAAATATTTACACCTGGTCACCTTGCATGTGCTGATGGAGTTCTTATGATACTGAGCACAACCCGACAATCAACAATCAAACAGTGAAGTGTACATTTCTTCAGATGGGACGAAAGCAGCGCTTTCACAAGCTCATCGAACCAGAATAAATTCCAAATGAAAAGCACGACCCCTAATTTATCTACTTATATATACTTAAAGCACGAATGGAAAGCTAGTGCCAAATCTCGAAAGCGGATTGGCTTCTGTATCCAGTCAGGCTACTGGATAATCCAGTAGAAGAGCAATCGGCCAATTATATTTTTAGTAGCACAGTGCTTGTTCAGATATATCTGGGAATTAGTCACAAATTATTTTTGGAGTAACTAAGATGTTCGAATTAGGCGATGAAAAATACATTAGTGTGTATGAAATGACCTTACAGTATAACAGGGGGACATCAGGAGTTCCAACTAGTTTCGCCATTTATTCCCGGCTTTGTCAAGGCTTTGAATAAACTATATCCTATATCAAGGCTTTGTATAACACTGTAAGGCCACCACCTGTTTAGTTAATAGGAACAGTATTAAGATCCATCCTTCCACCGATATGTATGAAATGAACTTGATGATTGATTCAAATTGGGTGATAATTCGAATTATGCAGTAATATTTTAAAGTAAAGGTAAAGGACATCAAACGTTCCTTGCAAATTATACGAATTAAGTGATAATTCGAATTTGGCGGACTCGAATTACACGGAGTTTACTGTAGCAGCCAGGACCAACGGCTTAACGTGCCCCCCCCCCCACCCCCCCACCCACAGGTAAGATCTCGCATCACTAAATGCTCACCCATCCAGGACTTCTTCACAGATGCTTAATTTCACAGAGCTGGCTTGCTTTGCAAAAGCCCCTAACCTATGGCCTCCCTTGATGATTGTTTATTAGGTGCCAATTAAAGAACTAACAATGTTCCATTTAATTTATAATTTGCCACCACATCTGACTGTGAGAGATTGGTTTCTGTGAAGAGACTCCAACATTTGGCACCTACTAAACAGTCTTCTTACCACCATTTTCAACTAAGGCTGTGTTAACATCAGTTTAGAATTTCTTCTAGAAAAGCCTCCAATGTTAGGATCTACAAGAAGTCATCATGAGTTTTAATATCCACATGGTCAAATTTGCTTTCATCGAACTTAATTACATTCCATCTGTACATTTTATTACATAGAAAATATAATATCACTTTCGAATAATTCAAATACTTGCCAATATCCTAGTTTTTCATTTTATGATCTTCCATAAAATTTCACATTAGTACAGTCGAACCTCAATAAGTGGATAGCCTCGGGACCAGAAGAAAATATCCATTACCCAGATTAGACATTTTCGTTTAAAAAAGTACACTACTCGGCACTAATTTTTTGTTAAACCTCTTACCACAAGAAAACATCTGAGATATGAAACACTGGATACATATTTCAAAGACTATGCCTTCGTTCTCAACAGAAAGATTTAAAAACCTTTGATCTGATGTGCCGTAATTTTTGGTTTATAACGCGCGCATTATACAAAAAAAAAAAAGTTAAAGTCCTCACTGCACAGTATGCAAAAGTGCGCATAATATTCCAAATTTGATGTGAAAATTTCAAGCTCTACGTGAAAATTTCTTTCTTCCAAAATGTGCAATTCTTAATTTAAAATTCATTATTCTTGCAAAGCTCTTGTATGGTATCATAGCTCTAAGCCAAACAAGGGATATTGAGACCTAACAATGAACTGCCTGCTGATATTTTGGAACTCTTCTGTTCTGAAAGTGACCATTCTGATTATGAAGGATTTGAATTATACCCATCATTAGGTATGGAATAGTCATCGGGAGGTTTGCATCAAATCATGTCAAGAATAGACTCCGTAGTGTGTACAAGGCCTGTCCTGAAAGTATCCGGATTGAGGCTACAAAAAAAAATACGGTTAGAACTCGCATAAATGTTGACTTCCTTCAAAATAAGCACCATCTGCAGCAATGCATTTAGCCCAGTGTTGCTGAAGTTGGTTGAAACAAATACGGAATGCCTCCTTTGGGATGGCCAAGAGCTCCGCCGTCGTATTTTGTGTTGTCACTTCCATATACTCAAATTTCCGTGTGCAGCTCATAACATCATTGCCGAAAGCTTGTTTTAGCAATTATTCATAACACCCCATTGCGATTTTACCGAATTTAAAACAAAATTTGATGCACTGTCGCTGCTCAATGTTTTCTGTCATTTTCACCACGCGATGAGAAAAGAAAAAAATTATGCTTTAGCGTGTTACAACAATTGCACGCGACACTCTTAATAGCTGCAAATTTCATTACGTCGTCAGCAGAAATGTCGTCACATGATCTGGATAGGAAAATGGTGCAGCGAGCTCTACTTTTTTTATTTTTGTAGCCTCAATCCGGATACTTTTCGGACGAGGCCTCGTGTAGTCTATTCGCGAGACTTTATTTTGTACCGCTTTTTTGGAATTTGTATTTATTCCTTTTCTCAGATCATGCAAGATTTGAACCTCTGTGAGTGTGTTGTCGTCTTTCATGCAGATATTTTAAAATTTGTTGCTAAAATTATTAATGGAAAGATTGACAGTCCTTTTTGTTTGGTTTACTTAAGCTTTAATTGTAATACGCGCTTTAGAAACCGAGAATTGTTTTATATCTCGTGCTTTAATTTTAATTTATTATTTAAATTTATTATTTAAAATTTTATCTTGTTTTAATCAATTGTATAAAGCTAAGATTAATTTTGATTGTTTTTATAATACATCCAGTTTGGGTCTCTGGTATAATTATATCGTTTTCTTATGTGCTTATGTTTTGTGACTTTTCGTCTTTGTTATCGGTGCCTTGGTGGGGATTCCTGTATGGCACAGAGCTACCTTTATCCTTTTCTTTGGTAGCAATAAATCAAGATCAATAATAAATTGTTATTTTATAAAATGATGTTTTTTATTTTTCACAGTAACCTGGGTGCACTTAATACACAGATGAGCATTATACACGAGAAAGTTTTCCAAAACCTACAAAAAAAAACTAGATGCGTATTATACACAGGTACGCATTATAATCCAAAAATTACGATAATTCTATGCCTAATTGGAATAACACTTATGTTAATGTGACATTATTTCCTCTATCTGACCTCCGCAACAAGCCCTCCGACAAACAAACTAGCGTTTGACAAACTTTGTTATACTCATTGTGAATCGCCCAGTTTATTTAATTGCCCATGGAGTAAAAATTAAATAAAAAACATTTGAAATTGAGTTTACATTTCCATAGAGTTTACCTTTAAAAATAGCACAAACATAACAAATTTAAGTTATTTATTTCTTTATACAATCGAATCTCGATATCTCGAATTTCGCAGGAACAGAAGAAAAAAAATTCGAGATGTGGAGGTTTTTTTGTAAATCAAGATTTTTAGACGAATAAAAAGTTTTTTACAAAAAAAAAAGACATGATAATGCTCTTAACACATGTTTAATAAAAAAATAAGGTATTTATTATTCATTAGTAAATATAGTGCACATAAATGTTATACATCTACTGTAATAACCCACATGGTCTGATAAGGAGAGAATAGAAAAATAGTAGGCGATAAAATGCGAAGTGAATACAGTAGAGAATTATGCCACATACAATTGCTGCCACAGCAGTTTCTATTACCACAAACTGCTCATGTTCAAACTATTTCGTACGCTTTTGCGACTTGCTAATGAGATCGAAAACTTAATGAATTTTTTTCATAACGCACAATGATTAACTAACTATAATGGAAGTGACGTCAAATTTTTTTTGTTTTCGTACGCTAAATTTCTCATTAAGAAACAAATCATAACTAATGTATTTACATGTCTCTCATTTTGCTGGCATAAGAAGTGAAAATGTACTACAATATAAATGTTTCGAGATATAAAGGTTCATGCAGATGATAATTGTTCAATTTCTCTGAGATTTTTATTTCTCGTTTTTGATTATGTTTTTATCATACGTGTATCAGTATATAATGAAGATTCTTATTTTTTGAAAAATATTTATACCTGAAAATTGTATTATTTTTATAAGACGGACATTACGAGGAAATTCGTTTGTACTGTTTTGAATTCTCTTGTTGTTACTAAAAACAGTTGCACTGTTAGTATTGTAATTGTTAAAAATATTTTAATTGTTATTCACTTTTTGTTATTGCAATAAAATTTAGTTTTATACACTAAATCGTTTGTCGGATATTTCTGTTGAAGGTGTCTTTTTATTATTCAATCATGTCTGCAGTTGCTACAGAGGTTGAGTCAAAAGTAGTGGCCGATCACCGCACAAACTTTTAAATGGGCACCAGATAGTAACCACTCATTGATAATCTTCAAAATAGAGTCCATCATGCTCGATGGTCTACATCCAACAATCCGAGTTGGCGGATGCCCTCGCGAAACCACTCCTTCGGTTTCTGGGCGAAACGGTCACCACGGCGTCTTCAACCTCACTGACATTGGCGAAGCGCCGTCCACGTAGAAAGTGGGCATGGATCGGAAGAGATGGTAGTGGGAAGGTGCCAGGTCGGGGCTGTATGTGGCAGAACCTTGATTTTTTCCTGCAGTTGACGACACACCTTCACCCGTTGTTGTGCTTGCGCGGGCGTCAGCTCGTGGGGCACAACTCGGCAGCTCCTGTTGACCTTTCCCATGGCGTGCAGATGTCGAACCACACTCGATTTTTATGTCCCGATGTCCGCCGCTAGTACACGGGTATGCTGCCTGGGTTGACTTCCACTTGTTGCCGTAGGGCTGCGTCATCTACTTCTTTGCTCCTTGGCGCATCTTGGAGCAGACGAAAAGCGGGAGAACCACGGTCGTGCTGTCCGTTCATTGGTCACACCCTGACCTTCCATCTTGCAAATTTCGATGGCTGCTGCTCGCGCACTGGTCTCCTTATTATTATTATTATTATTATTAAAAAAATTATTACTACCCTCATATTAACTCGCTCTTGGATCTTGTGAGATGGTACGGAACCTTTCAGTCGAATTTTGAAGTACTTCCGCTTTTCCATTTGCTCTTAAATTTTACATACAGGTTTGCTTCTGATGACAACACATTTTATCAAATCTTTCTTTCCTATTTCGATTTTTGACCCCCCCCCCCCAAAAAAAAATAAATTTAAATAGGTTAATTTTTCCTGCATGATAATGGAGTTTTCTTTGCGTGGAGCAATTTGTGACATCAGAATTTGTTTTGCCAATAAGACTGTTTCTTCTTAGTGATAAAACTTAAACTTTCATTTTAAGAGTAAGGGTGGTAAAAAAATGCTTCATTTTTTCTCTTTACTTATTCCACGAGGCCAACGAGAGACAGGCCAGGGCACTCGAAGATCACTTGATCATCGGGGTCCAGCCAACAATTCATCCTTCATTGTCTCCATCTTGGATTTTAACAATCAGTATTTTTTCTTTTGTTGGAACAATGAAAGATAGATTGTTGCCCGAACCTTGATGATCATGTGATTTTTGAGTGCCCTGGCCTGTCTCTCGTTGGCCTCGCTTATTCCAATAGTGACGAAGGAGCCCGCGTACGGCCAATTTTTCTGTCATATTTTTACACTGGCTGAAGCAGCTGGCACAATGTCTATGGCATTTAAATTCGTACTAACGTTACTTCCTACTCTTTTCTCTCAATAAACTGCGATATACCCTTGTGGTAAATGGTCTTTGTCCAGAATTCGTCAAACTCTAACCTCTCCCCCTCCCGAGTCGGCCACTACTTTTGACTCAACCTCTCTACAACCGATAGATAATTTGGAATGAGTGTGGCATGAGCTAGTCTCTAAGAATGACTTCTGTCAGATCACCAGAGGAAGACATATGCAACCTTTGTATTGACTGTAACTCATTGATCCTCTATGATTGAAACAAGTTATTATAATCATGGGAGTTCTCAGTTTTAAGTATTTTTCCGAAATGCGGAGTGGCTACAAGGCCAGCTAGGTCGTGATCACGAGAGAGAAGGCCTCCACATTGAAATGTAATATATTGTTACATCCTAGATAGTGCAAATTCAGGGCTTATTATTGGTAGAAATACGAATAACAATGCACTATCTATAATGATGTAACACTGTATTACGTTTCAATGCGGAGGTCTTCTCTCTCGGTAGTCACGACTATAAATAAAAATAATCAATACCTCCTATAAAGAAAGCCTTGGCACTGAGACGTCAAACATTGTTACTCGAGGCCAACGAGATAAGGCCTGGAAGCGAAAAAGTCACCTAATCAACTGGGTGCTAGCAACAATCCAACCTTTGAAGGCTTTCTTTATAGGAGTGGTTGGCTAGATAAACAAGCCCTGAAGCAAAAAAGTCCCTGATTGAAAACAAATGAAAAAATACTGATTGTTAAAATCCAAGATGAAAACAACGAAAGTACCGAAAGTAACGAAAGTACTTGTTACTCGGACTGAGATGGTCAGGTGACTTTTCCGCGGGTGACCCTTAAGTAGCAGTGCTACAACCAGCATAGCTCATAGAATCCCTGAAGCACCAAACTCCTGACCCACGGTAAGGGGGCATCCACTCAGGGGTTTGTGGACCTCGAAAAAGCATATGACAGAGTTTCTCGGGAGAAGCTCTGGCAAGTGTTGCAAGAGTATGGAGTGGATGGGCAATTACTGGTTGCTATCATGTCTCTGTACGTAAGCTCTGAGATGTGTGTCCGGATAAATTGCATTAAGTCAAGACCGATTACCGTGGGTGTGGACTCCTCCAAGGATGCGTACTGTCGCCCCTCTTGTTCATTATCTTCATGGACTGGATAGATAGGGGCAGCCGAGGCGAAGAGTGTGTTTGTGTGGGCGACTGCCCGGTAGAGATGTTACTCTTTGTGACAACCTTGTCCTCTTTGGATCTTCTCGCACGAACCTTCAGCATGCACTAGACCGGTTTGCATCCAAATGTGAAGAAGCTGGGATGAAGATCAGTGTGGCTAAAACTGAGGTTCTGGTCCTTCTAAGACAGCCTGCTCAGTGCGCTCTCCATGTTAGGGGAGCCTCATTGAGACAGGTGGAGAAATTGAAGTATCTCGGGATTGCATTCACGGTGAAGGACGGCAGGAGAAAGAATTGGATGCTCTGATCAGTGCAGCAAGCTGTGTTCAGAAGTGAACTGTGGCGATGCGTGGTGACGAAACGCGAGCTGAGTAACAAAGCCAACCTCTCCGTCTTCAAACCTGTTTTGCCCCCATTCTCACCTATGGCCATGAGGCTTGGATAATGACCGAAAGAGTGCGATCGCGGGTAGAAGCGGCCGAAATGAGATTTTTGAGAGGTGTGGCAGGTGTTACCCTACTAGATGGAGTGCACAGCAGCACAGTAAGGGAGTCTTTAGGTGTTAAGTCGTTACTTTCCGCATTGAGAGATCTCAGTTGGGCTGGTATGGCCACGTGATACGGATGCCACAAACGGGCCTCCCTAGGTTGTTATTTTCCAAGCCGGTGGGTAAGAGACCAAGGGGTCGGCCTAGAACCAGGTGGCTAGACTACATGGAGAATCTGGGTTCGAGTCGCTTGGGTATTAACAAGATCGCGATCACTGGAGATTCTCCACAGGGCTGCTGCCCCTGTGACCCTAATGGATAAGCGGGTTTGAAAAATAAGTAGGTAAGTAAGGATTCATTCATGGCACATCATTCCAAGTCGTTTGATATATTACATGCCATATTTTAGCATTGAAAGTTCCAAAGAACCATAATGGTTCTGCTAAACCAGTTTCCTTGGAATCAATTACGACTGTCATTAATTTTACGTTATAATCATTCTTGACATCATCCGAATACGTTTGATATATTAAATGCCTTATGTTAGCATTGAAATTCTTATGAACCATAATGGTTTCACTAAACCAGGTTCCTTGGAACCAATTTCGACTATCTTTAATTTTACGTTATATTCATTCATGACACTTCATCCCAATTTGTTTGATATTTTACATGCCATATCTTATTTAAAATATTTGAGGGTGTCATATGGATACAATTAGAGCACGTGCCATTGTTTCGATTATAGCCATTTTCAAAATGGTTCATTCCCGGAACCATATTTATTAATTGGCGAAAATAGTAATTTACGAGGGGAAATCAAAAAGTAAGTTGCACTTCCACGGTATGGCCATTTATTACACCACCTATACAAAAGCAACACGGTTATAGCAGCATACAATGTAGGTTCACTTTTCCACATAGTCCCCAAGAGACCCTAAACATTTATCCGAACGATCAACCAACTTTTCGATTCCGGATGCATAGAAATCTCCTCCAGCGTTTTGTAACCACACGGTGACAGCTGCTTTCACCTCCTCATCGTTTCGAAATCGTTGTCCGCCGATTCTCTCTAATGATCGCATCCACACGGTCAACATTTGCAATGGTACGGGACGTTGCGGGCCTGCCTACGCGATCTTCGTATGTTGCGGGCCTGCTTCAAATTGTTGACACCACTTTATAATTCCTTGCCGGGAAATTGCACGCTCTCCATATACAGCAGTGATTTCACGAGGAATGTCCGTGCAATTCCCCCGTTTGGCCCATAGAAATCGGATTGCTGCTCGCACCTCAAGTTTGGAGTGGACATCCAGTTGACGCGCCATTGCTTTTAGCCCGCTAGTGACACAAAACACGACGGGAAACCACAGCAACCGTCCTATCCGACGTCTGCGCAGTTAATGTCCCTTTCTCCGCTTTGCCCAAGATTGCAACACACAGAGCGCTCCTGCGGCGAGTTAGTGCAACAGTGTGGCCAGATGTAGCACTTTTGATGCTACTGTAGCACTTTTTGAACCTAAAATTGACCGTAGCACTATAGGGGAAATTGTAGCATTTTTGCAGCACCATAAGAATTTTTTATAATTTTTAATAAGATAGAATTTTTTAATGGCATCAGAATGAGATGACCAAATTGGTCAGACCAATACAAGACCAGAGGCGTCATTATGTCATATCATTGATACAGTAGCCAATCCGGTTTCAAGATTTGGCGCTTTATACGCAATTGAGTATATACATGGAAGAATATATGGAAGTGCCTCTCACCGAAAAAAGCGTCATGCGAAATAGGACGAGATATCATGTTGTCTGCCAGAGTGCCACGAAATCCCAATGTTTGTGTTCATTGAGCGAGAATCTTTTTTGTATCATAATGCTGTAATAATATAATAAATATTTAATTTTGTGCGTTAAATAACTGAAACAATGATATTTTAAAGAAATTTTGTTCATATTGCTCTTTCTCTCAGTCAACATGTTTAGAACTTAACAGCTAATTTCACGGAAACCCCTGCACCATTTAAATCAATTTAAAAAAAATAATTCCAAGTCATTTTCCTGCCATTTTTAAAAAAAGTGCTCCTAAGCCGGGCCCGTATTAAATTTGAAAAGGGTCATTAAAATAAAAGGAGAAAATAAACATTGAATGAAAGAAAAGCATTTATTTCCTATAAAAATGATTATAAAATGCAAATTCAAAATTTTTTAATGAAATATCAAGTGCTCAATTATTTTAAAGACATCTGTAACTCTAAAATCATAAAAAGACCATAGGGGTTATAAGCGCAATCATGTAGGCCGCCAGGCGCTGCGATAGCAGCGACTGACACATTCAGTTACATTTTAGCATTAGAAATGCTACAAGAGGCGCTTCCTTGTATTCTTCCATGGTATATATAAGCAGATAAGTAAGGTGATTCAGCATCAGTTGACTACTGATAAACTCCAGCAGCACACACTAGGCAAAAATAATTTTGAAGACTTCAGTTTTTAGGTTTATCTTCTCTCAAACCTGCTGTATGGTTTTCATTTCGATGGCTTAAAAGCTAGCTAGTTATTATTTTTTTATTATATTATCCCTGGTTGTGACCACTTCATAGGCGGTTTATTCATACACTTTAAACACCAGGTACAAAATTGCGAATGGATGAAAGTTTAGATGAAAGTTGTCAGAATACATCATGCAAACACAGCAAAAAAAGAAAATATGAAGCAAAACAGAAGTTAAGTTGTATGTTTGCCATATAATGCGATCATTATCTCCACTCTTGGATAGTCGCAAGAGGACAAAATGCAACTACACGTTTTGAAGTGTCCATTTGATAAATGCTTTTGGTATCATAGTCTTGTATTATTAAAAAATGTATACATTTATAAAATTCCGAAAGTTTACAGAATAGCATATTTTTTGTTGTACATGTATAGTACGCCATCCCTGTTAGTAGCACCACGTAACACTTTGGGGGCAGCACCGTAGCACCATGTAGCACTTTTTCGGATGAGACAGTAGCACCTCCGCTGTCTGGAATCTGGCCACACTGTAGTGCAACTTACTTTTTGATCTCTCCTCGTATATACGCGTCTATCTCGTCTTTACGATTTGTTTGATATATTAATATATCTCTTCATTGAAAATTGCTAAGTGGAGTCGTGAAGGTACCATTTGTGCACGTGCTATTGGATAATATTTGTTATTGGTTCGTGCCATGTACCATATTCTTCGATTGACGAAAATAGTAATGAATAACCGCCTCTATCTCGTCAGTATGATTTGTTTAATATTTTCTTAATATATCTTGCCATTGAAAATTGCTTGGCGGGAAAATTGAGGTACCATTTGTGCTCGTGCCATTGAACCGATTTAGATAATATTTGTGATTGGTTTGTGCCATGAATCATATTCATCGACTGACGAAAATAGATTTTGAAAATCTTTCATATCCTCGGAGGAGTTAGAGTTACGGACGGACGGACAGACAGGCAGAGAGACACGTTTAAACCAACACGTTATAATGATGCATAAACCAACTTTTGGTACATAATAAACCATTAAGGAACGACATAACCAAGTACAGAAAGGTTAAACTAAACCATTCGCGGAACCATATTTTAAACCGCCCTTTGTTATCATTGTAAGTTCCTAATGGACCATAATTATCCATTAAACCACGTACTTTTGAACCAATTTGGATTATCATTAATTTTACCTTATATCCGTTTATGACATATCATTCCAAGTTGTTTGATATATTACATGCTATATCTTAGCATTGAAAGTTCCAGTGAACCATAATGGTTCTGCTAAACCAGATTCCTTGGAATCAATTACGACTGTCATTAATTTTACGTTATAATCATTCATGACAATTCATCCCAATACGTTTGATATATGAAATGCATTATGTTAGCATTGAAATTCTTATGAACCAAAATGGTGTTTCACTAAACCAGGTTCCTTGGAACCAATTTCGACTATCTTTAATTGTACGTTATATTCATTCATGACACATCATCCCAATTTGTTTGATATTTTACATGCCATATCTTATCATTGAAAATATTTGAGGGTGTCATAAGGGTACCACTAGAGCACGTGCCATTGTTTCGATTACAACTATTTTCAAAATGGTTCATTCCCGGAACCATATTTATTAATTGGCGAAAATAGTAATTTATATCCGCTTCTACCTCGTCATTATGATTTGTTTGATATGTTAATTCATCTCTTCATTGAAAGTATCTAGGCGGGGTCGTGAAGGTATTATTTGTGCACGTGCTATTGAACGATTTGGATAATATTTGTTATTGGTTCGTGCCATGTACCATATTCTTCGATAGACGAAAATAGTAATGAATAACCGCTTCAATCTCGTCATTACGATTTGTTTGATGAAAAAAGTCAATACGTGAAAATCAATCATCTCCCATTTTTCCACCCTTAGGAGCGGAATTTTGTTTTCAAAATTAAATGGGACTAATTTCGAGGTATATTCTATCTAATAAAAAAGAATCATCAAAATCGGACTACAGCGTAAAAAGTTATGCGTGATCATACTTAAAAATATATGTCGTATCGACTTCAGAACCTCCTTTTTTTTTTCGTCGGTTAAGCTCTTTGGACCCTTATTCATTTACTGTAGATATCACGAAGATGCTCGACGAACGCCAGGTATGACGAAAATAGTAATGAATAACCGCTTCTATCTCATCTCGTCATTACGAATTATTTTATATTTTACTTAATATATCTTCCCATTGAAAATTGCTAGGTGGGAAAATAAAGGTACCATTTGTGCACGTGCCAATGAACCGATTTAGATAATATTTGTGATTGGTTCGTGACATGAACCATATTCATCGACTGACGAAAACAGGTTTTGAAAATTTTTCATAGCCTCGGAGGAGTTAGAGTTACGGACGGACAGACAGACAGACACATTTCCCCAGACTGATAGCGTAAAGCACCTTTCGGTACTTATTAAAGGTTAATTATAGATATGCGTCAATGTCTCGCTGCTATAATATGAAAATATGCTCCTTTAATCCACCATGGCGTTAAAATCGTTCTTGTTTTTTTTTTTACTGACGTCACACTACGTGTTGTTTTTAGATTTATTTAGATGTTGAAATCATTCTTATAACTACTTCTTGAATAGATCATGATAAGGGTTTAGCAATAAAAAAACAAGTTCATGTAGTTTTTTGTTTGTTTTTTTTAATTTTGATTAGAAAGAGTTCAAAGTGACAATTTTTTTATCTAAGAAAGCAGATGCTGATTATTAAATTAAAAATATAGATTTCAGTATTTGGAATCACTTTAACCTGGGATTAATTTAATTATTTTTTTGCTATTCTAGTTATAAAGCAAAGAAAAATTAGAGAAAACATAATTTTATGTCTTTAAAATGTATCTCATCAAGAAGTACAAAGTTAATGATGACTTAAAAACAGAGAGAGAAACCTGTACTTTTAATACTGAGGAATTAACTAATCTAATTGATGGCAGTGCTGAACAGACAAGGCAAAGAAGAGAATTTGGCAAGTAAATTTAAAAAAATTAATTTAACGTAATACGAAAGTAAACTTCTCAATTACGTAAGTTTTAGTTACAGCTAGCCACAATAAACATTAAACTTTAAATATGCTCTACTGTAATTATTAATTTGAATTAATAAGTAAAATATCTTTTTTTATTTTAATAACGAGTTAAATAAAATAAACTAATATAAAAGTCACCTTAAAAGTCCTGATGAAACTTGCTTTACACTAATAAACTTTAATTCTCTGTAATATTAAATTATGCAGGATTATTAATAAGTCAGTGAAACATTTCAAAAATTCATAAGTAATCTAAGCAATGTATCATAGTAAATCTTACGGCAATAAATAGGTTTTTTTTCCCACTGTTTTTGAAGATAGCCACTAGAGGGCTTCTCGCCGTTGTGAGAGTGTTTTAGAACCTATGAATTGACCTTTATTATAAACTCTCGTTCTTACACCCCTTCTTCCTAGCCTTTAGTGATGTGCGATGGTAAAAAATTTACCGTCGATGGTTTTGTTTCCATTGTTAAATTTCACGCAAATCGTTATAATTGGTAATAAATTATTTTAGTATATATTTTAATTCTTCAATCATTACAAACATGTATTACATTAGAGAAAAAATAATTTTTCTCAATGTTCTGGATTCAGCAAATTCCTTTTTTTTATTCACTCCGTTAATGAAAGGCGACTGAAAGAAATCCTTATTCAAAACTTGAACTTGGCTTTATTATTAATCGATTATTTATTTTTAGGTTAAATTGAACTATCTGCACAAATCGCGAGTCAAATCGCAAACGCAAGTCTCACTCTCGGCCCTGCGGGCCTCGCTGGTCAGTGTTTTCCGTTACTCGAACGCCTTCGGCGTTCTGTCTACGACGTCCCCCTCCGGGGGCAAATAATTGATATATACCCCAACCTATTTGGTTACAGGGGGCAGTTGGTTTCCCCCCGGCCGGTTACAGGAATCGCGACAATTCAGTTTGCGGAATAAGTCATCTCGCGATTTGTGCAGATAGTTCAATTTAACCTATTTTTAAGCATGTATTATTTATTTTATCGTAGTGTTATTTCATATAAGGACGGCAGTTTTTAATGAAAAAAATGAAAATATAACTTACAGGACCATTATATTTATTTTAAATGCTTGCACTAACTTCCTTCTGTTTTAGTTAATAAAATATGCAACATCTTTCTTTCTCTAAAGTCTGAAGTGGTACACGAGACGGAACTGACAACAATTGTTTACTCTGTTTTGTTAACATACCTTGCCAACAGTGTATTACGTTTCCGTTATCAGGCCTTCTGTCTAGGAGCTGACAATAATTGTTCACTCCTCGCGTGCCACTGCGGAAGCGAAGCTGACAACAATTGTTCACTCTGCTTTGTTTACATGCTTCGGGTAAACAAAGCAGACTTTTTGATTTCAGCTTAGATCATGTTCCAAGCGAGGAAAAGTATTCTCCAATGATAACTCTTTATTCTGTGAAATTTTGTAAGATAATTAGCATGTAAATTAACACTGATGTACATTTCTAAGGTAAATGGAATGGTGCTCAAATGTAAAAATACACTACACAACTTCTTCATGTATAAATTTTTTGAAAGTGTTAACTTATTCTTTCTATCAGTAAAGGATAAAGGATATAAATTTAATTAGTTATATTGTTGAGAAGCATTGTTACATCATCTGATTGTTTACATATTTTGAAAATATATCCTTATAATGTTTTATATTTATATAATTTGAAAATATAACATTTTAAATATTTCAATTTACAGATATAAACAATCAGATGATGTAACAATGCTTCTCAACAATATAACTATTTAAATTTATATTCTTTATCCTTTACTGATAGAAAGAATCAGTTACATATTCAAAAAGTTTATACCTGAAGAAGGTCTTTGAATAAAATGACCGAAAGGCCTCGTTTATTTTCATGTGATGTACTTTTAATTTTCTTTCTTAACCTTGACACATCACTTATAATATTCTTTTACACTACACAACATTTTTGCTCTGAGTAAGAAAATGGATGGGACACTCCTATGCGTCGAGCGTGAGTTTTTTTTCAGTGGCGCTCTCTGGCGATTTGCGTAGTACTAAACCATAACTGTCTAGGAAATAAAAAAAAATAGTTTCAGTTTCTGCTTTGCGTAGTACTAAACCGAAACTTCACCACCATCGTTTCGATTTGCGTAGTACTAGAAATTTTTTAAAAAAGAAATTCATATATTAAGTAGCTTTTTAAGATAAAAGTGTGCTTAGAAAGATTTTTTATATTTTTTATTTGATTGTTTTTAGTCTATTTTAATTTTATTAACCTAATCTAAGCAGGCGATTATATTTAGTACTACGCAAAGCTCCAGATGTCGCCCCAAAATCAAACTCACTGAGGAAGGCAATGGAGTGTCCCATCCATCTTTTCTTCATCCATGGAATAAAGTAAGCCTAATCTAATTGTCATATCATCAATGCCTTTGTAGTTATACCAATTCCTTTTTGTTATCACTCGACAGAAGTGGATGAATTTGTGTTGCCTTCGCCTAATACAATGCTCTATTCTATATGAAACTCCAGCGCCACCTTTTGGTCAAAAATGTAACTAATATTAAAAAAAAAAAATTCATTATAAACAAAAATGCTCCGTGTTTCTGAGCATTTATGTGCAAGCCGCATCGTTTTATTGTAAATAATTTAATA
>JAHWFO010097243.1:279569-293548 GCA_023313115.1 Rhysida immarginata
TCTTTATCTAGAAATAAAATCGCAATATGTTATGTTTGATTTAAAAAATAATTATTTTGCATATAGTTTTAGTTTCTTCATTAGTTTTTCAGTTAGTTGCGAGAAAAAACGAAAAATTATGGTTATGAGAAATGGCAATAAACGGAAAAAACGTTAAAAATGCATTTTTTGTTCAAAAATGTATTTGAAATACAAAATACCACCAAAAAATGTATTTCAAATACAAAATAAAATACCTGTCGGTTAAAGGTATTTGCAATACAAAATACAAATGTTTTAAAAATTACCCATCCCTGTTTAATGTTGGACATTAAATGTTGAACAAAAACAAGCACTTGCACATGTTTTCAACAATCTCGAACCGGTGGCCCCACCACGCGAAATGTTACATGAACTAAATAAGAAACTTGCCTATACAGTGGTAAATTATCCAAATTAAAAAAAAAAAAAAATCGCGCACGCATAGTTGCCGTAGTTTGCCGTTAGAAGGTGGTACAGGTTAACCCAGTTTAGAGTACTGTATTAGGATTAACCCAGTGCTCTCGAACCACCAGGGGACCAGATTAAAAGTTCCACTTATCCAGGGTTCGACTTAAGCATCTGAACGAAAATGAGGCTATTGATTACAGTCGAGCCCATATATAAGAACGCTGGACAAAGGGGAACACTCCGCTTCTGATAGCCATATTTCATTTCCAAACATAAAAAACGAACATTGAAATTAAATAATACAGAAATTATTGTTTAAAATAATCGAAATTTTATAAGGTAGATTTTTGAATGTTGACTTCCTTCATAGCGTAACGGAATTCATGCGTAATCACATACTGTAAAATGGGGAAGATCAAACTTAATAGGAAGATGTATCTGGTTAGCTTAGATTAGGTTTGGTCAAAAGTATAAGAGCCTGTCCAGTAATAACGATCACGACTAAAGGCTTATACAGGGTGTTTCATAATTGGTGTCCCGTCTTTAGGTCCAAATAACGACTCAAGGAGAACAGATTGGGGGAAAATGAATATTGATTATTTGGTTTTAATGTCCCCTAATTAGAATAAAAACATTTCGCGTCCCTGGGGGTGAAGGGGTAAATTTTGAAAATTTTAATATTGTAGGGGTTAGACCCCATGTGTTATTTAAAAAGTTGTAGAGCATCATGTAAAATGTGGGTTTAGCAAAATAACCCGGTGAAAAAATCTCATCCCCTGCCCTTTATCGAGTGGGTAAAGTAAAAGGTATGGATAGCTAATGTAGACAAAAACATTTCCCATTTCCCATTTACAGTTTTCAAATTTCATAATGTTTTTCCTGGGGGGAAAAGCCCGGTTGAGTTTATTAGCTTTTCAGGGTTTGAGTTTATTAGCTTTACTCATTCATTCTCATTAATTTTCCAAATGTAGACCCTACTGTTTTCTAATAAGTATGGTTTTGTCACATCGGATAGCCATACCTTTCACTTTACCCACTCGATAACGGGGACACGGCATGAGATTTTTTCACCGGGTTTTTTGTTAAACCCACATTTTACATGATGCTCTACAACTTTCTAAATAATACATGGGGTCTAACTCCTACCCCTACAAAATTAAAATTTTCAAAATTTACCCCTTAACCTCCAGGGACGCGAAATGTTCTTATTCGGAATTAGTGGACATCAAAACCAAATTATCAATATTCATCCCCCCCCCCCCCCACACCTGTTCCCCTTGAGCCGTTATTTGGACCTAAAGACGGGACGCCAATTATGAAACACTCTGTATACACGGGTCGGTCAAGCGCCGGACAGATGACCGACCTGTGTGTATTAGCCTTTAAGCTATACCAAGCACTTGATTTTGAGTTAATTTCTCTCGTCTATTTGAGATCTTCACTTTGGAACAAAAAGCGACAAACAGCGCATCAAGTAGATGAACAATCACCATCTCCTGACATATCTATCCTGTAGGCCAGTAATTAATTCTCAACCTTTTTCGAATCGCGACCCCATTTTCTAAAAGTTAACTCGCGACCAAATACCCTATAAAAATTAATGCAAATAAAAATAAGATCCGCGACCCCGCTAGAAAAGGCTTCACGACCCCCCAGTGGATCGCGGTCCCCGGGTTAGGAAGTGTGCGGATTCAAAAAAATTCGTTTGTCTCTATGTAAGTGTACGGTATATTCCTCATTTGCATGAATATATTCCTGTAATGTATTGTAGGGAATATACCGGGTGTTTCAAATAAAGTGTAACAGTGGCATATCTGGAGAAAAACACATCGGATCAAAAAAATAAAAAAACACGTGTTTAATAATATTATTTAAAAAAAAAATGGATGGAAGAATTCTGCGACCTGGATTCGAACCAGGAATCTCATGTGTCATGCAAACGCCTCTACTATTTGGGCTATCGCAGACACTTATACAGCCATGCTGTCAGTAAGTGCCTTAAAGACAACCAAATTGTCAAGATGAAAAGTCCAATGGGAGGCGGCCACCGGGTTCACAGATCGGGATTTTCTCCTATCCAAACTATCAGAAAGTTCGATGAACACACAAAACGAAGTAAAGAACAAACTGAAGCTGACTCCTTAGAACAGGTAAATGATATTATTTGAAAATATAAAAATTGTATAATAAAAAAATAAAAAATTCTTCGAATCCAGGTCGCAGAATTTTTCCATCTATTTTTTTCATATGGACTTATGAACAAGCCTATATTTAAATCTGTTTCATATTTCTTTACAGAGAACATTTTATTAGAAGATCCAACTTTCACTTTATTACAAGATCCATTTTCTTTAAGTAATGAAGAATTGTATGAAAAGACTATCCAAGCTAGCTCAAAGCTTGCGAAAAAATTACGAGAAATGGAATTAAGTAACTCCAATAAAGAAAATAATATGTAACTAAAATTATTTAAAATTTTTGAAGGAGATTGCCTTTTTAAAATTTGTTTTCTAATTAATTTTTCTTTTCTCTTCATTATTTTTAAGAGGAGATAATATGAATAGATACTTGTCATTATCTGTCGTCCATTTTCACGCTAGTCCAATTTTCCTGCAAGTTCCATTCAGAAATACTATTCTCACTCAAGGATCTCCAGCGCAAATAGCTAAATGGATGCCTCTTGTTGAAAACTACAAAATTTCAGGAGCATATGCCCAAACAGAGCTGGGTCATGGTAACTGAAATTAATTTTTTAATCCTTTCTATACATGTGTCACTTTTCTTTCACTCGTATTTGAAAATACAGGGTGCGGCAGGTATTTGAGAACAAAACGATTTCCGCAGGTTAAAGGAGCAGACACTTAAGATACCATAGAGCCTTTAATGCAATTTTCATTTTTGTACAAAGGAATACAAAATACTTATTGTTATTCAATAAAACCACCGTCTGCCGCAGTGACAGCCTCCACAATCTGTCGGAACCGCTGGCAGGCAGCAATGAGGTGGGTATTCTGGATTTCTACCATTGCCTCCAAAATAGCTTCAATGGTGTTGTGTGGATGCTTGGAGGACTCCCTCTCAACGACGCCCCAGACGTAATAGTCCAAAGGATTGAGGTCAGGGGAGCTGGGGAGGGAGGGGGGGGGCACATGTTGGGAGGGATATGGTCGTGAAGATTCGTAGTCATCCATGCTTGGGTGCCGTGGCCTGATGACTTGGAGGTACAGCAGTAATCCAGGGCATCACAACCCTTGCCAACACTCTTGCGAACTTTGAACGGCTACTTTCAGGAATGCAGCGATCTCGGAGTCGGAGTGTCCTGCAGCCAAGGAGACGCTGACAGCATGTCACTTCATTTGCTGGGTCATCTTTAGATCCACCATGTTAAAGATTGTTAAATAGTAATTGTTAAATAGTATGACGTATTGACTATTACGTCATGCTCACGTGTTCTCAAATACCTACCGCACCCTGTAATATTTCCAATTTTTTATTCAGCGATGTCTTTATAAAGACTTCACAGATTATTTTACAAGGTGCTACTGCATATCTATCAGGGAGAAATGAGCAAACCTAAAAGCAGGGATGAATGAAGATAGGGCACAAAGTCTTGTTAATATTTTAAAAAATTACCAACAAAAAATAACTCAAGATGGGTCCGTGAGGGTTTTTATCATACGCCATATCTCAGATGTTAAATTATTGATGAAAATACAGGGTGTCCGAAATTAATGTATACACTTTTTGAAACGTTATAACTCAGCAACAAAATGGGATAGAAATACAAGGCTTGTTGTATTTAATACCTTAAACTTCCTTAAGCCCGTACATGTTCAAAGTGTCTACTTTCTGTCACAATACACTCCCAACACCGATGTCGAACAGAGCGACATACCGACTGGATTGTAGCTAATGGGATGTTCTTCTGATCATTTAATTCCGTCAGTGCTTGTGGGTTTGTGGCGTACACCGTGTTCTTTAAAGTTCCCCAAAGGTAGAAGTCGAGAGGGATTAAATCGTTATCAGTGAAACTTCTCTTTCTTCCGCACCGAACTTTCAACACATCTTTCACCGTTCCTTCGGCTTCAAACTTGTCTCGGAGTTTTGTTATTGTTACCCTTGCTGGCGGTGGTGTACCAAATTCAACCCTCCAACCTCATTGAACCTCAACAACATTTTTCTCTTTCAATAACGCTTGAGTATCTACTTACGTTCATCGAATGAAAGTCTTCATCGCCATTTTGATTTATAAACAAATGAACAACAATGAACGTGTTGCTATGCTTTTCCAACGCAGTCTGGATCATGCACATTTCTATCTCATTTCGTTGCTGAGCTATAACGTTTCAAAGAGTCTATACATCAATTTGGACACTGCATTATCTGAGTTATTCTTTAATGAATATTACGTCTTAGGAAAGATAACTGCTCTAACCAAGCCCAAAAGACATGTAAATATCGTAATGCTTTCATGTCTGCGGTGGCGCAGTTAGTTAGCCGTCAGCGGCATGAGCTGAAGGTTCCAGGCTGTGGAATTTTCTTGCCTATTTTCATCAATAACAAAAGAAATGTTAACCTTGGATGGAAGAACAAATAATAGATAAAGTCAAAAAGGTTTTTTATTGCCTATAGAGGAAGCCGCTTTAGAGCGCTTCAGTCAGTTTTTCAAAAATGTCGACTGTCAATGAAAATGCTCAGTGTTGTGTGGTACAGTCATCCCTCCGCAAGTCGGCATTCCACAAGTCGGCAATTTATTCCTGAATGCCGAGATGGCGGATAATGATTTTGGTCAAGGATCTTACGCCAATAAAATAAATCGGTAAAGATTATGACGATTAAAATATTCAAAATTAACCAATTTTATTTTTTGCCTCATATATACAGCTAGTTTTGGGGGTAGGGGCTATGAAAATTAGTAGTGTAAATAATATTCAATTTGATATACAAGGTTGCATCTAGCTAAATGGCTGGGCAGAGAAGCGAACAATAAATAGAGTATAGGGTTATCAAGAAGGCACGTATCAAGAAATAAGTTTCCCACTTCAGAGGGCTGTAGAAAGCGTTCTATTAATCCAAACAAGATAAAATTTGAACTACAGATAACTCAAATGATGCGCTTGACATTTATTAAATAAAATTTTTTATTATAAGTTTTCACCAATAGATGCCGCTCTAATAGGAATGGTATTTATTTACACATATGGAAAATGTGGAACATCATGTGCTTTACAGCGCATGCCTGTTAGCATTATTTTTCGGATAAAAAGACAGCGGATTCTGCACGAGCATTAGTTACTGCTCAGCACTTAATGTCTACGTTGCCTGAAAAAGCGCTACTGATAAAATTCTTCTACCAGAATCAGCAGAACGCCGTTGCAGCTGTAAAGGAATTCCGTCGTAGGAAGCGTTTACGAAGAGGTCCAATGACTCCATGTGCCCTACGCGTTATGAAACAGAAATTCGAAACAACTGGGCAACTTGCCATTCTACCAGGTAAAGGACGAAAGCAAATCCCGTCTTCTAGTGTCGAAAATGTGGCTACCGCGGTTGATGAAGCCAGCAGTCAGTCGCCACATGATAGTGTGAGTGTTACAGTTGTTTCCCGTGTATTGGATATGCCCTATTCCACTGTATGAAAACTCTTAGGGCGGACTTTGCATTTTTTTCCCTACAAAATGAAGTCGGTGCACCACTTGCAGGACGGGGACCCATAAACGCCATATCTTACCAGTGAAAATTTCCAATGGTACTATAGTGGTATCATTAGCACAGGTATCCCTGAATAAGTAGCGACCATCTTCGAATTATTAATTACTGTTATGTATTAGTTCATAACATGTTCCAAGTTGCTTGACATATTGCATGATATAACTTAGCACTGGAAATTTTCAATGGTACAATAATGGTATCATTAAAACATATACTACTGAAACAATTTACTAGAAGGTCATGTTAGAGGATTCAGAGGTGCCATGGGTCCAGATTTTATTATCATGAACGATAATGCATGTCCAGACAGAGTTCTCATGGTGGAGGACTTTTTACAAAATGAGGATATTCAACGCATCGTATGGCCAGCATGATCTCCGGACATGAACTTGATTGAGCATGCATGGGAGAAAATGTATATATTAACGTTTTATTCGCTCTTATTTTCATTTCGAGTTGTTCGATATACGAGGGTTATTCGTAAGGTAACGTCCGTTTTGCAATAAAAACAATACTATACATATTTTTAAAAATTTTTCTTTACTGGTTTTTATGTACTTTTAACTATTTTTCCACATAGTTTCCAAATTTATTTACGCACTTATAATAGCGCTCAATGTACTTCCGCATGATCACTTCATAGAAGTTGCCGCCAGTGGAGAAAGTCACGCAGTTTTCATTTGTTCGCCATCGGTGAAATGCAGGCTGCCGATGATCTCCTTTACATCCTGGAACAGGCGGTAGCCACTGGACGCGAGGTCCAGACTCTAAGGCGGGTGATCGAGTTGTTCCCAAATAAAAGATCTGATTAGTTGGGAACAACTTGACCACCCGCTTTACAGTCCGGACCTCGCGTCCAGTGGCTACCACCTGTTCCGGAAGCTAAAGGAGATCACCGGCAGCCTGCATTTCAGCGACGATGAACAAGTGAAAACTGCGTGATTTTCTTCACCGGCGGCAGCTTCAATGAAGTGGTCATGCGGAAGTACATTGAATACACTTAAATAAACTTGGACACTATGTGGAAAACAGTTTAAGATACATAGAATCTGGTAAAGAAAAAATTTTGAAAATATATATAGTATTTTTGTTTTTATTGCAAAACGGACCTTACTTTACGAATAACCCTCGTACTACTTGTTATATCTTATCATTGAAAATTTTTGAGGGTGTCGTAAGGTTACCATTAGAACACGTGTCACTATATCGATTACGACCACTTTCAATATTGTTCATTTACGAAAACATATTTATCGATTGGCGAAGACAATAGTTAATAACCGCATATATTTCGTCGTTACGATTTGATATATTTCTTACTATCTCTTCCAATGAAAATTGAAGGTCATGAAGGTACCATTTTTGCACGTGCCATTGAACCGACTTAGATAGATTTGTGACTGTTTCGTGCCATGAACCATATTCATCGACTGACGGAAACAGATTTTAAAAATCTTTCATAGCCTTGGAGGAGTTAGAGTTAGAGACAGACAGATAGACACGTTTCCCCACACAGATAGCAAAAAACACCTTTCGGTACTTAATACATTAAGAAATGACATAACCAAGTACCGAAAGATTAAACTAAACCATTCGCGGAACCATATTTTTAAACCGCCCAATGTTAACATAAAGATACCATTAAACCACGTACCTTTTATCCAATTTCGAGTATCATTAATTTTACGGTATATTCATTCATGACACCTCATTCCAAGTCGTTTGATATAATACATGCCATATTTTAGCATTGAAAGTTCCAATGAACCATCATGGTTTAACTAAACCAGTTTCCTTGTAACCAATATGGACTATCATTAATTTTACGATATATTCATTCATGACACCTCATTCCAAGTCGTTTGAAATATTACATGCCATATTTTAGCATTGAAAGTTCCAGTGAACCATAATGGTTCCACTAAGCTAGAGTGGTTCCACTAAACCTGATTCCTTGAAACCAATTTGGACTATCATTAATTTTACGTTATATTCATTCATGATACATCACTCCAAGACGTTTGATATATTTCATGCCATATTTTAGCATTGAAAGTTCCAATGAACCATAAAGGTTCCACTAAATCGGATACCTTGAAACCATTCTCACATATCATTAATTTTACGTCATATTCGTTCGTGATACGTCATTCCAAGTCGTTTGATATATTACATGTCATATTTTAGCATTGAAACTTCCAATGAACAATAACGACTATCATTAATTTTACGTTATAATCATTTATGATACATCATCCCAATTAGTTTAAATTAGCATTGAAAATTTTTGAGGGTGTCATATGGGTACCACTAGAGCACGTGCCATTGTTTCGATTACAACCATTTTCAATATGGTTCATTTCTTGAACCATATTTATCAATTGACGAAAATAGTAAAGAACAACGCTTCTATCTCGTCATTACGATTTGTTTGTTATATTCCTTAATATATCTTCCCATTGAAAATTGCTAGGTGGGAAAATAGAGGTACCATTTGTGCACGTTACAATGAAACGATTTAGATAATATTTCTGATTGGTTCGTGCCATAAACCATATTCATCGAATGGCTAAAACAGATTTTGAAAATCTTTCATAGCCTCGCAGAAGTTAGAGTTACAGGCAGACAGACAGACAGACACGTTTACCCACACTGATAGCATAAAGCACCTTTCGGTACTTAATAAAGTCTTGGGAGCACCTCATTGCCAGATGACAAACTGATAACATTTCAGTGCTGCATTTTATGATTCCGAAGCTACTTTGTATCCCACTTTTTCCCGTTATGTAGGAGGAAACCTAAGACATGGTCACAGAGGGTAGGGAAAATTAAAGATTTTCAAATATTTTGTAAATTTTGAGTTTGAATAGATGCTAAGTGGTTAATCATACCATCATCTTTCGTCTTAAACAATATTGTATGTGATATAGAGTTTACCTTTAAAACGGGTTATAAAATAAGGATGCATTGTTAAATTGAGCGCTCGCTGGAAAAACTGTGCTCATGAGATATTACTGAGTAGAAAAGAAAGTGCCTCAGTTTTATTGTTCTCATTTCAAGGATGTAGTTCTCATTTAGCTTCAATGATTGGCTGAAAATTCTCATCTACCATTTTGAAGCCAATGAATCAAGGGAATTAACATTGTATTGTACCTAAATGAGCGAGAATCGACTGAGCACTTGCTAAATCTTTGCTCAATTTAACAGCACGCCCTAACTAAATTCCAATGTGCTAGTCAAGGCTAATTTGAAAATCATGCTTATAAACTAGGCAAAACTCCCTCCACAGTTTTAAAGCTCAATAAAGTTCACATGATAAAAAGTAAACAAAATTATTATTGCGAAGCAAATCTGCGGAAATGGAAGTTACATTTTTAAAGGTGTTTGAAAATTAAATTGCAAACGTGTTGTCCTTCATTTTCAGTGCATTGCTGAAAGCAATTTCTGACGTTTTTCATCACTCTTACCATTATTTCAGTGATTTACACATTGAACGTATCACTGTTTGGTCCAACTTGGATCGTTTTATTGAAATGATTGAACATTTCATGGAACAAAGATTCGATGAGATGCAAATTCAAAATATAAGGATTCAACAACATCGGGTCACAATTCATACCGCAAAAAGGTCATTTGTAATGCTGAGATAGCAGTTGTCAGGGCGCTTGGATTCTTTTTGTGATGAATCCCCTGGCCTCACCTCCTAGAATTTTTTTCCCCTATAGGTGATCTCAAGGCTGAGATTTACAAAAATCGATCTGGTACTCCCGGGACTCTGAGATGCGATCTCGTAAATTACATGTATTTCTTTAGAAATGTTAGAAAGAGCGATGGAACACTCAGAAATGGCCTTCAGCAATGCATTGAGAATGAAAGAAGCACTTGTGGGGCAATTTACTTTTAAAAATCCATTAAAATATAAGGGTCGTGCAAATGAAAACGAAAATTTGTGTGGGGGGGAAAAAAGACGACGTGTAGGATCGTAAGTTTTTGTTTTCAACAATTGCGAAACCCCACGTGCAAATTGAACAATAGGTTGCAAGTGTTGCATCACGTGAGAAAGAACGATAGCTCGCGCTTCGAAGCTCTGGGAGTGATCGCTTCGTCCAAACAACAAAATGGAGTCAACGAAACAGGAACAGAGAGCAGTAATTTGTTTTTTGACATGTGAATAAGTTTCAGTTTCTGACATTCATCGTCGTACGCAGAATGTCTCTGGAAATGACTGCCTAACCTTCACTCGTGTTTGGGCATGGAGCAAGAGGTTTCGGTGGGACGGTCATCATTGCAAGATGATCAACGACCTGGCCAATCAAACCGCGCCATCACGGATGATTCCAAAGCCAAAATTGACGCTCTCTTAAAGGAAAACAGAAGAGTGACAATCGATGTCGTGGTTGCTAAAACTGGCCTTAGTCGTGGAGCTGTTCACTCCATTATCAGGAACCATCTAAACTACAGAAAAATCTGTGCACTATGGGTCCCGCATCATTTGACATCAGAACAACTTGGAGTTCGAATGTTCATGTCCCTGCAACATTTGACTCGCTATGAACAGGAAGGAGAGAGTTTCCTCGACGGAATCGTTACAGGGGATGAAACTTGGTGCTTTCATTTCCAGCCCGAAAGCAAACGTCAAAGTCGTCAGTGGAAGCATTATGGGTCACCAGCCCCGAAAAAATCAAAAGCAATCGCAAACAGCACGGGGAAGATGATGTTGACCGTGTTTTTTACGCAAAGGCCCGATTTTACTGGACTTTCTTGAAGAAACATTGAAGGCACTGTGCGCGGCCATCAAATGCAAGCGTCCTGGACTTCTTACAGATGGAGTGCTCCTTCTCTACGACAACGCGCGTCCTCACACCTCGAAAGCAACGGTAGACCTCATCAAACAGTTCAATTGGGAAGCAATGCAGCATCCACCTTACAGCCCTAATTTATCCCCATGTGATTTTCACGTGTTTGAGGATCTCAAGAAACATCTGAAAGGCCGCAGGTTTCAGTCGGACGATGACGTGGACAACACGCAACCGAAAGACTTCTTCCATAAAGAAATTAAAGGCCTTGTTACACAGTGGGATAAATGCCTTAACACATTTGGAGATTATTTTTAAATTCCTTGTATACACTTTGGATAAAATAAATACTTTTCGTTTTCATTTTACGACTCTTATAGAAGTTTGACAATTAATAAACGAGACTCACGCCGCTTTGAATGTGTTCAAGCATGTGTATCATGAAGATGCGTGTTTTCGATCTATAATTTATCCTTGTTGCTATGTTTATAAGTTGCAAAAAGAAAGTTGCGCGCCCCTTTATGGTTTATTCTCGTGCTTCAACCACATACAGTCATCAGTTGACGTTCTAATATTAAACATGGAACAAAGGGCGAACATTAAGTTCTGTTTTAAACTTGGAAAAACCCGGTACGGAAACTTAAAGTTGATAAAGCAAGTGTATGGTGATGATGCACTATATCGTGCGCGTGTTTTTGAATGATTCGCTTGATTTCGTGATAGCCGGGAAGAGCTGAAAGACGACGAACACACGAGACGTCCGAAAACTGTTTGAACACAGAAAACGATCGAGAAGGTGAGAGAACTTTATTAAGTGATCGGCGAATGAACCTGAAAATTATGGAAGAAGTCTTAAACATTAACCGAGAAACAATTTGCCTGATATTGACACAAGATTTGGGCTAAAGGAAACTGTGTGCTCGGTTTGTGACATATTTCTTAACGGATGAGCAAAAAGGAAACAGTGGATGCTTCCACGAAATTCATTGCGGCCGCAGATGCCAACCCAAACTTTCTGGATTTCAATTGTGACTGCGGACGAAATCTAGTGCTATCAATATGACTCCGAAACAAAACATGACAGAGCATGGAATGGCGGTTCCCAACAATCCTGCAAAAACAGAAATCCCGGTTTGAAAAGTCAAGAACAAAAGTAATGCCCATCACTTTCTTTGACAGCACCATAAGGAGTTTATTCCGTCTGGACATAGTCTACAAGGATTACCATATGAATATATTGTATACAGTAGTCTGATTAAGAGAATCCATCGAGTACGGCCACAATTTCATGCAAAAGGAAGTTGGTTCTTACTGCACGATAATGCCAGATCGCACACAGTAGTGCTTATCAAGGAGTTCTTAGCCAGTAAGAGAATTGTGGAGCTTTATCACCCTCCCTATTCCCTATGTTTATCTTTACAAAGATGAAAACAAGTCTGAAAGGACACAGATTTGAGAATACAGTCGAACTTGGAAGGGTTAAGATAGGACTTTAAAGCGTGTATCCAAAACTTTTATGAATGCTGCAATAAGTGTGTAGCCTCAGAAGGAAACTACTTTGAAAAATATTTGCTAAATTGCTCCAGTCCTATTTATTAATTGTCTCACCTTGTATTAACTTAAAAACTGTTTACAAATTGAATATTTTTTAAAAACAAGTTTTCCCGAAAATTTTAACCTTTCCTTTTCCAGGTACCAACATACGAAGTCTTGAAACTACTGCTACTTTTGATGCTGAGTCTCAGGAGTTTGTTCTGCATTCACCCACCAAAACCTCAATTAAATTTTGGCCAGGTTCACGTACGTAATATAATAATAACAAAACCATTAAGGAATGACATAACCAAGTACCGAAAGGTTAAACTAAACCATTCGCGGAACTATATTTTTAAACCGCCTTATGTTAACATTGGAAGTTTCTAATGGACCATTATGATACCATTAAACCCCGTACCTTTGAAATAATTTCAACTATCATTAATTTTACATTATATTCATTCATGACACATCATTCCAAGTTGTTTGATATATTACATGCAATATTTTAGCATTGAATGTTCCAATGAACCATAATGGTTCAAAAACCAGGTTCCTTGAAACCAATTTGGATTATCATGAATTTTACGTTATAATCATTCATGGCACCTTATTCCAAATCGTTTGATATATTACATGCCATATTTTGGTATTGAAAGTTCCAATGAACCATAATGGTTCCACTAAACCAGAATGGTTCCACTAAACCAGGTTCCTTGAAACCAATTTGGACTATCATTACTTTTACGTGATATTCATTTATGATACATCATCACAATTTGTTTGATATATTACATGCCACATCTTATCTTTGAAAATTTTTGAAGGTGTCATAAAAGTACCATTAGTGCACGTGCCAATGTTTCGATTGCAACAATTTTCAAAATGGTTCATTTCCTGAACCATATTTATTGGCCGAAATAGTAATTTATATTCGCTTGTATCTGGTCATTAAGATTTGTTTGACATATTACTTAATATATCTGTCCATTGAAAATTGCTAGGTGGGGTCGTGATGGTACGATTTGTGGACGTGCTAATGAACCGATTTAGATAAAATTTATGATTTTTTCATGGCATGTACCATATTCATCGACTGACGAAAACAGTAATGAATAACCGCATCTATCTCGTCATTACGATTTGTTTGATATATTACTCAATATTTTTTCCCATTGAAAATTGCTGGGCGGGAAAATAGAGGTACCATTTGTGCACGTGCCAATGAACCGATTTAGATAATATTTGTAACTGGTTCGTGCCATGAACCATATTCATCGACTGACGAAAACAGATTTTGAAAATCTTTCATAACCTCGGAGGAGTTTGAGTTACAGACAGACAGACAGACGGACAGACACGTTTCCCCACACTGATAGCATAAAGCACCTTTCGGTACTTAATAATAATAATAATAATAACACTGGTCACCCTGTAGTATTTTGATGTGCTAAATACGAATATAACCATTAAAAAATTTTATTGGCTCTCGTTTTGAAGATATTTCAT
>JAHWFO010097243.1:293558-313540 GCA_023313115.1 Rhysida immarginata
GCGAAGCAAAGATTAAGGAGGGAGTTTTTGTGAGTCCTCAGATTCAAGAGCTTTCCAAAGATGATCAGTTTAACAACTTGCTGCAGGGTGATGCGAAAAAAGTGTGGAATGCTTTTCGCCTAGTTTCTACCAACTTTCTCGGGAATGTTAGAACAGTAAACTACAAGAAACTCGTAGAAGACATGCTGATACAGTAGCAGAAACTTGGCTGCAATATGTCTCTAAAGATTTCATTCTCATTTGGATTTCTTCCCTGACAACTGTGGTATGGTTAGCAATAAACATGGTGAACGTTTTCATGAAGGTATCGCATCGATGGAACAAAGATAATGGAAAATGGTTTACTTCTATGCTTGCTGACTACGGCTGGACAGATTTATTTACGCGATACTGCCAACTAAACTCGTGGCTCCAAATTACAGGAATTGTTCAAAGTGCCCGCCACCAGCTCGCACGCACGCTTCGGCTCGTTGCATGAGCGACCGTCTGATGTCATGGAAGAGTTCGTCGCCAACATTACGAACGGTTTGGCATGCATTTTCAATTCGTTGTCGCAGATCCATAATGTTAGGAACTTCTGTGCTGTAGACGATCGTTTTCACATGACCCCACAGAAAAAAGTCCAAGGGATTAAGGTCGGGTGATCTTGCAGGCCAGGCTACCGGTCCATCTCGACCTATCCACCGATTCGTGTATGCAGCATTAAGGTGTGCTCGCACAACATGGCTGAAATGTGGTGGAGCGCCATCATGCATGAACCACATGTTAGATCTTATCAAAAGAGGAACATCTTCCAGTAATTCTGGCAATGCATTCTGCAGAAACAAAAGATACGTTCGCCCAGTCAATCGTGGCGGCAACACATAAGGGCCAATTAAGTAATTTCCGACAATTCCACACCAAATGTTCACGGAGAAACGCTCTTGAGGCGCTCGAGCTCTGGTAACATGCGGGTTAGCATCTGCCCAATGGTGCTGGTTGTGAGAATTTACGATTCCTGTCCGGGTGAAGGTTGCTTCGTCCGTGAAAAGTATCTGGCTGAGACAACTAGGGTCTGCAGCATGACGACGTTGTATCCATTGGCAAAATCGTTGTCGGTGTGGATAGTCCGTTGGGTTCAGTGCCTGAACCAGTTGCAGGTGGTATGGATGCAAAAGCTGACGTTGAAGAATGCGCCAAACAGATGAGTGCAGAATGTGTACCATGGAAGAAATACGACGGGTGCTTGTCTGTGGTTCATCATGTATGATGTCAATTATCACATCCTCCTCATCCGAAGAATGTGCTACAGGCCGCCCTTGTCCTGTTTGACGGCCAAAGGAACCACGCTCCCTCAAATGTCTGTCGACAGATACAAATGTTCGGTTATTTGGCAAACGTCTATTCGGAAAGCGTTCTTGGTAGAGTCTTCTTGCTTCCACAGCATTTCCGTCCGCAAGACCATACATTAGGTGCATGTCAGTGTATTCTGCACTGGAATACGTGTACATGACTTTTTTTTACGTAAATCGTAATGCGTATGTCAAAGCACGCAAACGTTCTGAAATTGATATTCCTAGTGGATGTACAGTAGTGAAACTACAGTAATGGAAACAACCGTACACAACTAATGGAACAACCCTAAAGTAGGTCTAAATGGAACAAACCACTCAACGAAACGCTGGGACTGCTAAAATATCGTCCGCTAACTACCGTGTTCCCTACTGTATGATATTGGATTACTCGCAAACAAATCGTTTCCAGACAAAGTGCTATAGAACATTTTCGTCTTCTTTTGACCTGAAGAATATGTCACTAAATTTATTGTACATAATTTTGAAACACCCTGTATACGAGGTCTTTTTCCTCTTTTACTCAATCATCTGCTGAATGATGGTAGCTTTTTCTATCGAAATACGTATACAGGTATTTGTTGAATTATTTTATGTTTTTTATTACCTTGTTGTGGCTAAAGAGTTATTTCTTTTATTATTGCTGTTATATCTACACTTTGCTTTATATTGTAATAATAATAATAATAATAATAATAATAATAATAATGATAATAATAAAAAGGTTGATCGAAAAGTAATGCACAACTTTTTTTTATAGTCCGGATGTTCAATGTCTTCTAAAATGTTGAGTTTATGGAGATCTTTTGTATTTATCAAGATTTTTATTTTTTCATCGAAGTTACTATATTTATGGCTAGTTTAAATTATGAGTTTTCCAAAAATTTGGATTTATAATCTGCACATTTGATGAAATACTTGCTTTTTATAAATTTTCTGGGTATTCTTCTAATATAAAATTTATTACATGAATTCACCTTAGTTTATAAATTCCGCTATTCCGACAAGAGCATCCCCGATTAACAACTGAGATGAACACACATTTACGGGAACCCGTATAAACAAAAACTATCCGGCGGGAACTGTACGCAGCGAACAGATATGTCAGAGGGGTATTCCAAAACCATTGGTGACACCATGCAATAAATTGAAACGACGAAAATAATGTCTCGAGATATAGAAATTAGACACAACGACAATGGGAGAATATCAGCTGGTCAGAACAAAACGTCGTTCACATTATTCCAGAACGCCAGCAGAAGCCTATGATATTGGCTGTATTTTTCCTGATGTTAAGCATGGAGGAAAATCCGTGATGATCCTCGGCCCACTTGTTGTTCTGCGTGGGCAGGTAACAGCACAGGAATATATCAGTATTCTGGCCGACCATTTCCATCCAATGCTGCAGACGGTGTTGCCTGATGAACGGTTTGACCATGCCATCCAATTCAACGTTGTTAGAATTGTCCGAGACTGGTTTAATGAACTATAACATGTCGACTTGCCCCCTCAGGCCGCTGACCTTAATATCATTGAACCTTTGTGGAGGATTTTTGAAGCCAAGCTGCGACTTAACACCTCCAAGAACACTTTCTGAATTAGCGATATTTTTGCAGGAGGAATGGCTACATATCCCTTTGACTGTTGTGCAAGATTGTATTTGTCCATCCAACGTCGGATACAAGCTGAATTAATGCTAAAGGAGAGTCATTGCCCTATTAATAAATATTTTATCTCATTTCACAGGTGTTCATATTATTTTGTCCAACGCCTTTTTTCGAATTTTTTGACATTGACTTCAGATTATACAATAACGATGCTTTTAATTAACGGTGCTATTTCCTCACTTTATAGTTGCCCATACATGTAATTTTTCCGTTGTTGTGGCGCAGTTGTATACAAAAGGGAAATGCCATGGTATTCACACTTTCATTGTGCAAGTTAGAAATCTTCATGACCATTCTACTTGCCCAGGTCAGCATAAATTAGAATCATTTCAAGCATTTGCAACATCTCTTTTCTGTTGTCCTTATATGTAAACGTGTCTCTTAATTTTTTTAGGAATAACATTAGGAAATATTGGATCAAAAATGGGTATGAATTCCGTTGATAATTCGTTTGCAAAATTTGATAATGTTCGAATTCCAAGGGAGAATATGTTGATGGGACATGCTCAGGTATTTACATTTAATTAACGTTGAGAGATAGTAATAGATTGATTGATTGATTGATTGATTTATTGCTACCAAAGATAAGAATAAAGGTAGCTCGGTGCCATATAGGAATCCCCACCAAGGCACCGAGAACAAAGACAAAAAGACAAATAAAAAAAAAGAACTTCATTAATGAAGTTATTGATAAAATTATATAATTATATAAAAGAAAATATTATAAAAAACAATCCAAATTACTCTTAGCATTATGCAGTTGATTAAAACAAGATAAAATTTTGAATAATAAATTAAAATTAAAGCAAGGAATATAAAACAATTCTCGATTTCTAAACCGTGTATTACAATTAAAGTTTAAGTAAGCCAAACAAAAAGGACTATCAATCTTTCCATTAATGATATTAACAGCAAATTTTAAAATCTCCGCATGAAAGATGTCAACACAATCACACATGTTAAAATCTTGCATGATCTGAGAAAAGGAGTAAATATCAATTCTAATATAGCGGTAAAAATAAAGTTTTGGGAATAGACTATACACTCTATGAAGTCTATTCTTGACATGGTTTGATGCAAACCCTCCAAATTACTATTCCATACCGAATGACCGGTATAATAAGGGTAATAAATAATTTAATAAAAAAATTGCCACACTTAAAGCGTGAGTTCAAGTTACGAATCACGCCTAATTTAAATAGTGCGTTCTTGCACAATCTGTCTACATGGTCACCAAAGAATAACTTACGGTCAAGGAATACCCCCAAATCTCGAATACTTTCAACCCTTTCAATCAAAGTCTCATTGACAGTATAAGAAAATAAAATAGGTTTAATTTTCTTAGTAAAGGTAATAACCTTAGTCTTACCATTATTAATAAACAGCCCATTATCTAGGCACCACTTAGAAAAAGTATCAACCTTGACCTGTAAAATATCACAATCAGACCGAGTGATAACCTGCTGGAATAGCTTTAAATCATCTGCAAACATGGAGGCTCCTGTCCCCAGCATCGCCAGGACATCATTAAAATAGATGTCGAACGGTATTGGGAACCCCTCTAAAAATGCGAAAACAAGAACGAGAAATAAAATTTCCCATCTTAATGCATGCTGAGCGATCAGATAAATAAGAGGAAAACCAAGCAAGCAAGGAACCCCCAATCCCATACCATCTTAACTTAGAGATCAATCTGGCATGGGGCACCATATCGAAAGCCTTTGATAAATCAAAATAAATGGTGTCAAGTTGCTCGTGCTTGTCGAAGCATTCTGTAATTTTAGTGACAAATGGAACAAGATTAGTCAGGGTAGATCGCCTTCGTACGAACCCATGCTGCTCAACACCAATCATTTGTTGAAAATAGAAATAAATACGGTCAAAAACAAGACGTTCTAAAATCTTGGAAAAGTGAGTTAATAAAGACACAGGTCTATAATTAGAACAAGCTATTGGATCCCCAGATTTGAAAAGGATAGTAATAAAAAGGAAGAAACTTACTCCTCAGCATGCACGGTGAGACAATTAATAAACGAGACTGGAGAAATTTAACAAATACAAGACATTTCTGACAAAACTGTTTAATATTTTTCAAAGTAGTTACCTTCTGAGGCTACATACTTATTGCAGCGTTCATATATCAGGTTGTTGGACCCTCTAGAAAGGACACCTTCACACGTACTGTTCGACTGTTCGAAATAACCCCCATTGCAATCCAAACATTGTTGCCAACGATTTAGGAGCTTCTCAGGCCCTCTCCGTTAGAATCCATGGTCACAGGACTCAATAAACTCCCCGAATGCGATTTCGATGTCTGCTTGGGTTAGGAAGGTTTTCCTCCGGAGAAAATTTTCCAGGCTCTGGAAAAGATTGTATCGGTAGGGGAGAGGTCCGGAGAGTACGAGGGGTGTGGAAGCACCTCGTAGCCCAGAGCCTGTAGCGCCTGCACGGTCGTTCGTGCAACGTGCGGATGTTCCATCAAACTGTAACCATGAGCTTCCTGGCATGCAACGGGGGTTTAGGGAACTGCCGCAGGGGTTCATCAGCAACCAGCCACTATGCTGACCGTTTCCTATTGTCGTATATGAAGGATTTTGGGGTCTGTGATTAAGGTTTTCTGGTTTTCGACCTCCCAACACTGCACTGTTTAACTTTTTCATCTATGACTTCCCAACTTTTACTAATTGCAAGCTATATCTGTTCGCTGATGACGCGGCCATCATGACTACTGACCGCAATCCCGCTCACGTCATGTCACGGTTACAAAAGGCCTTACATCTGTGCGAGAAATGGTTTGCAAAGTGGAGACTCGACCTAAATGTTGACAAGTGCAAGGCGATGTTCATTACGTCATGGGTTTTCGCAACGTCTCTCGTTGGTCTCGTTTTCGCAATTTTATAGCTTAGTGACGTATTAAGGATCTCTGGTTTAGCCAGGACACTCAAAAGTCACCTGACTGTCGGGATTCGAGTAACAATGTAGCCTTCATTGTCTCCATCTTGCATTTTAATATAATCAGCGGTTTTCCGTTTGTTAGATGAATGAAGGTTGGATTGTTGCTCAGACTCCGATGGTCAGGTGACTTTTGAGTGCCCAGGTTGTCTCTCGTTGGCTTTGGGTGGTGCTCAGAGCCAGCTAGATAAACAGGCCCTTACCAAGACCACCGAGAGAGTCCCGCCCTTACGCGGAAAATTCACCTGACCATGTCTTAGTCCAAGCAATAATGTAAACTTTATTGTTTCCAACAAACGAAAAAATCCAAGAAAGAAACAATTAAGGTTACATTATTGCTAGGACTAAGATGGGCAGTTTCGTGCACACTTTTGGCAAATGTTCATGATTTTCACCGAAAGTCACCCAAATGGGCGGATTTACAGTTTCGTGCACACTTGAGTGATTTTTTCGCGTACAGAAGCAGTTCAACGTGACAATCTTAGTGCTTCAACAATATATTATTGACGTCTTGTTCAGCCCTGGTAGTTTCTAGAAGACCGTGGAGACTCAATGAAGTGCTGGAAAGTGTTCACAGGGATATTGAGTTTTAATGATTGCAGTCCAATTGACAGCTGCTGGTGGGTGCGAGGTAGAGTATCCATGGAGCGAATAACCCGATGGAGGTGGCCCCGTAGATGCTCGACTTGGTCTAAGTCCGAGAAATACAATAAATTCTTCCTCATGCTGTTTTCCAATTGATGAGATGTCGCTTAAAAAACAATGTCTATGTATGGGTGTAAAAGGTCAGCATGGATCAATTCATATTGCCATCCACAATAATGAGTGCACCCAGAGAATGCCATGAAAACATTCCCCAGATCATAACGCTGTCTCCGCTAGGTTATTGCATTCCACAAAAGGTTGAAGGGTTTTGTATTCTGACGTTTCTTGCCATATGGTCCAACATCTAGCCGTCCGATGGAGCAAAAAATATGATTCATCTGAGAAGGCAACCTTTTGCCAATCAGTGTAGGTCCAGTGTCGGTACAGCCGTGCAAACTCTAGCCTGCTCTACCGATGCACAGTCTTTAGCATCCGTGCTGCGAAGTCCCATATGCACTAATGTTCTGGACACACTTGGGGTATATCCTGGTTCATTTGGAAAGTAAGTTGCTCCACTCGCTTATTTTCTATTCTGCCATTTTGATATGCGCGTTACATTTACCACAGCAGCACGCGAACAATTCACTAACTCCGCAATTTCTGATATGCTGCCACCCTTGGCCGAAAGCCAGTAATCATTCCTTTTTGTATCTCTGAAAAATCGTTTCGTTTCTCCATTGCAAAATGGAAATGGTGTTTAGACAGCGTTGCCAAGTCGGCCACCAGGTTCTCCGCCATTCCAGCCAATCAAAACCACCAATTTTCCACCATGCTAACAAAAAAAACACCAAAAATTCCACTATTTAATAATCAAAGGAGGTCCTGTATAAATTTTCCGATGTGGATCATGTTTAAATCTGAATGGATGGATTAGTTTTTCACAGTCCTTCTGTCAAGCTGGGCAATGGTCCTCAGAGTAACATTCTGGTATGAATGTAGCTCGCTCCATCTACTTCTACAGATAGTCGCCCACGCAGGCACGCTATAGAGGAGTATGGTCCGAATAATCGACTTGTACAGAAGTAACTTATTGTCGATGCTGAGGGTACTGTTCCGGCCCAGGAGAGCTATGAGACTGTACTTAGCCCTCTTCGCTTTGTTCAAAGCGTAGATCACGTGACGATTCCACGAGAATCTTGTGTCGATGATAACGCCAAGATATTTGTCGTTGTCTACCCACTCCAGTTTCTTATTGAATAGAACAAGAGAATTTGGGGGATGCTTAAACTTTCTGTTGAAGAAATAGCCTTGCACTTTCCGACATTAAGGTTCAGCTTCCAGCAGTTAAACCAGTCTTCGAACATCTTCAAGGCGTGCTGTAGACGAGTGATAACGTGAGCCGGCTTGCGTGCCCATGTCATAATGGCAGTATCGTCAGCATAGATTGGATAGTATGGGACACTGACAATCGAACAGTGTAGTGAAAAGACACGAGCGGTCCGGGAGCAGAGCTTCCATAGCACACTCGCCCAAAACGTAACCAAGGGAATTATACTGAGTTAGAGAAGCCTGATGTCCCTCGAGAGTCATCCTGAGAATAGAGTCCCAACTGATAGGACGAGGAAATTTTAAAATTATTTATAAAACTTCAGATTGGCTGAAAAAAAAACCACCAAAAAAACAACTTGGAAAAACTTTTTCCACTATTTTTTCAACTAAAAATATTTTGCCACTTTTTTTCCACTTTCAGGGAAAAAATCCACCAAAAAAAGTGGCAAAACCACCAACTTGGCAACCCTGTGTTTAGAATGCCTACAACACACTGTAAATACTCATCCAATCTACTGATGACACGTCATTTACTTAGTGCCTTCTGCGATCGGTCATTTAATGCTAACATAACAAGCAGGAGCTTTATATCTGTTCAATTTTTACGTAAACTCTTTTGGTGGCCTCATTTTCCTCGATGTCCAAAAGGCCTTTGATCAAGTCTGGCATGATCGGCTCATTTACAAAATGATTACCTACGGGTTCCCTGACGATCTAATTGCTCTGGTTCGCTCCTTCCTGTCAAAGAGGACTTTTCGTGTTAAGGTTGGGGACTGCTTGTCTGAACCCTGCGATGTTAATGCTGGTGTACCCCAAGGCTCTGTCTTGGGGCCAGCATTATTCAACTTCTTTATCCATGACTTTCCCAAGTTTACAAAGTGTAATCTTTACTTATTTGCTGACGACGGGTCCATCATGACCTGGGCACGAAACCCAGCACATGTCATCACTCGACTACAAAAAGCTTTACATCAGTGCGAGAGCTGGTTCACGAAGTGGCGATTAAAGCTGAATGTGAAAAAGTGCAAGGTCATGTTTATCACTCGCAAATGCAAAAACCCTCCAAAGCCTCTCTTCTTATTTGGCAAGAAACTTGAGTGGGTAAAAAGCTACAAATATCTTGGTGTCATGATCGACTCCAATCTAAATTGGAACGACCAAGTCCAATACGCGCTCAACAAAGCAAAGAAAGCGAGGTTCAGTTTGATTGCACTTCTGGGGCGAAACAGCGCTCTTGGTGTGGATAACAAACTCTTGATATACAAGGTTGTGATTCGTACTATCTTACTTCATGGAATGCCTGCTTGGGCTTCTTTTTGCAAATCTAGGTGGAAGGAACTCCAGACCTTCCAAAATGTTGCTCTCCGTTCCATTGCCCAACTTGACAGAAGAGTTGCCAACAACCACTCTATCTATGAGGATCTGGGGATGACCCACATAGGCACCTTTGTCCAGACACTTATGAAGAACATGCTACCCAAGATGGAGAATTATGAAAACACCCTGGTTTCTGGTATCCTGGACCACACCACATTAAAGCTCCTCTCAGGTTTCGAAGACCCCGCCATGTCCTGGATGTCTGCTTTGATGACGTTAACAAGGCCGTCTTCCCCAACTATTGGATCTTCTAGATCCTGCTGATTTTTGGGGACTCTATTCGTCAATCCACAATCTGACTCGTCCCTTCTCGGGACTCATTCTCTGGAGGACTAAAGAGGTTCATCAGGCTTCTCTCCCAGTTCAGTGTACTTCCTCTGGTTTACTTTTTGGGCGAGCGTGCAAAGTGAGCTTGGCTCCTGGACCACTCGCGTCTTTCTTTTTCACTACACTGTTCGATTGTCGATTGTAAACTCTTTGTATTGTTAAATATGAAAATATATAACAAATTACTTTTTAATCCAAAGGTTTTGGAAGATGGAACCTATGTGAAGCCACAAAATCCTTATGCATCTTTAAGTTCTATGACCATTTTACGTCTAGTAATCATTTTACAGTCTGGAGTAATATTAGCTCATGGCTGTACAATTGCCATCCGTTATAGCGCTGTCCGAAGACAAGGAAAAATTCTGTCCCAGTAAGTTATTACAATTGGTCTAAATATGTAAATTGCCATTAGTAATTTAATATTGAAATTTAATATTAAAATTTTAGCCGTTCAGGAAGCATCATTTAATGTTAAAATTAAACTCTTGGGATGATTACGTTATAAAATTTGTGTCTTCCTTCAACATATTTCTCATACTTGGTTGGTCTCATACTGAATCGTTTTCTTGAGATGCATGATGGACTGTTCCTGCATGGTAAGGGAAAGGGGATTTCATGGGTTCTACCCCCTTCCCTTAGTGTCAGCTTCTTCTTTGGGTTTTATTGTAGACTCATTTCGGTTTTAAAACCATCATCAGTTAGATTACAAACGAATTCAGGTTACTCAAAATAAGAAATTTTCAACATAAGCGCAAAAGAAGAGAGGAGGACTGTCCACTTGTCCATAAGAGGACAAGCATCACGTGTAGACATAATTCCAACAATGCACTGCGTTGCAATAGAGAGGGTGCGTGTAGTGAATTGCTGGAAGAGACAAATCATCATAGCATTAGGGAAAACGCGCGCTTAGCACTTCGGTTGGGCTCTGCGGTGCCCTAAGGTGCACGTGCGACTGATGATTATTGAAAGGGGAGATTGGTCTCTGAGGATGGTATCACGGTTTCTATTCCTCGAAAAAGAAACAAGGTCTCTTCACGTAAGGAATGAGGTGCAAGGTCTCCTCGAAAAAATTCGATTCCTTTCAAACTTGCAATTTCTTTCCCTCCTTACATGAGGAGTCCTTCAAACTCTCCTCGAGAAAACTAGTTATTGATTTGAGAGTATTTTTAACGGAAATGACGAAACTTTGGCGGAGGAAGCATCACGTTGCTAAGCAACCCATGTGCGCGGGAAACTTGAACCTATTTTTAAGTTAGAAGTCACAACCAGATGCGAAATTTTGGTTAGCAGCCCTTTTGTGAGATGTCTCTTTATTGAGAGGTTTTCTCGTGACTGATAACTACAACTGATAACTTTTCTTCTAATACCGGGAAAAAAGAAAACTTTTCCCCGATCGAACATAATTGTTGATGGACTATATAAGGCATGTTCAAATGAAAGTGATTCAAAGGGCACTGAGACGGATTAAATGAAAGTATTAATATTTTCCTTTGTTTATATGAAAGATGAGCAACTTATAGTCACTATTATAGACGCGCAGTCCCAAAAAAATTCTCCACCTGCCGCAATACAGGGCTCCCTCTGGGGCATCAATCGGCTAATACCGTCCGCAAAAAAGTCTGTTTTCTGGTGCTCTCTGAACCATGCCCGAACAGCGTCCTTAACCTACTCATCATTGGCGAATCGTCGACCTTTCAGTGTCTTCTTTAAAGGACCAAACACATGAAAATCGCACGGTGAGAGGTCCGGTGGAAAAAGCACTTCGTAATGGCAGGTGGAATGATAAAGTTAAGAATCTGTCGACCCACGATAACTCTATTTGGTGCATGGTTCGAGCCTTGCAAAACAAGAAAGCCATAAATATCCCACCTCTGTTAGCCCAAAATGGCAAATTCATCACGAATGATGATGATAAAGCGCAGCTTATTGCAAGCTCACTTTCAGAACAGTTTGTCACGCCTACTGATGGTCGGCAAATAGGACTTGATATGTCCGAGAAAGTAAAATCCTGCATAACTGGCTTCTATAGTATTCACGGCAATGAATTCCCAAAATATAGCATTGATGTAAATGAAGTCCTAAGCATCATTAAAAATTTAAAAACGAGAAAAGCTCCAGGTAAAGACTCTATTAAGAACACTGCTTTGAAAAATTTACCTCCAAATACAATTCAAGATATTGCAAAAGTGATTAACGACTGCTGGAAGAACACTTACTTCCCGGATGCTTGGAAGCAATCAGTTGTCTTAAGCATTCCTAAGCCAGGACAAAATCCTGCAAATCCTGTTAGCTACAGGCCCATCAGCTTGTTACCATCAATTTCCAAAATCCTGGAAAAAACAATTCTCAAGAGATTCATTGAGCACTGTGATGCCAACGATCTCATCCGCGATGAACAATTTGGCTTTCGCTCAAACCATTCCTGCCAACTCCAAACATGGAGGCTCGCAGCGGATATCAATGAGCCCCTTAATCTCTCTATGTACTGTGGGGTCGTTTTTCTCGATGTACACAAAGCCTTCGACTAAGTCTGGCACGATGATCTTATTTTTAAAATGATTATGGATGGATTTCCTCAAGACATAATTACTCTGATACACTCGTTTCTCTCCAACCGGTTCTTTCAGGCCAGAGTTGGAGATAGTCTATCTCCTATGTATGAAGTAAAAGCTGGTGTCCCACAGGGTTCAGTCCTGGGGCCAGTATTATTCAATTATTTTATGCGAGACTTCCCAAGTCCTTCTAAATGTAAGCTCTTTTTTTACGCAGATGACGCTGCTATACTGACCTGTGCTCGTCAACCAGCCGTAGTAGTCTCGCGGCTGCAGAAGGCTCTAAAGGAGTGTGAAAGCTGGTTTAGCAAGTGGAGGCTAAAATTGAATGTAGACAAATGCAAGGCGATGTTTGTCTCCAAGAAGAGAAAGAGATCATTAGATTCTCTAACACTATATGGCAAAAAACTGGACTGGGTTGAAACTTATAAATATCTTGGTGTTGTTATTGACTCTAAACTTACCTGGACTCCCCACGCAACTTATGCGTTGAATAAGGCTAGGAGAGCCAAGTTTAGCTTGATTGCTCAGCTGGGCCGGAATAGTGCTCTAAACATTGATAATAAACTCCTACTCTATAAGGTCATTGTTCGGACTATCTTGACCTATGGTATGCCCGTCTGGGCCACAATATGTAAAACTAGATGGAAAGAACTGCAAACGTTCCAAAACGTTACCCTTAGGACTATTGCGCAAAAAGATCGGAGAATTGTTCGCAATTCCTCCATTTATAATGACTTCAACATGACTCATATTGGCAAATACGTTCAAGGGCTCATGGAATCCATGCTGCCCAATATAGAAAATCATAGCAACGAGCTAGTCTCGGGCATTTTAAAGCATCCTATGCATAGAAAGAGATATCGTGATCCAAGGCATATACTTGATATTAATTTTGAAGACATTGATAATGTCTTATTTCCAGATTACAGGACTTCATAGGTCGTGTTTTATCTAATACTAGTGGTCTGCTTCTAGTCTAGACAGTCGTCAATCAAATTTTCCTCCACCAAGAGGAGGCAATTTTCTTTCATACTTTGGATGACCCTTGTGGGTACATCAGGCTTCTTTTCTAGCTCAGTGTATTTCCCTTGGAATATGATTATGAAGGGTGAGATTATGGAAGCTATGCTTCAAGTTCCACTTGAATACCGATACACTACACTGTTCGATTGTCGATTGTCGGTCCGGTGGAAAGAACGATCGGCTTATATTCGGGTAAATACCGTATTTACATTGGGTCGCAGGGAAAATTACTCGATCAACCGGGAGAGGGCAGGGAATTTTACGAGATCGTTTTGCTAGACACCTTGAAGACCCCAACCGATGGATATATTTGAGTTGGACCACTTCCATGGTTCAGTCCACGATCTCAATCCGCTGGACTTCTATGGGGACGTCTCAAAACCCTCGTGAATGCTGCATCAACTTATGGTAAACGCTTATGAAGGTATCTGCAATCGTCATGAAGTGTATGAAAGAGTGCGCCTGTCCATGGTCAGTCGATTCCATGCATGCTTCCACTTAGGGGCTAGAAATCCCAAACATTACTTTAACATGTAAGTTTACCGTTGAAAACTAGCTTTGTTTCTTTGTACAGAAAGGGAAATTACGGGTATTATCCAAACGTTCCTGTTTTTTTGAATCGTTTATGCTAATTTTTTATTAGCTTGTCCTGTTCCTTGTCTAGCAAAGGTGCAATGCTGGGTAGACCTAGGGACGTTGCGATGCTACTAATTGAGTAAGTATCGATACTTTTCTTTCGATGTTGGCAATATCGGTATTGATATCGGTTATTCGATAATATCGTGGTATCGGAAAAAATATGAGTATTGGTAAATAGTATCGGTACTATTTCTTACATTTTGTTCCTACCATTTTTTCCATCTGGCCAGCTCAATGACGGTTCCACTCCTTATGCCACCACAACGCACCCCTAATATCGTTGTACATTTTACTTTTGCGTATTTTATATACCATCTACAAAGTCTAATGGATTAAGAGGTTTAATCAATGTAGGCTTTGCCACTAATTTAGAAAATAAACATTATATTTTTTGCAACAATAATAATAAACAACAACTTTTCGTTGTTGTAAGCTGTCGCTTGTAGAATATAGACCTATAGGGTGTTTCTGAAAAGTGTGTACAAACTTTAGGATATTTTCTAGGGACCAAAGCAAGCAGAAGATGTCATATGAACATGGGGTGGAAGACGCTTCTTTCTATAGCATAATGGTTTGAAGGTGTCCTGTAGTAGAAGAGGAGTTACGACGATTCAAAGAAACGTCTGAAGAAAATTGTGTTCTCCTGACATGTACGACTTCCTTCTAATCTAACGGAGGCCATTTTGATCATTTACTATAACGCAGAAACAAGAAATTAACCCCCCCCCCCCGGAGAGGGGATAGGAAAGTAGCGGAAGCTCTGAGTGATGTATTATTACCCCTTTATCTTCACTTTTAAATCACCCAAATTTTTTAATCAGAAAATTGATTTTCTCGAACGCAGTATTCGAATCAAAAAATGCAAAAGAGCTCTATGTTCTTTAGGTTCTCACCATTGCCGATCAAAGGACATATCATGTGACTTATGTTGCCATATTTCTAAAGACCAAGTGACTGCCACCCCTACAACTCCGAACATACTGGGACAATTTATCCCAAACCTGATAGTAATCTGCTTACCGAATTTCACTCCGGTACCATGTAGATCCTTTGGTACCCTCTAACACCCACCTCCGTAATTCCGAACCCAGTAGACTAATCAAAACCAAATTAAACAGTGAAGGACAACATGCCTATGGTAAGCTGTGATCTAAATTTCAACTTTCTACGTAAATAAATGTAGAAAATATGAAGGGGACAGATGGACGGACAGACAAATGGACATTGTGAAACCAAAAACCAATAAACCACAACTTAATAAATCACACAATTTGCAACACCTATAGGCTTTAGAGTTAATTTCGTCTACTGCAGGACACCTTCAAACCAATACAGGGTGTTTCAAAATTATGTACAATAAATTTAATGACATATTCTTCAGGTCAAAAGAAGACGAGAATGTTCTATAGCACTTTGTCTGGAAACGATTTATTTACGCGATACAGCCAACTAAACCCGTGGCTCCAAATTATAGGGAGTGCAAGTGACTACGTCACAGCTGACGTCATTTGCGCGATGAACGGGCCGAGAGCCTAGGAAATGGGATCGCTGGTTCCAAACATTGGAACCACGTAATATACGTACTAGTAACGTTGAAACGGGCGGCCAGTAAAAATGACATCTCTTAAATTATTAAGATAATTTGTGTAATTTATATTATTATTAAGACATTTTATACCATTATTTAATTTATACATTAATATTAGAACGCTTTTTAATCATTTTTAATCACTTAACAAAAGAATGCCATCGTTCGCGGATCTTTCTTTCTTTGGGAAAACGATAGATGTCTAAATCGCTGTTTTGGCTCCTTCTTGAGCAGTGAGGAACTAAACAATTTCACATCTTAAATGTGTTATAAATACTGGGCTTATACAAAACGATTTTATTTCATCCCTACGTTGGAACCATGTTAAATCCCGAAGCGAGAAGAGTTGTTTGGAACCAAATCGGGTCACGTGACTGAAGAATTCCAAGGACTGACGTCACACTTGCACTCCCTATAGGAATTGTGCAAAGTGCCCGCCACCAGCTCGCATGCACGCTTCGGCTCGTTGCAAGAGCGACCGTCTGATGTCATGGAAGAGTTCGTCGCCATCATTACGAACGGTTTGACATGCATTTTCAATTCGTTGTCGCAGATCCATAATGTTAGGAACTTCTGTGCTGTAGACGATCGTTTTCACATGATCCCGCAGAAAAAAGTCCAAGGGATTAAGGTCGGGTGATCTTGCAGGCCAGGCTACCGGTCCACCTCGACCTATCCACCGATTCGTGTATGCAGCATTAAGGTGTGCTCGCACAACATGGCTGAAATGTGCTGGAGCGCCATCATGCATGAACCACATATTAGATCTTATCAAAAGAGTAACATCTTCCAGTAATTCTGGCAATGCATTCTGCAGAAACAAAAGATACGTTCGCCCAGTCAATCGTGTCGGCAACACATAAGGGCCAATTAAGTTATTTCCGACAATTTCACACCAAGTGTTCACGGAGAAACGCTCTTGATGCGCTCAAGGTCTGGTAACATGCGAGAATGGAAACAACCGTACACAACTAATGGAACAACCCTAAAGTAGTTTAAATGGAACAAACCACTCAACCTAGTGTTGGGTCGAAACGCTGGAGCTGCTAAAATATCGTCCGCTAACTACCGTGCTTTCCCTACTATTGGATTACTCGCAAACAAATCGTTTCCAGACAAAGTGCTATAGAACATTTTCGTATTCTTTTGACCTAAGAATATGTCACTAAATTTATTGTACATAATTTTGAAACACCCTGTATAACTCGTTAACGACGCGTTTTCGACTTAATGCTCACATTACATTTAGTGCTTGTTTTGGTCCTCAGAACATATCCTAAAGTTTGTACAGACCATTCAGAAATAGCTGTATACACTTCAATATTACTTGAAATTTAAATACATGCAATTTCGTAGGGTTGTGCGCGAATATCTCCTGGAACCGGGAGAATCGATTCTTTCAAATTGCGGCACTGGAGTCGGATCGCATGCGAGGAACCGGTTCCACGAACGTCATACTCAGCCACGTGGCGACGTTATCTGTAACTATTCAGGGTGTAAATGTAAACGTTCTTAGAAAGTTTGGAATGTAAATAGCGATTCTACCGTTCGTTTAAAATTGAAAGATTAAATTTTCACAAACTTGCCAGACCCTCAATCATTAAAATGTAAATGTACCTATTTAAAAAGCTAAAAAGTACACTTGGCCTAAAAACTTTATTTGAAATGACCGAAAAAATTCTGAGAAACATTTTTAAATGTGGAAACTGAAAGAAATATCCATTTCAGAGTACATTTCAAGAATCCTGTTGTTTTTTACTAGATTCGTCATTCTTCTTATAGCTAAACTCGAAGGTACTTCCTTCTATCTGTAACTCCGCGTAATCAATTATGCCATATAAAGTTTTGTTATTTCGATGTGCCGAAATCATTAACATCATTTATATAAAATCGGCGACGGTGGACGTTGTCACAACAAAAAAAAATCTAACAATGCGTTTTCTAACAATAAGTTATTTTCCGATTATACAATCGGATGGTTTCGCTTCTAGTTTTCCATAAAAACATGGACGCTTACTAATATATTTATTTGAATATCCATAAGAATTGCATAAAAATGATAAGTTCTTGCATAGGAACAAATACTTCAATGAATTGATAATAAATGGTGCCACGGGTAAGAAGGGAACCGGTTCCAGAACCGGGTTACTCGATTCTCAGAGATCAGGAATCGATCTTACCCGATTCCTTCGCTAGCACATCCCTACAATTTTGCCTACTTTATAAGAGTATTGAATGATACGATACTTTCTGTATCGATGCTTGGCTCTAAGTTTGATATCGATGCTGACTATCGTATCGAAAAGAGTATCGCAACGTCCTTAAGTTAACCCCGTTTCCAAAAATTCATTATAATAATTTTGCCTTAATACAGTAAAACCTCGTTACAACGTACTTCAAGGGACCTGGAAATTTGTACGTTATTCTGAGGTGTACGTTATACTGAAACTGGGGGGGGGGAGGGGGGCTTGTGAAAAATGCATATATTCATAGAAAAACATAAGAATACATGAATGCATTTTATTTTATTCAATACAAATACACTATAGGATATACAATATGTAGTGAAATGTTGAAATGAAAAATTCCCTGACTTTTCCCGGTTACATTCCCGTACCTATCCCGATCGCATGCGACAATCGACAATCGAACATGCTAGATTGAGTAGCATGCAGAGATTTGCGGGTTACTGACCAACCAATGAAATGTGAACTCGGCTTAATTAGCCCATTGGCCCAGTTGCAGCTTTCGCATGGGCTGCATTGACCAATCAGTGCAAGACATGTGAACGATGTACGTTGTACTGAAGGGATAATTTAACCAAGGGGATGTAAAATTAGTACGTTATTCTGAAATGTACGTTAAAGTGAGGTACGTTATTCTGAAACTTTTTAGTATTAAAATACCTACGTTTGGGACGGGGATTTGAAATTTGTACGTTATTCTGAAACGTACGTTAAAGTGAGGTACGTTGTAACGGGGTTTTACTGTAATATGCTACCCAATAGAGAGTGTTATGTTCGGTTCATGCAACAATTGACCTGACCTCTCAGGCATAGCCGTTTCTGTTATTATTTGGTATTCAATGTACACCTCCCACAATTACTTCTAATTAATTTTATCTTCTTTCCTATTTTATTTATTTTTTGTTTTATATGAACATAAAGTTTTAAAAATCGATAGCAGGCATTTTTTTGGTATCGCATTTCATGTGCTACTCTCTAGTGACGATCACGATCATCTCAAGTTAAGTCCACTTATTTGCGAATACGTTACAAGTTAATGTTGAAATCTTTTTGAATAATATTGTCGCAGTGCAAGTTTACAGGTTTCTGTTCAATCTAGGCTGATGACAATGCACAAGAACTATCTGATATGTCGCATCATCAATCACCATGAGTTTGCGTGATCGGATTGCAAAATCGGTTATCACCACACTGCTCTCTTGTATAGGTGGCTATTTTTTCTTAGTCCTGCGAAATGTTACCAAAAAAACATCCATAGCACACTATTTTGCATAGAAGTATACTTATAGAGAACCTCTCGGAGTGCTAATATAATTTCCGAAACGAATTTAATATACACTTTGTGATCAAAAGTTTAGTTTAATACCCCAGCATTTCTGCGTCATAGGCTTCAGATAAGAGGAATTAGTTAGCGGTAGTACCCGTTTTAGCTCTAATGATAGCCTCCACCCTCCGAGGTAGACTTTCCACCAGTTTTTGATAGCCAGAAGCTGCAATTTCCCTCCATTCCTGCCTCAGAGCACTGGTTACTTCAGCCACTGGTGAAGGAATTCGTGGTCTGGCTCGTAGTCGACGTTCTAATTCATCCCACAGGGATTGAGATCAGGGCTCTGGGCAAAACACTCCATTTCATCAAACCCGTTGTCTTGTAACTAGTCGTGTATAGATAGATCTTGATCTATGGAAAGGAGCATTGTCATGTTGATACAGAGAACGCCCATCCCCGAACTGTTCCCACAATGTTTGCAATGGAGAGCTGTCCAAGATGTCTCTATAAGCAACAGCATTCATCGCTCCTTTAACAGAAAAAAACTGGCCCAGTCGTAACCATGAAAAAGACCCGCATACCATGATGCCACCTTCTCCAAACTTAGGTAGGCACCTCACACTAGGGTAGGATACATTCTCCAGGCATCCGCCAAACCCAACTCCGTCCATCTTATTGGCAAAGTGTGATTCATCACTCCATAGGACACGTTTCTATTGTTACACACAACCCCAATCTAGGCGTGGAATTGTTATCAGTGATGAAGGGTCTGTGAGCAGCAGCACGGCCGAGGAAACACAGGGAATGGAGTTCCTGAGGAATGATGATTGTGCTGGCAACACAGGAAGCAGAATTTCTGAACTCTGTAGCAATCTTTTTAGTAGAAGACCTTCGATTTCTTCGGGTCACACGATCTCTTTCTTTCAATATCTTGGTTGTGACGTTTCTTCCACTTCGCAAACTCATAACCTATAGTTGTACGGGGTATTTGTAGAATGGTGGAAATCTCACGGACTGATTTTTTGCACAAGTATCAACCTATGAGGGGCCCGCTGAATTCTGCTGAATATTCCTTTGAACGACCCATCCTTTCTCG
>JAHWFO010097243.1:318540-337964 GCA_023313115.1 Rhysida immarginata
TTTACAAGGCCTCATTTCGAATGCGAGGCATTCAACAACACAACGTCCGCGGTACGTCCGTACCACGCAGATTTTTTTTAACATTCCCATTCTGCTCTTGAGGTCTTGAAGCAAAACTTGACCATTCTGCATTCTGTGCAGTCTAGCGGTCGCTGATTGTTCTATTGACATGCTTACCATTTGCTCAATACAGCAGGGAGGTAAAGGACCGCTTTCTCTGTCGTTTTTCCACTCTTTCTCAGTAGTCTGCTAACTCTCCATTATCTCCAGTTACTGATCATTTCTAAAGATTTTCAAGAAATTGTTAAGTACTAAGAACTCTCAATTCTAAGAAAATTCTGAATAACAGGAATTCTGTGTATTGTTACACATTGAACCTTATTTATAATGCACAAACTTTGTCTTGCATTGTTGGTCATGAGATATATATTGTAGATCCCTGCATAGTGTTGGTGCATTGCGTGTTGATACCATTGTTGATACCTATTGTTGCACAAACTTTGCCTTGCATTGTTGGTCATGAGATATTTCTCATTAATATGCCTTGCCATCATAATTTTTCATCCCATCTTAATGTGGGTGACAGGTTTTTATCCGGACTTTCTGGGTACTAAGTCTTTGAATAAAAATGCATAACTTGTGAAATAATTGAAGAAATCATTTGAGAATCGTTTTAATTTTGCTTTAACTATATTTTGCCAGTTTATAAAACAATAATATTTTTCACATTCTCCAGACTTTTTGGACATACTTTATATTCGTCTCGGAAAATGTTTTAACAGATGGTACTTTAGGAGCCAAAGCGACGAGGACGGCGTGCTAACATTGGCCATATTGGAATGACATCTATGAAAGAGAAAGTAGAATGTGTTTAGGAATACCAGCCATGGGAAATTTTCCAACTAGAAGATTTGCTGCCATATTGGGCATTATCTGTATGTGCATTTCTGAATTCAGTATTTTCTAACCGATGGTTTGGTGAGTCTCAATCTTTTTCTAGACATTACTTTTTTGAGTTTTTCCGGGCGAGCATATATTAAAGATACAGAATTTTCTACACCATTCGTTGATTGAGGATAATAGATAAATTATATTGGTAATAGGAGATTGTGCTGGCAAATAATTGGCGAGAAACTGAATACCGTCTAGATGGTCTATGCATCCCAATAATGGAAAGAGCACATGTTGAGGTTCATTAACAATATGAAAAAACTTTGAAAAATATGATACAAAAATGTATCTATCTGTCTAACATACTTTTTTGTTTTAATAAATATCTTTATAAGGGACAGACTTTCTGATAATCACGTATATTCAAAATAAACTTAGTATTCTTTAGGTATGTCTAAATAACATAGTCTTCAGTTCTCTTTTCTGAAAATTCAACCCAATTGTAGAATATAATATTCTGAAATTTTGTTACAATTTACTAAATTTTGCTTCCATAGCTAAATTCTTGTACGGTCCGTATCGTTTATGATAACCTCCAACGAACTGTGAAATATCGATCATTATACCAAGTTGTCATTAAAACCGATGTTGTTCTCTATCTGTTCCTGATGCTTCATATGTATGTCAAAGTGTCAAATTAGTAATTATTAGCGGGAAAATGGAACCACTTATTGATTTTATAATGACCGTCTGTCCTTCTAATTTCTGCTTTTTTTGAAGTAGAAGGATAAAATTCGGCATGTAGCTTACTATGGACATCTCTAGCTTCACTATTTAGTTTGGTTTTGATTGATCTACTGGGGACGGAATTACGGGGGTGGGAGAGGACAAAAGATCTATGTTGTCTATAGGTATGTGGTTTATGTGTGTGCATGTGTGTCTTTACGTATTCAGCCCGTCGGCTGGTTCGCCCTCCTGAATATGGCCATCAGGAGATTTCTTGGGTTAAGTACAGGCTGGTTATAAAATAAGTTCGCCTACTCAGAGCCCTCTAGAGGCCAATCTAATGAACCGTTTATGAGAGACATTAAAATGTAGGCTATTCAGACAATGGAGGAGAGAATTCGTCTTTACGTGCCCTCCGAAGCACGGGGGTGGGGGGGGTGGGGGTGGGGTCACATGCCACTGATGGTCACCCATCCAGTGACTAGCAGTGCTAGGCGATGCTTAACTTCCAAGCTGGCTTGCTCTCCGATAGCCTCCTAGATCACGGCCTCCCCCTTTAGGTACGTACAGGTGTGAAATTCAGCATGTAGATTCCTGTAGGCAAGATCTGCATTGCTAAGAAGTTAAGGCCAAATTGTTCCAATAAGGTCAGAGTTGTGAGGGGTGGCAGTCAATTTGTCTCTAGAACTGTGCTAACATAAGGAATGTAATGTCATTCGATCGGAAATGATGAGAAAGGAAAGAAAATAGAGCTCTCCGTTACATTTTCAAAATACTACGTTCGAGAAATTAATTTGTTTGGCTGTGGGGGGGGGGGGCGGGGGGGGGGGATCAAAAGTGCAGATAACGGGGTAAAAATAGATGACCGGAGGACTTCCGCTACTTTCCTATATCCTCCTCGGAGGTATTAATTTCTTCTTTGATTTGAAACTGTCGGATTCGAAGGCATTCTTATAAGGCTACCAAATAATGTTAGATTTTTCGTATACACTGCTTTGCAATGAAATTGCCCCACCAACAAGGAGTTATCCGTATTTATCCATATTTAGTGAGAGCGGGTTCGTCTACCTCCGAATAGTAAACGATTAGATGCATGCTCACGGGACATGACCATTTGGGTTGATACAGGGTGTCCGGATGCCTGCATAGGCTCATCAGTTGACACCTGTGCGAGACGTTCCATGCAGTAGGGAGAAAGCAACTTCCTCGTAAACGTACAGTACTGTAATCTGCACAACGGTCTCAATGCCGCGACGACGACAACGACAACCGTCCACGCAATTAACGGACTTGGAACGAGGTCGGATTATTGGCCTCTCCGAGGCTTGATGGTCAACCAGACGGATTGCTGTCCATGTGTTGCGGGACGCACGGACGGTAGGCCGATGTTGGAGGCAATGGCGAGAGAAAAGCACACATGCCAGAAGACCAGGCTGTGGGGCCCGGAAAAGCACGTCAGCTCGTACCAATAGGCGGGTACTGCAAACAGCGCTAGCGAAAAGAACCATCATCATGCGGCAACTGCGCGACAGCATCACTATTCCCCGTACTGCTCCAGTGTCATTAGCGACAATTGCACGCCGATTACACGCCGCGACAATGTCGGCCAGGTGTCCATTATTGTGTCTTCCTTTGACATCTGAGCACCGCGCAATACGAATCTTGCATGGTGTCGTGAACGAGTGGCCTGGCGAATGGAATGGCGCCCGGTGGTCTTCAGCAACGAATCCCGCTTTTGTTTGGACACCGACGACAGACGCGAACGGTGTGGCGCAAACCATTGGAACGTGCCAATGAACAATGCATCCAGTATCGCCTTCGTGGATCAACACCCGGGATCTTGGTCTGGGGTGCCATCGTCTACGATACCAGAACGCCTTTAGTCACCATGCAAGGAACCCTGACACCATACCCGGCATAGCCTTTCAGCAGGATAACGCCATACCGCACACGGCAAACATGAGCATGGCATGTCTACGTGATGTCAACTGCCTGCCATGGCCCGCGAGATCCCCAGGCCCAAGGTCAGTAAAGAACAAGGTCTCGCAAAGTTCTTCCCAAAATGCGTCCTTTACTGCGCAGCGAGTCATTGTGACGTCAAGAACATCAAGATCCCTGTGATCCCCGAGCAGCCCCGAGAGATCAGTATAAACTCTGCTGCGACGCTGATACAATACTTCTCGCCAAGCTAAATAATGCCGATGTGTACAGTGTACGGTTGCAGAAATCATTCAGCCAAGGCGAAGAAATCAAATCTTCATTTCCATAGATTCCCAAAGAAACAAGAGCGTTTAAAGCAATGGATACATTTATGTCGGCGGCAAGATAAAATTAATGTAAACAGTGGTATGTTACTTTTCCGAAGTTGTTATTAAGAATTGAATGTAAAAAATTGCGTATCAGAAATTTTATTTCTCTTAGAAAATTTACAAATAAAAAATTGTCCATTAATAATTAATCCTTTTATATTAGCATATATTTGTTCATTACATTTTACTGATGAAGATTATATGAATTTGATGGAGCACAGACTAATGGATGTAAATTTGAACGAACCTAACCTAACCTATCTTATCCTAACCTAACCTTGGAGGTTTTACGTGGTCTTCCAGGTAGTGTTTTTTTGCAACTGTTCCATTGTTTTGAAACTTTCTACACGCTTTTGACACAGCAGTCTGGGTCGGCCAATGCATTTTGCTATCATTCGTGTATTCATTCCTGTCTCTGCAAGTTGAACAATTTGCTTTTTGATGTCTGTGCTCATTTCTGTTCTTAAAGCCATTTTAAACACTTGTAACCTAACGTGATCACCTCTGCTGCTGTCAGTAGCAACTACTCTTTCTGCTCATTTGATATGCATTGTCCAGGAACAGTCCATTTTTAGTAGTGGATAGCGTCACCGAGTTCTCATTTTTTCCCCCTAGAGCTGGGTGAGTTCTCATTTTTTTCCAAGGATGGGGTGCTTACATTCTTTAATAAATTCTGAAACAATTCGTCAAAACGGAATGTTTTTCCGTAAGTACATTGACAATAAGCACATGTTCATATACACTGAGTGTTGGTATAATAAACTTGTTTGTTTCACTGCTATTTGATTTTCTTGTACTAGACAGTGGTGATATGTGCCAGATTTCACACTTTTTGTCAGGGGTCGTAATCATTAAAAGAAAGCTAAGGACAAAAAAATACTCGAAATTTTTGATTTGAAATTTTGTATATGTTTTATATCTTTGCAGATTTTTGATGAAATCTGTTAATGCGCTTGTGAATGGTGGAGGCATTTTAAGTGAATCTGTTCAATTCTTGAGGGCTGCCAATACTTCAAAGTCTAATAATCCATTAACTGAACTGTCTCGGGTGTTTCAAAATACTAGCAGAAAGTAAGAAACATTTGAATGTTATTTCTTATTCATTAAATTTATTTGGTACAGTTAATCAATAAGGCAAAGGGTATTTCACAGTAATTTTTTAAAGAAACTCAAAATGTTGTCCGCAGTTGTTTAGGCATTTATTCCATTGTGACAGTATTTGCAGAATGTCATGCTCTTAGAAATCCTTTGGCTGCTGTTTGTACCAATTGCATACGCACTCCTTGACTTCATCATCCGCTTGAAACCTTTGTTCCTAATTGAAACCGCAGTTATTATCCTTTGCTCAATCCTTGCCGGACATGTAACACCATCTGGCGAGAGAAACGTGCGCAAATCATTTTCGTCACACGAGCAACTACATTTCAGCCCCGTTTCCATGTTGCTAAGTACCTTAGTTTTGGTGCAATATCCTCTTCCTCGTTATTTATTGAATGTAATTTGTATGAAAAACTGTAATATTCATCACAAAGAATGGTTTAATTTTTTCCACAGCTTTTTTTAAATTTCAAGTACGCAAATTTTGAAATAATTCATTATAAAATACCGATAACATTTCTTAAAACCTTTCAGTATTTATAGTGTAAGGGTGAATGAAATGAAAGTGATCTAGCCACCCGATACTACAATGGTTTCATCCAGAAATAAGAAATTGTTTACATAGTAAATCGATATTGCTTGTGCCAGAAATCATGTTCTAAAGTTAAATTAGTATTTGACAAAATTAGTGAATTGTATTAGCAGAATTGTAATGTACGCTTCAAAAATTGAACTGCTGAAGGTTTTTCACAGCATGACATTCACTGTTGACCAGACCATGCTCATTTCTCTTCATCGAAGAAAGCTAAAATGATTATGTCAGCTGGAAACATTGTCAATTGCTAATTCAATTTGCAGAATTTGGGCACACAGTTAATGTTAAACATCATCTTGTTCCATGACAATTCAGATACTCGAGTGAGAAAATCTCCAGCACCCCCCCCCCTATAGCCTGATTTGTGGCCCTGCGACTTTCATGTTTAAAGGCCAGTGTTGCTAAAGAGTTTTGAGAAGACTCAGTTGAGAAAGTGTATAATGAACTGTTCCAAAGACATTCTGCAGCAACAACCTAGAGGCTTTATGAGCATGTATTAACTGGATCTTTTGATCACTTTCATTGGCTCTCCCTCGTATAACAGGAACAGGAAATTGATTTTATCCACTATGTGTTTTAGAATGATTTTGGACACTGCTGAGAAACTTCGGCAAACAGTTTCTGGAGGAATGGTACTAGAGTTTGCTTGGCAAGAGATGTCTGTCGAACTGATCGACTGTAGTTTGGTAATGAATTATAAACGCTTTAAGTGGTTCATGATTCATTCATGTAGAAACCTATTTCAACAGTTGAAATTTCTCCACTTCAGATGTTTTGTAAATCATACGTAATGACATCGCTGAACAATTATATGCAGGAGACAGCAATGAGCAAAGCTCTTAGAACCACTTTAATGCAGTTATTTGAATTCATGGGGTTATTTTGGATTCATGAAAATTCTGGATTTTTTCTACAGGTAAGCAAATTGTTTCTTTAAGTTCTAGTTTAAAAAGCATGTTTCTGGATGGTCCGTTCCAAGTTTCAATGGACCTAAACAAGCAGAAAATGCCATATGAACTTCGGATTGAAACCGCTTCTTTCCAGAGTTATAACGGCTTGAAGGTGTCCCGCAGAAGAAGCGTTCATAGAATCGAGACCATTTTGAACTTTGCTATAGCATTTGCCTTGTTATACCTTGGTTATAGCATTTGTTTTTGACAACGATTGTATATCTTATTATACCATAGAAATACTTCACAACTCCTATACGCTTTAATGTTAATTTTGTCCACTGCTGGACACCTTCAAACCATTATAACTCTATAAAGAAGCGTTTACAACCAAATGTTCATATGTTATTTCTGCTTATTTTGGTCCCTAGAACATAACCTGAAAGTTCAAACAGACCATTCAGAAATACTCTGTATAATTATCGCCATTAAACGAAATATTTCTAATACCTTAATGGCAGCCTAGATTTAAAAGAATTCAGTTAATTCCAGATGAACTTTTGGCTTAAGGTAAACTATAAACAACAACAGACAACAAAGTTTCTGATCCATTTCTTTCCTGATGTCATTTCACTATACGTAATATTCCTTTGTTGTTTATTATTGAAGTATGCAGCAATACCAGGTCTGTAAATATGAAACAGGAATTTGCATAGAGATAGCCCTAGCTGTCAATGTCGTTGGTGCCATTTTCTTACTCTAACATCTGACAAAGATTTTCAACTCACAACACAAGTTTCATATAACAACATACAATTAGTTTATAATAGCGATGAACATGTCGAATTTTGTGTCTGGAAACTATGAACTATAATAGCGATGAACATGTCGAATTTTGCGGACAGCATTGACGTTCTGGTACCATTTGAAGAAAACTGCTGCGGAATCCTATCAAATGTTTGTCGAAGCTTCGGCTATCATGGTCTTCCTAAATCGCATGGTCTCTAAGTGGTTTAAAAATTCAAAAGTGGCGATTTTGACGTGAGCAACGAAGAACATGGAAGACAAAAAGTGATCTATCATGAGCTGCTGAAACCTGGCGAAACCGTTAATACTGAACGCTACCGACAACATATGATCGATTTGAATCCATGTTTGCGTGAAAAACGACCACAATAACCAAAAAGGCAACACAAAATGATTTTGCTTCATGATAATGCGCCATACACACGACAAAACTGGCCAAGGAAACTGGCGAAATACTTTCACATGCGCCTCACTCACCACACTTGGCTCCGTCCGATTACTACTTATTTGCATCGACAGTCACGCACTTGCTGAGCTGCGCTTCACTTCTTAAGAAAATGTAAAAAAAATAGCTCGATGACTGGTTTGCCTAAAAAGAGTGGCATCGACAAATTGTCAGGCAGGTGGGGAAAATATATAGCCAGCTATGGGCAATACTTAGAAAAAAATATTTTTTTTTATCATTTTCATACAATAAACGTGTATTTTCTATAGAAAAATTCTGGTTTCATATTTATATGCCTTGTACAGTGCATTTTTAGCATTTAAAAAACTTTTCAATTGTTGCAATGCAGAAACGGAGCGATTTTTCAGACGTACATAAAGGAATGATTATTGGATTTCGGTCCAAGGGTGGCAGCATTTCAGAAACTGCGAAGTTTGTGAACTGTTCGTGTGCTGCTGTAGTATTAGATACGCCCTGCATAGGAGGGTCACTTACAAAGTCATGGCAACTACTTTTCCTATATGCAACAATGACATTGAGACGTTTGTTACGTATTGATACTGCATTTCATATGTACACTACCCTATCAAAAGTCATGGGACAACCTTGATTTGCATGAAAATGGGACATTCCATTGCAATTTCACTGTTGGCATTGTTCCTAGCACTACATAACAGAGATTACGCTATTATAAGATGATGCTTGCGTGAATGCTGTAAGAATGTCTCAAAGAAAAGAGCTTTCAGACTTCCAAAGAGGTACAATTATTGGGTGCCATCTCGCAGGCAAAACTGTTAGAGAGACGTCAACCCTCCTAAACATCCTGAAATCGACAGTTCACAATGTCATCCGGGCATGGAAAGAGAAAGGCACCGCAAGTGTTCTGCCTAGGACTGGAAGATCCAAGATCATGTCGGCCAGAGACCAATGGGCTCTTTGTAAAGTGGTCACTGCCAACCGTCACACATCGTTTGAGGACTGACAAGATCGTTTATAGAGTCGATGGGAACCGCTGTGAACACTCTGACTGTTAGAAGGGAACTGCATGAAATTGGTTTTTATGGCAGAGTAGCAGCTCACAAACCTCACATCAACAACAGCAACGCAGCGAGGAGCTTGCAAAGAGCGACGACATTGGACTCTGGATCAATGGCGAATGGTTGAATGGAGTGATAAGCCCCGGTACACCATCTGGCAATCGGATTGACGGGTTTTGGGTATGGCGAACGTTATCTGCCAGGCTGTGTTGTGCCCACGGTGAAGTTCGGCGGAGGGTCGGTGATGGTGAGGGGGTGCTTTTCATTGTATAGGTTGGGTGCAATCGTTTCTGTGGACGGACATCTAGACGCAGAGCGTTACCAAGACATTCTGGACAACGCAGCACTCCCATCTCTCTGGCAACACTTTGGCAATGGCCCTTTTCTGTTTCAGCACGATAACGCACCTTGCCATAAAGCAAGGGCTGTAGGCACATGGCTTGATGAAAAGGGGGTTCGAGAACTTGACTGGCCTGCACAGAGCTCCGATCTGAATCCCATCGAACATCTGTGGGACGTGTTGGAACGTCGATTGCGTGCTTGTGCGGAACGCCCGAAATCCGTGACTGAACTGTCCAAGACACTTATGGCAGAATGGCAAAAATTACCTGTCGAAACGTATCAAAAACTTGTGGACAGTTTGCCCCAGAGAGTAGCTGTGATAGCAGCAAAAGGTGGACCAACAAGATACTAAAATATGAATATTTTTGAGTGTTTCTATTAAAGTGATGGTGTCCCATGACTTTTGATAGGGTAGTGTATATTGATATAGTATTTTTATATGTATATTATGAAATGTGTGTATAACTAAACATTTGCCTGCATTAAAAATAGTTGCCATGACTTTGTAAGTAACTCTCGTATAAGCATATTGCCTCTTTCATTATCCTTGAAAAAGTCGGGAATAAATAGCGAAACTAGTTGGAAATTTCTGTTCTTCATATTATGCACTGTAAAGGATCTACCAATTACATAAATTATTATTGATGAAAATAGGAAAGAAATTTCCACAGTTCGCGGGCTGGATACTGCTCCAACCAGCCCTAAGGACATGTAGATAGCGTTAATGCTTCCATGCCCACAGTGGCGCAATTGGTTGGCGCGTCTGCACGGTGAGCAGAAGGTTCCTGGTTACGGAGGGTTGTTTACAATCTATGGTAACGATTTTCATGGCGCGTGACGTCTCAACCAATCATTGTAGGTATGCAAATTTATGTAAAAGTACAGGTGAGTACTCAAACATTAGTGTGGCAGGCGGCGGGTTAGTTTGCTTGGAGAAATGCCGCCGAAAGTGTCACAGTTTTGGGAAGGGTACATGGCAGCCCTTTCCGACGCGAAATTCAGTTATTCCGCAATAATTACGGCATGTAGGAAAAGAGGTTTCACCATTTCGAAGAAAGGAGTTCATAACGTGTTGGATGGTGTTGGTTTGGCCCGTACAGGACAGATTTTCGGGACTGCAATGCAAGCAAATCCAAGGACACCTACAAGTCGCACAAAGGCTGTCATTCGGAAAGTCAAGAAAATGGTGACGGGGAACAATCTAGCGACCCAAAGGACCATTGCTGCTAAGGCAGGAACATCTCTTCGTACCGTAAACAAGATTATCCATAAAGATTTGGGACTGCAAAAGAGACATAAGAGCAAGGTTCACAAGCTCTTGCCAAGGCACATTTCAGAACGTAAGAGCAATTGCAGAAAACTTTATGAATGTCATCTCGCTGGGGATAAATGGAAGTATGTGGCCACATTAAACGAAGCATATGTTTATCTGTCGGACTGCAATAAACCAAGGGCGATTTTTTATCACCCACTGGGAGCCAAATCGTTTCCAAATTGGTACAGAGAATGTCGTGAAAGTCTTTCGAAGGGATTCATGATTGTCGCGGGTTATTCCTATAAAGGCAAGCTACAGATACGGAGAGTGGCTCAAAATGTAAAGGTGAATTCTGCGTATTATCAGGAACACGTTCTGACACCAATTTATACAGAGGAACTGCCTGCTCTTTACGGAAACGACGTTGACAAGGTCCGTCTCCATCAAGACAAAGCGTCCAGCCATACGTCCAAATCGACACAGAATTTTCTGACACGAACGGAACAGCAAACAGGAATCCAGGCTATACCGTTTACCGAGATACCAGTGAAGTCTCCAGACGCGTCGCCATGGATTTTTGCGCATTTGGACTATTATAACGAGCCTTGGGAAGCCGACGTCCTCGTTCATTGGATGGACTATGGAAATGTTGTCAGCAGGAGTGGCAACGTATAAGTCTTACCGTTCTTCGCAGTAGTCTACTGCAATGGAAAGTGCGCTTCAGAGCGACAGTAGTATCCCATGGCCATCGAATAGAGCATGATCGTTCGTGGAGAAAGGGAATTTCGGGGAAATAAGACCGAATTCGTATCGTTACCATAGATTGTAAACAACCCTCCGTAGAATCCAGGCTGTGGAAGTTTCTTTCCTATTTTCATCAATAATTTCAACATCTGAGGTTCGGCGTGAATAATAAAAAATCCTCTTAAGACCTTTCATTTAGTAAACCATAAATTATGTTTATTATTTGTTCTCACAGACTAACAATATGCCTGCAGAATTAAGTAACGTCTATGGTCGTATGAAAATTTTAATGAAAGCTTTACGCCCTAATATAGTTGGCTTAATGGATTCATTTGACTACAGAGATGAACAATTATTTAGTATTATTGGATGTTATGATGGCGAAGTATATGAACGTATTTGTGATTATATTACAAATCTTCCCATGAATACACAAAAGGTAATTTTTTTCTTTTAATTTATTAAAAATTATATGGTTTTGAAAGACAGTTTTTGCAAAAAAAAATAATAATAATAATCTTATCAAGACGAAATTTGATTCATCTCTCTATCAGAAGTTCCTCTCTATCAAAGATTCAAATGATTAAGTTTCTTCATCATCATTGAAAATTCACTGGAAATAAATGCCCACACAAGACTGTATTGGACATCCACAACTGCCTGGTATTTTCTTCGTATAACAATGGATTTGTTACTTGTAGAATATAATCATCCCACCAACACAGAGAAATAGGGAAACTTCCACTCATCAGATCAAGCGACCTTTTTCCAGCCGTCGATGGTCCAAGGATTCAATCCATGATAGATAAAAAAAAATTGTCAAGCTTGATACATACAACGGCTGTCTGAGACTTCCTCATAATTTTGTGTCTCTCGTTAATGTTTTTCCAGAAAAAGGAGAAATTAGAAAATTTGATATTTATGGTAACAGCTTTCTACAACTGAAATTACCTTTGAAAAGTGAGCTTGTCCTGAAAGGGAATTTTTCGGATTTGCACTATTATTACACAACATAGGCATGGCGCCTGTCAAAGAGTACTGCGAGGCTTTCAAATACTAATTTGTACAATTGATAAAGTCTGGCAAAACACAACGTGAAATAGCAGGGCTTATGAATTGTGTACAATCTACTGTTGCAAAGATCCGGAAGCGGTTTATGAAAATGGAGATGTCAAGAAACAGCACAGAAATGGACGCCCGAAGTAAACCAGTACCAGGCAAACCGAAATTTGCAGAAAATTGTGAAAAAAAATCCGAGCTTCATCAGCAAAAGAGCTTAACAATGAATCGAAGAAGCAAAGCCATGTCCATGTCTGTGATTTAACAGTTCGCAACAGACTAAACAAGATGAGTTACCGCTGCAAAAAAGCAAAAACAAAACCAGCATTGACGATCCAGCACAAACAGAAGCGATTGTATGGGCAAAGAAGCACTCCAACCTGTTATCTTCAGCAACGAATCAAGGATATGTGTAAAGTCCGGTCGACTTTAAATCCGACCTCGTATTGTGCTCTGTGATTGGTCGGGAGTTGTTCGGTTCGGACGTCACCTGCAAAATCCGCGTTCTTGTTGCATCATTATGTAGTTCCTCAGTAAACTATGAGAAAGTAATTGTATTGTTCTTTCAAACAAGCCAATTGCTATTACAATGAAATCAATAGCGTCTTTCATTCACGAAAATGCTTTTAATTACATTTATTTCATTAAATTAATATTGCACATGCGCACTGGATTCATTCACACTTCCTGCGAGCACCTGTTTGCTGCTTCCTGCGAGCACCTGTTTGCTGCTTCCTGCGAGCACTTCATATGTTTTAATTATTTTAGTTTTTTCCAGTTTTTTTTAATTTATAAATTTATAGTTTAATATTAAAATAATACAAAATAACTCCCGTGCCGATATATCAAGATAGACATCGATATATCGGTGATGGTTCAAATTTTTTGTATCACGGCGCGTTGTTAAATGCCCCAACAAATCACGTGATTACAGCGACCAATCACAGAGCACAATACGCGGTCGGGGTTAAAGTCGACCGGACTTTAGGAACAGGTGATGAGGGAAGATAATTATTATAAAATAATATTTTTTTTTCATGTTGAGGTTACCACTGTCTTGCACTTGGCATAAAGCATATTTGTGACGTCTTGGCTATCTGAACGGAATTTAATCCACTTCAGTGCTAACAAAAAGTTTATTATCATGCACTTTACTTCTATCATTTTTAACATGATTTAATTTATAATAATTACAAAAAATTTAATATTTTCAGGTTCATCCTGTTTATGGAAAATATCTGAAGACGATGTTCCAATCTCACCTATGATTCCATTTTGAGGAAAACAATTTGAATTATACGAATTTTTAAAATAAGATATTAAAAATTAAAACTTAATAAAACCTTTTTCAAAATCTGTTCATCTGTATATTTGTCTACAGATATCTCTCATCATTATAAATAGATATGCAGGGTGTATCGTTGCCCCGGTTTCATGATTTTATTGTAAGTATAGTATTTAACACTAGACGGCACCCGTCAAAATTTGGCAGTAAACAACTATTTTGCGCTCACCTCCCGTCGACATTGAAATATGCCACCCTGTCTCGCTTTTAAGCCATATTAAAACATAGCACATTGGATTACAATGCATGCTATCAAAATATTTAAAATACTTAATTATGCTCATTATCACAATTTCCATAAAACAACAGATTAAGATAATAGTTCCCGTGCCGTAGACAGTTTTTATTATACCACTACGCATGCACTTAAAGCAATTTTTATTTGTAAATTACCGCTAATTAATAGTAATTATGGACACAAATACTAACTGACTATAGGCAGGCATTTTTGACCATTTATGCCCGTCTAATGCGTGTGCATTACTACATAAGATTATGCATTACTGTTTTACTCTTAAATATTACTAAAAATAACTACGGAACTGTCCACGTGGGAGAAGGGTAAGAGAAAAATCATATACAGGGTGTTTCATAATTGGTGTCTCGTCTTTAGGTCCAAATAACGACTCAAGGGGAACAGATTGGGGGAAAATGGATATTAATTATTTGGTTTTAATGTCCCCTAATTCAGAATGAAAACATTTCGCGTCCCTGGGGATGAAGGGGTAAATTTTGAAAATTTTAATTTTGTAGGGGTAGGGGTTAAACCCCATGTGTTATTTAGAAAGTTGTAGAACATCATGTAAAATGTGGGTTTAGCAAAAAACCCGGTGAAAAAATCTCATCCCCTGTCCTTTCTCGAGTGGGTAAAGTGAAAGGTTTCTAATGAGTTTTTCTGTTTTTGTCTCGTAGAACTAGCCATAACTTTCACTTTACCCACTCGAGAAAGGGCAGGGGATGAGATTTTTTCATCGGGTTTTTTGCTAAACCCACATTTTACATGATGCTCTACAACTTTCTAAATAACACATGGGGTCTAACCCCCCCCCCCCTACAAAATTAAAATTTTCAAAATTTACCCCTTCACCCCCAGGGACGCGAAATGTTTTCATTCTGAATTAGGGGACATTAAAACCAAATAATCAATATTCATTTTCCTCCAATCTGTTCCCCTTGAGTCGTTATTTGGACCTAAAGACGGGACACCAATTATGAAACACCCTGTATAGCAGAACGCTTTAATTATCTGCCTTAAAAAAGTGTTTTGAAATTAAAAGATAAGTAAAAATGGTGATTTAGGGCTTTACAAGGTGTGTTCTACAAGTTTTCCATTGCCACTTTTGTTCTACCGTGTTTAATGCGCATTTAATTTTTTGTGGGTTTAGGAAAACTTACCCGTGTATTATGCGTACCCAGGTTATTGTAAAAAAAAATTTACATTAAGTTTGAACCCTTAAAGAGGTAAAATGTAAAATTTGACCGCGAGCATCAGATTGCGCATCCTCACTTTTCTATAGCATTGTATTAACAGATTGTTGACAATTTCAATAGTAGATTTGTCGATATTTGGGTGGGTCACTTAAAAGTAATCACCGTGTTTATAAATTAATAAACCATTAAGGAATGACATAACCAAGTACCGAATGCCTAAACTAATCACCGTCACATAAACTATATGAAATATAATTCCTAAATTTTTGAAATGCTTTTGAAAACCTTAAAACAGATTCCAGTGATTCAAATTCGATAATCTACAAAGTTTATAACTATTCTTATATATTCATTCATGGCATGTCGTCATTTGTTGTTTGATATGTTACATGCCCTATCTTAGCATTGAATATTTCTAATGGTACCAAAATGGTATCATTAGCACATGTACAACTGAATAAATATCGACAATCTTCGAACTTATTAACTACTCTCCTATATTCGTTCAGGACATGTCATTCCAAGTTGTTTAATATATTACATAACATATTTTAGTATGTAATAGAAAGTTTTCAATGGTTGGTTTGTTTGGTATTAACGTCCTTTTCAACTGCCATGGTCATTTCAGGGCGGCGTTATAGGGGCCTCGCAAGAGTTCTTTAACGTGCAGCCGGCAAACGACTACACGGGACCAACGGCTTTACTTTCCTTCCGAAGGAAGTGCGTGATCTTAGGATTTTCCCCCTGAAAAAATCCTCGTCATCCTCGGCCCGGGTCGAACCCGCGTCCTCGGGCATCAGAGGCGATCACGCAACCCTAGAGCCACCGAGGCCGATGTACGATAATAGTGTCATTAAAATATGTACCACTGAATCAAATTCAACCATCTTCAAACTTTGTAATTACTCTTATACAGGGTGTTTCATAATTGGTATCCCGTCTTTAGGTCCAAATAACGACTCAAGGGGAACAGATTGGGGGAAAAAGAATATTGATTTTTTGGTTTTAATGCCCCCTAATCCAGAATAAAAACATTTCGCATCCCTGGGGGTGAAGGGGTAAATTTTGAAAATTTTAATTTTGTAGGGGTAGGGGTTAGACCCCATGTGTTATTTAGAAAGTTGTAGAGCATCATGTAAAATGTGGGTTTAGCAAAATACCCGGTGAAACAATCTCATCCCCTGTCCTTTATCGAGTGGGTAAAGTGAAAGGTATGGCTAGCCGATGTGGACAAAAACAATGCTTATTAGAAAACAGTAGGGCCTACATTTGGAAAATTAATGAGAATGTAGTTAGAAGATTTTCTTCTGAAAAAGCAGGCATATGCTTCTATACAAAAAAATAGAATCAAAGTTATACACTATCTGTGATCAAAACTAAGGAAACCAAGTGCATTAGGACTAACAACCTTCGTCTCAGGCATAGATGCTGAGAGAAGCAACCAATCAATGAATTCTAGCAAAGTTAAGGTAGGTAATATGCGGCCCGGACACTATGAGCTGATGATGTCACAAAAGGAGGGAAGGAGCGAAATGAGAAAACAATACAAGGAGGAAAAAAAAAAAAAGAGCCCGTTAGCAAATTAAAGGAAAACATCGATAGACATTTATGAGTTTTTCTATTGTTTTTCAAAATGTTCTAGTTATTTTCTATTTTTTTAAAATATTGTAGGTTTTCAATAATATTTCAATTATTACATTAAATAAAGAAATTTTTCATTGTAGTCGTTTCTAATTCTGATTCAAGCATTAAGCACTACAAATGTAGTGGATAAATGTTTCGCCTGTGAGAGCAATTATGCCTTGAATGATTGAAAAACAACAAAGGACATAGGCTAACTGCAAATTTGCCTTATTGCTATTTGTGTGAACATTTGTTTTATTTATAAATGTTAGTAGCATGCAAATAACAGATAAATCATTCACATATAATCTTATATTTATAGTTAGGCCTACTTCACTGGAGCTAATGCTTCGATGTTTATTCCGTTTTTATTTAATTACAACATGTTTTAAATGAATGCGATTGTAATTTCTTTTATTATGGATCTTCTAAAATGTTATTCGAATTTTTAGAATGGATAGTTCATGAAATGCTAATGATTTTCGTCAAACTTGCGTGTCGCTTTCGCTTGAACATCGCTTATAAACGTCGTCGATGACTTAGGTAAATTTATATGCCTACTTGAAGAATATGTTAGTAATCCATGCTTTCTTTACAATATATTCTGAAAGAATTATGTTTTAAATGGTTCATGCTGAATAATAATAAAATAGAGTAAAAAAACCTTTTTAAAAACAACGTTTTATATTAAAATAAAAATGCACTCAAAAGTAGAAAATAAGTTTTCTTTGCTTAATATTTTTGTGAATAAAAATAAAAACGTTGGGGCACTCACTGAACATATTCTGTATATTCAGTAATGTCTTATATAAATTTATAATGTGTTCTCGAACGAGTCTATAAAGGTGGAGTTAGCTATATATAGTCGGTTTCTACAGGAAAAAAATAAAAATTTTGTATGGAGATATATCGTAAAGTAATTGGTTACTGAGTTCTAGGTATCTGGTACCTGTATAGTTAGTTAGCTAAATTAAAAATCATTAGTTTTCATTCAGATTAAATGAGTAACAAGAAAAACGCGGGGAATCAAGACATACAATCATAATAAATGCCCAAAATGATCTATCTTCACGAGCGTCAATGCGTTATTGAGCTCGGACTGGCTCACACGCTGACAATTTCCCGTTGTCTCTCTCTTTAGCTGGGAACCTTTCATTATCTGATGGAGAACCGCCTTATCATGACCTTGAGTAAAATTACCAATAAATATTAGATGTCCATAGAGTTGAGATCGGGAGATCTAGCAGGCCATGCTATAAGTCCTCCACTTCATGTAGCTATTTTCCTTCTTTTAGCAATAGAACCGAGTATGCTGATATTGAAATAAAATCATGTGAAAATACACGCCGTGGGCATGGATGTTTGTGTTTGTCCAGGGCTGTGTACAGATATAACTTGTGTAAAAGGCGCAAAATGACCTTAATAGTCGACGCCATAATTTCTAGTAAACCAAACCAACCAACCAACTCTCTCTGCCATCTATTGATGCAATTGCAAAAATAAAACATAGAAATCACTATTTTGCTTGGTAACTGTCATTTCCCTTGAATGAAGTGCGAACGGACTACACCTCAATCACGGTTAAGTAACCACGTTTATTAAACCGTGGTTAGCTAATCTAGCACTTTCCATTCGCACTGCATTCAAGGGAAATGACATTTACCAACCAAAAAGGTGTTTTCTATGAATTTTTCCCTCGCAATTGCGTCAGTAGATGGCGGCGAGAGTTGCAACTGGCTTCCACGAGCGTCAAATCTTGTAGTTAGCGAAATTACCATGGATGAAGCAGAATGTGCGCAGTGGTTGTACCATAGCACGCACATGACGATCGAAGTGATTTCAAAGGTTCTCGATTGGGTTGAGGCCTGGGGAATTAGGGGGCCAGGGTAGTACTTGGAACTCTTGGCCGTGTTCCTCAAACCACCCCCGAACAATTACAGCTGTATGACACGTCGCATTGTCTTGCTGGAAAGTGCCAATCCCCTCTGGGAAGACAGTCGCCATGTATGGGTGTACTTAATCTGAAATTATGGATAAATAACCGAATCGGTTGAGAGTGTCTTCCACAGGTATCAGGGGGCCCAGACAATGCCATGAGAACACTTTCCACACCATGACTTTGCCGCCACCAGGATGCTTGTTCTCGGAGGTTTCTCGCCTCACCTGCCAAGGCCATCTCTTCTGTGGAGCAGAATTCGTGACTCATCGGAGAAGGCAATCTTTTTCCAGTCAGAAGTGGTCCAATTTCTGAACTGTTGGGCAAATTGAAGCCATTTTTGGCGATGAACTTCGTCAGCATGGGTGCAGTGATCAAACGTCTGCTGTGGAGGCCCATACGAAGCAGGGTCCTCTGTACTGTAGGTTTAGAGACATGTCTGATAGCACCCTCGTTGCTTTGAGCGGTAAATTGGTCCACTGTAGCTCTTCGGTTGGCCTTCACACACCTTCACAGCTGACGTTCACCTCTCTCATCAATGGCACGTTGTGCTCCATAGTTCCCATACCGTTTATTCTGAACTGTCCCATTTTCCCAGTAAGGTACACTTTAATTACAGCAGCACGAGAATAGTTCACAACTGCGCGGTTTCCCAAATACTGCCACCCTTGGCCCGAAAGCCGATTATCATCTCCTTTTCTAGATCTATCACGTTTCTTACACATTGCAGCAATGAGCGACGTTTTAACATAGCGGAAGTTCTGCACACGTTTCGTAATCATTTACAGAATTTATGTACATCAAGTACGCCCACTATCACCCTGTTTTGTGTGCTGTTCATATAAGCCTTGCTAAGACGAACAGAGTTCGTGGTAAGCATACTGCAAACTT
>JAHWFO010097243.1:357964-374733 GCA_023313115.1 Rhysida immarginata
TTCATGATTTAAAAAGCCCAGGCAACGCCGGGCGCGGGTTTGCTAGTATCTTAATAAATAAATACTGTTTTTTGTTTGATTTAATTTCTTTATGAAAGAGACTTTCTGATCATCCTGCAGATTTACATGTAGGAATTGAAATTTTCATACACACATTTTTTAATGTACGAGGGGAAGTCAGTAAGTTTACAAATGGATCTAGAAGTGAAACATACAAGTACTGATTTGAAAACTACTTTTCTTTCTCCGCATAATTCCCTGTTCATTGAAGCACTTATCCCAAAGTCCCTCAAAATCAGTAAGATAAAATTGTTAGGGCTGCTGTCTGAACCAGGTGGTATTTTACATTTGTACAGCTTCATTGTCGGCCGAAAGATGATATTTAAGAGGACCGAACAAAATGGATGTCAGAGCTGTATGATAAGCCATATGCCATCGTAATCCAGAAGACTGAACATCCTCCTACTGCCATCAAGACAACTGAGATTCTGAGAAAGTTCAAGCCGAAAGTCCTTGAGGATCCTCCATATACCCTGACTTCCATTTGTACGGCCCTCTTAAACATCATCTTTCGGTTAACGATGAAACTGTTCGGTCATCTTAATCGAAGCAACGATGAAGCTGTACAAAGATAAGTCACCGTCTCGTTCTAACAGTCTCCCAAATAATTTTATCTTACTGGTTTTGATGGGCTTTTGAAACGATGGGACAAGTGCCTCAATGTACAGAGAGTTCATGTGGAGAAATAAAAGTTTACAAATCAGTACTCGTATTTGTTTCATTTCTATATCCATATGTAACTTACATACTGACCTCCCCTCGTAGCATACATTCTTAAATAACATACTTTTAGGAAGCAAACTGAAAAGAAACTTACCTGGCTGTTTGCAAAAGAAGCACATGGTTGTCTCCTTCGAATGTGCAATGAGGGGTTGCGTGTTCATACAAAGAAGGCAAGCGAGTGGCTTGCCAATACCCAAGCCCACCACAAGCTAATCGGCATTGCTCTACTCCTGTTGTTAACAAACGAGTACTTAATGCCTTTAAACCAGATGAAATGGCATGAAGCTGAAAATTAACATAATACATGATTAAATTACGTTTCTTCTCTCATATAACTTTAATTACCAAATTACTAAAGGTTGGCGCGTTGGCGATCTGAGCCAAAGATTCCTGGTTCGAATACACGCTGCGGACTTTTCTTTCCTATTTTTCATCATTAATTTGAGCAGTTGAGGTTGGCGTACAATAAAACCCTCACTGAACATCTTATGATTTATTCTTTAATAAATCCTTCTGGTTTGCGTCTAGGTTTTTGGGACACCGTTTGAAGACAAATGGGCAGGCTTTCTCTTATCATTCTAGGCTATGCCTCTAATAACCATAAAATAGCTATTATTGTTGGTGACAACTATAAAAATTTTTCATTTTATAATACACGGCAGGAGAAAGAATTGGATGCTCGGATCGGTGCGGCAAGCTGTGTTAGACGTGAACTGTGGCGATCCGTGGTAACGAAACGCGAGCTGGGTAACAAAGCCAAGCTCTCCGTCTTCAAATCTATCTTTGTCCCCATTCTCACCTATGGTCATGAGGCTTGGGTAATGACCGAAAGAGTGCGATCGCGGGTACAAGCGGCCGAAATGAGATTTCTGAGGTGTGTGCAGGTGTTACCCTACTAGATAGAGTGTACAGCAGCACAATAAGGGAATCTTTAGGTGTTGAGCCGCTACTTCTCCGCATTGAGAGATCTCAGTTGCGCTGGTATGGCCACGTGATACGGATGCCGCAAACTAGTCTTCCTAGGCAGTTGTTATTTTCCAAGCCGGTAGCTAGACTACATGGAGAATCTGGGTTCGAGTCGCTTGGATATTACCAGGGAGGACATGCGCCTGATGGCGGAAGATCGCGATCGCTGGAGATCCTCCATAGGGCTGCTGCCCCCGCGACCCTAACGGATAAGCGGGTTTGAAAAGTAGGTAAGTAAGTAAGTATACACATTATGTACAACAATAATCCTATATATTAAAACGCAAAGTACTATTTTAAGAGCAAAATCGACACTTCTGCGCATGCGCATTGATCATTGTTACCGTCGTTAATTGTTGTATGTAATTGTTATTAATTTGATCATCAAAGCTAACAAAGTTCTTGAGTGTGAAGCAGGGTTGCCAACTTACCGATTTTTAGATGGAAATATTTATTGTTGATTGTTATAATACAAGCTAAACAATGCACAAATGTAATAATTATTACACGATTGGCAACGCTGGTGGGAAGTCTTTATGGAGAGGATTGTTTATAAAACCACAGTTTTTTGCCGTCAAATTTTGATGGGTTCCATCTAGTAATTATTAAAAGTAATATGACAAATTTTTAATAAATATATACAATACTGGATATTAAATTTAGATATAAAATATTATGCAAAGTATAAAAAAGAATAAGGTAATTCAAGAAACGAAGAAATAAAAAAGTATGGGGTAATATATTTTATTTGGTGTGTAAACTGCATGTTTCTAAATCTTTACTAAACTTCGATGACACTTCTAATCCACGAGCTATTCACGGTTACCATCACAAAGATGGCAAACAACGGGCTACTATCATAAACCAATGCAAGAATTTCTTCAAAGGGTTTACGCTTGCAGTTTATGGTTCATTAACGTCAACTATGCGCCTACTTCCAATAGAAGGAAATGGAAACAATTTGTCATCAAGAAACCATTTATTATATACCATTGTTATTGACTCACTTTCTTTTATGAATTGTAGTATTTAAAACAAAAAAGACTTATTAATGGAGATAAATTTATAACATTTTTCACAGAAGACACGAGATGGCGGGATTGTACTAGGGAATCTAAGTAAGTCATGTTAACTCATGGTTGAATAAAAAAAAGTTAGTCAGATCGGGCCAGGAGGAAACAAGTAATCTTAATTTGTGACGTCATAGGTTCCTTATGATATTCGGAGGCGAGGTGAGGTTTGCAACAAAGTAAAGTGTAAATTTCAAATTCATATTTTTTTTTTTGCAAACGATGGATACTCGGCAGTGCAATGAAGTATCTGTTCAAAAATAAGCAATATTTCTTATGCGAATTTTCCTAAGAAAATCCATCTGGCACTTAAACATTTTTTTTAACAATTTTCATTTGCTATTGAATTTCTATACATCTTGAAAACCGAATTTTTTCCCCCACGTAATTAAAATATTCAATTGAATCTTCCATTTCCTCCAGAGGATAACATTAAAAATGACTGCCTTAGGATCTCTAGTACAATCCGCCGTCTGGTGTCTTCTAGTGTCTAAATTCTTCCCTATTATATACATTATTTACCTTTTAGTAATTTAAATATTTTTTGTTAAACTTTTACCATTTTAATTAAAAGCTTGCAGTGATACCGGTTATTTATATTTACCTCAGTAACAACATCAAGAGTGTTCAGCTGTGATGTTTTTTCAAAGTAACGTTTTGACATTCGGTAGGTAAACATAAGCGCATAACTGAAAGCAACTTGTGGGAAAAGACGAAACTGCTGTATAGGATAATCGAGTATTTTTACTTCAGGATTCCTGCAAGTAATAAAAAGTAATTTTTAGGAAACAAGTAACTAACGATTGGAAGAATAAAGAACAAATTTTAGTGACAATTGGCATCTATAGACGCTTTTTTTCAGAAACCAGAACTGGACTAACTGCGCAGAAGCAGGGCAGTCAAAAAACTGCCGTTTCCGTGCCTTGCAATGTGCAAACACTACTACACGTGCGCAGTTAACCCAGTTTTGGTTTCTGAAAATTCGTCTGTAGAGTGTGAGAAGTTGCGAACTACAACCCGTGGTAAAAAGTATTTGACATTGACAGGCCATTGATAAATGCGAATTAAACTTTAAAAGTGAAATAAACAATTCATAGTGTTTTAAAACAAAGAACAAAAATAGTCTTATTATAAAATGTTACTGCACCGTATAATGGAAAAATACTAACACTGTGGAAGCACTAACAAGTATTAATAAAAATACTACTTGAACCCCTTCATGGAAATAAGTATTTGAGATCATTATGAAACTTGCTCTTTTTAGTTAATTTTTAACTTTGGATGAATCTACATCATTAAATAAGGGTATTTTCGTAGAATTTCCTCTTTTTAATCAATAATACCTTTTGTGGACGGTTCTACTTTCAAAAAAAAGGTGTGAATGCTCTTTCACATTATACACATTCTTCACCACTGGTGAACGAGAAAGGATGGGTCGTTCAAAGGAATATTCAGCAGAATTCAGCGGACCCCTCATAGGTTGAAACTTGTGCAAAAATTCAGTCCGTGAGATTTCCACCATTCTACAAATACCCCGTACAACTATAGGCTATGAGTTTGCGAAGTGGAAGAAACGTCACAACCAAGAAATTGAAAGAAAGAGATCGTGTGACCCGGAGAAATCGAAGGTCCTCTGCTAAAAAGATTATTACAGAGTTCAGAAATTCTGCTTCCATCATTCCTCAGGAACTCCATTCCCTGTGTTTCCTCGGTCGTGCAGCTGCTCACAGACCCTTCATCACTGATAACAATTCCACGCCTAGATTGGGGTTGTATCTATCTATATATATAAAGAAGGATGCTGGTGGGTGGGTGGTTGGGTCTGTTTGTCTGTATGTTTTTTATACAAACCTACAATTTTATTCCGATCTTGATAAAATTTCGCATACATGACCTTCAAAGCATGAGGAAGGTCACTGTCTACCTCAGATTTCGGAAAAATAATAAATATCGATAAAAAATCGATATTCATGGTTATGGCAAGGCATTTTAATGAGAAATATCTCATGACCAACAATGCATGGCAAAGTTTGTACAACAATAGGTATCAACAATGGTATCAGCACGTAATTCACAAACACACTGCATGAACCAACAATATATATCTCATGACCAACAATGCAAGGCAAAGTTTGTGCAACAATAGGCCCATTGTGTTCGCATCAACAATGGTATCGACGCGCAATTCACCAATAACAATGAGCGCAGAATGATGATGTAATGTTAAAGCAATCTTTCCAAGAATTATAACAATGAACATAAAATGATGATGTAATATGGATAAGTTTCAAGTGTAACAATGCATAGAATTCCTGTTATTCAGGCTTTTCTTAGAAAAGAGAGTTCTTAGTACTTAACAATTTCTTGATAATCTTTAAAAATGATCAGTAACTGGAGATAATGGAAAGTTAGCAGACTATTGAGAAAGAGTGGAAAGACGACAGAGGAAGCACTCCTTTAGCTCCGTGATGTATTGAGCAAATGGGAAACAAGTAAATAGAAGAATCGGCGACCGCTAGACTCCACAAAGTGATGAATGGCCAAGTTTTGCTTCAACACATCGAGGGAAGAGTGGAAATTGCAACAACACTAAGTATACATCTGAGGTAAGATTACGTGAGTAAGAAATTATTTAGACTAGCAGTGGCATCCTTGGAGAGGTCCAGCCATTGTGAGCCTTTAAAAAGATTTCTTTCGAATTTTCATTAGGAATTTTTACTGTATTAGTTCTAAGAATTTTCATGTGTTTATTTTTAGGATATTGCAAAATTTAATTTAATTTTTTGAGATTGTTCTGTTTACATACAAGTGTAATTATCCCGGGCAACACCGGGTACCTTTGCTAGTGTAAACAATAAAAACGTGTCCTATGAAGTGATGAATCATACTTTGCCAATAAGATGGACGGAGTTGGGTTTGGCGGATGCCTGGAGAATGTATCCTACCCTAGTGTGAGGTGCCTACCTAAGTTTGGAGAAGATGGCATCATGGTATGCGGGTCTTTTTCATGGTTCCTACTGGGCTAGTTTTTTTCTGTTAAAGGAGCGATGAATGCTGTTGCTTATAGAGACATCTTGGACAGCTCTCCATTGCCAACATTGTGGGAACAGTTTGGGGATGGGCCTTTCTGTATCAACATGACAATGCTCCTTTCCATAGATCAAGATCTATCTATACACGACTGGTTACAAGACAACGGGTTTGATGAAATGGATTGTTTTGCCCAGAGCCCCGATCTCAATCCCTGTGGGATGAATTGGAACGTCGACTACGAGCCAGACCACGCATTCCTTCACCAGTGGCTGAACTAACCAGTGCTCTGAGGCAGGAATGGAGGGAAATTGCAGCTCCTGGCTATCAAAAACTGGTGGAAAGTCTACCTCGGAGAGTGGAGACTATCATTAGAGCTAAAACTGGTACCACCGCTAACTAATTCTTCTTATCTGAAGCCTATGACGCAGAAATGCTGGGGTCCCTAAACTTTTGGTCACAAAGTGTATATTAAATTCGTTTCGGAATCATATTATCACTCCGTAAGTATACTTCTATGCAAAATGGATGTTTTTTTGGTAACATTTTGCAGGACTAAAAAAAAATAGCCACCTATACAAGAGAGCAATGTGGTGATAACCGATTTTGCAATCCGATCGCGCAAACTCATGGTGATTGATGATGCGACATATCAGATAGTTCTTGTGCATTGTCATCAGCCTAGATTGAACAGAATCCTGTAAACTTGCACTGCGACAATATTATTCAAAAAGATTTCAACATTAACTTGTAACGTATTCGCAAATAAGTGGACTTAACTTGAGTTGATCGTGATCGTCACTAGAGAGTAGCACATGAAATGCGATACCAAAAAAATGCCTGCTATCGATTTTTAAAACTTTACGTTCATATAAAACAAAAAATGAATAAAATAGGTAAAGAAGATAAAATTAATTAGGTAATTGGGAGGTGTACATTGAATGCCAAAAAATAACAGAAACGGCTATGCCTGAGAGGTCAGGTCAATTGCTGCATGATCCGAACATAACACTCTCTATTGGGTAGCGTATTATTAATACAAGCAAAATTATTAAAGTGAATTTTTGGAAACGGGGTTTACTTAGGGACGTTGCGATACTCTTTTCGATACGATATTCAGCATCGATATCAAATTTAGAGCCAAGTACCGATTAGTATCGATACAGAAAGTAACGTATCATTCAATACTCTTATAAAGTAGGCAAAATTGCATGTATTTAAATTTCAAGTAATATTAAAGTGTATACAGGCTGTTTCTGAATGGTCTGTACAAACTTTAGGACATGTTCTGAGGACCAAAACAAGCACAAAATGTAATATGAGCATTAAGTCGAAAATGCGTCGTTAACGAGTTATATTGGTTTGAAGGTGTCCTGCAGTAGACGAAATTAACTCTAAAGCCTATAGGTGTTGCAAATTGTGTGATTTATAAAGTTGTAGAATGATTTATTAGTTTTTGGTTTCACAATGTCTATTTGTCTGCCCGTCCGTCTGTCTCCTTCATATTTTCTACATTTATTCACGTAGAAAGTTGAAATTTAGATCACAGCTTACCATAGGCATGTCGTCCTTCACTGTTTAATTTGGTTTTGATTAGCCCACTGGGGTCGGAATTACGGAGGTGGGTGTTAGAGGGTACCAAAGGATCTACATGGTACCGGAGTGAAATTCGGTAAGCAGATTACTATCAGGTTTGGGATAAATTGTCCCAGTAGGATCGGAGTTGTAGGGGTGGCAGTCACTTGGTCTTTAGAAATATGGCAACATAAGTCACATGATATGTCCTTTGATCGGCAATGGTGAGAAACTAAAGAACATAGAGCTCTTTGTATTTGTTGATTCGAATATAAAAGTGAAGATAAAGTGGTAATAATACATCAACTCAGGGCTTCCGCTACTTTACTATACCCTCCTCGGGGGGGGGGGGGTAATTTCTTGTTTCTGCGTTATAGTAAATGATCAAAATGGCCTCCGTTAGATTAAAAGGAAGTCGTACACGTCAGGAGAACACTATTTTCTTCAGACGTTTCTTTGAATTGTCGTAACTCCTCTTCTACTACAGGACACCTTCAAACCATTATACTATAGAAAGAAGTGTCTTCGACCCCATGTTCATATGACATTTTCTGCTTGCTTTGTTCCCTAGAAAATATCCTAAAGTTTGTACACACCTTTCAGAAACACCCTATAGGCCTATATTCTACAAGCGACAGCTTACAACAACGAAAAGTTGTTGTTTATTATTATTGTTGCAAAGAATATAATGTTTAATTTCTAAATTAGTGGCAAAGCCTACATGAATTAAACCTCTTAATCCATTAGACTTTGTAGATGGTATATAAAATACGCAAAAGTAAAATGTACAACGATATTAGGGGTGCGTTGAGGTGGCATAAGGAGTGGAACCGTCATTGAGCTGGCCAGATGGAAAAAGTGGTAGGAACAAAATGTAAGAAATAGTACCGATACTATTTACCAATACTCAGTTTTTTCGATACCACGATATTATCGAATAACCGATATTGCTAATATCGAAAGAAAAGTATCGATACTTACTCAATCAGTAGCATCGCAACGTCCCTAGGTCTACCCAACATTGCACCTTTGCTAGACAAGGAACAGGTCAAGCAAATAAAAAATTAGCATAAACGATTCAAAATCGACTGACCATGGACAGGCGCACTCTTCATGACGGTTGCAGATAGCTTCATAAGTGTTTACCACAAGTTGATGAAGCATACACGAGGGTTTAGAGACGTCCCCACAGAAGTCCAGCGGATTGAGATCGTGGACTGAACCATGGAAGTGATCCAACCCAAATATATCCATCGGTTGGGGTCTTCAGGGTGTCTAGCAAAACGATTTCGTAAAATTCCCTGACTTTTCCCGGTTGATCGAGTAATTTTCCCTGCGACCCAATGTAAATACGGTATTTACCCGAATATAAGCCGACCTTTTTTACAAAAAAAGCCCTAAAATGTTTGAAATGTAAGTCGGCTTATATTCGCGTAAATACGGTAAGGGAAAAACTGTACGCCAAATTTCAAAATTAAGTTAAGCTTTTAATTATCCTCTTAACTGAAACATTTCAAGTATATAATATTTCTTTCTTCTCATTGGTTCTTTATAGCAAAACTCATGGGATAGTTACTTAATATCTGGTCGGGCCACCTCTGGCCCTGTGGAATGCAGGAATACGGCGTGGTAGTGAGTCTGCAAGTCCCTGGTACACTTCTGGGGGCAGTTGACATCAGATAGTCTGCAGAGCTGAAGATAGTTGCTGCCCGCTCGTGGGCGGATGATCCAGTGCCCGGAGCCTGACTTCAACAGCATCCCAGATATGCTCGATGGGATTCATATCAGGGCTCCGGGCTGGCCAGCTCAGTCGTTGGGCCTCTCCTGCATGTTCCTCGAACCATTCGCGGACGACATTGGAGCGATGTGGTGGAGCATTATCATCTTGAAAGACTGCTACGTCGTCAGGGTGTTGAAATGTCAAAAACGGGTGCAGATGGTCTCCGATGAGTTGACGATACCGTGGACCATTCAACGTTTGGCCCAGGATAACCAGAGGGCCCATTCCAAACCAGGAAAATGCACCCCAGACCATCACTGACGCCCCACCACCCTGCACCACCACCTGTTGGCATGCGGGATCCATCGTTTCGTGAGGTCTGCGCCACACACATTGCCTCCCATCAGCGTGGTACAGTTGATATCGTGACTCATCTGACCATATGACGTTACGCCACTGTTGCAGAGTCCAGCCAAGATGGTTGGTGGCAAATGCACGCCGGAGTGTCCGATGACCCGTGTAGGGCGACGGCTGCCAAACCCGAGGGCATGCAGATTCCGACGGATTGTCCACCGAGAGACGTTTCTAGTGCGGCCAGTATTGAACTGGTCTGTGATTTGCTGCACTGTTGCGCTCCTGTCTCTCTGAATCATTCGTTCCAGGTGTCGCCGCTCACGATCATTCAGGGCAGCTGGACACCCGGTATGGTGCCTGTTATGGACTGTGATGCCTTCATCCAGCCATTCCCGATACACCCTGGAGACAGTTGAGCGGGGAAAGCCAAATTCCTGCACCACTGCCGAAATGGAACATCCCATGCGTCAGGCACCTACTATCATACCCCGTTCAAAATACGTCAACTCGCGACGATGTGCCATTTCTGATTAATCACTTATCCAAGCTCTTCCCACAACGTCTAATGGTCCATTCCCAGAATCCGTTACCCCTGTGAATTCGTGAGCCATGCCCATCAATCAATGTGCTTGCTATCCCATGAGTTTTGATAACTCAGTGTACTTGATGAGAATTTCTTGCAGAATGAATGAGAGGTTAAGCATCCTCCATTCCTCAGGATTATAGTTCGGATCTGTTCTTGGAATACTTACATGATTTTGATTACATAAACAAAACCACTTGTGATTCAAAGGAAGAAGAAGAGAAAGAGGAATATGTTGAACAGGAGTTAATGCTCTAAACGTAAGTTATTAATATTGCATTAAAAATCAGTAAAAAAAATTCCGCGAACTGAATTTGACAAGAAACCACAAGTATCCAGCTCAATGCTCTATCAAAGCCTACATGGATTAAGCCTGGTCTATTTGCTTGTGCGATATGGCTCTATAAAAAAAGCTTATTTTAAATTGTCTTAGAAAATTTGACGAGTGGCGCTATACACATTCTATCGTTTTCTGAACGAACAGGTGGAGAATGTTTGAGACAGCTGAAAAGTTTCTGTTAAACATTCCTTTCAATATACATTTCCATTAAAAAGGCCAAATTTATAACTATTCCGCAGTGGTGCAGTGTATTGTTTTTTTGTTGTTATTTTAGGTTTCTGAAGGGGTATGACCTTCTAGCAAGGATAGGACAGTTAGCATAAAATAAAATAAAACAAGAATGATTTTACCGCCAAAGCGAATAAAAGGAGCACATTTTCGTGTTATAGCATCATACATGGATACATAAAGTAACCTACATTTTAAAACACTTTAGAGAAAATATTTAAATATGAACGCTAAATTATAAATTACTATTTAAGTGAACAAATGTAAAAAGAGAATTTAAACGAATAAACTTGAGAGTGAAGTTATTCTTTATATATTTGAACAAATAGACGTTCTTTAATTTGTAGGCATTCGCAAATAATGTTAAACGAAGTGAGCCTCAATTGCTGAAGCGTTCTGTGTAAGCATCTATTATTTTTTCATATTCTGTTATTAAAGTGTTTCTACAATTGAAGCAAGCGATTAGCTACTAGCAATTAGCGATATGTCTCTTAGTAATTAGTTTTGGATAATATTAGACCTAAGAGTAATATGTTCTTGATACCAATAAGTTATGGATAACAATAGATCTAACAACTCGTAAGAAGTTGGTTGATATATTACATGCCATATCTTAGCATTGAAAGTTTCCAAAGGTAACTTATAGTACCATTAAACATGTACTACTAAATAATTCCGACTACCATTATTATTCGTTATATTCACTCATGATGCATTGTTACGAGTTGTTAGATATATTGCACGCTATATCTTAGCATTGAAAGTTAAGATGGTACCATATGGTACGATGAGGCCACGTACTACTGAAACAATTCCCACTATCATAATTTATGCGTTATAGTCATTCATGAGACGTCTTTACAAGTTGTTTGATATGTTATATGCCATATCTTAGCATTGAAAGTTCCAATGGTAACAACGGGGAGGCCGTGGCCTGGTGGGCTTTCACTGGAACAAAATTTCTGTGAAGTCAAGCAACATTAGGGTGACCAGATTGGGCGATAAACCACAAATTGGGAGTTTTTTAAAGGCCATTTGCGCCTAAAATTCGATTTGTGCGCTTTGCGGTTTTTTTGCGAATAAATAAAAAAAAATGTGACTTTTGGGTGAATCTTAATAAATTTTGGCTATTTGTGCGTTTTTTTGTTCAGATGGCGCTTCGGTAGCGGTATCAGTCATGAGATAAGTTCTTTTACATCATTGGGTGCGTTCGGAGAACAGCCACTGGTGAATTTCTCGAGAATCAGAGAATTTTCCGTGAATTCAAAGTGAATATGTTTTCCAGTGTTTTTGTTTTTAAGAAGTCACTTTCAGTTGATTTGCGGCAGCCAAAATGGTTGATCGAAAAAGTTTTTTTCACTGACTTTTGTCGAGTGGAAAAAATTGAAGGAAATAAATGAAACAAGTGGATTTTCGTTGCATTCCCGCAGACCAAGAATTCTCTGGTGGTGGTTTCTAGAACGACAAAGTGGAAATAGTGGAAAGGAGGCTGTTCTCCGAACGCACCCATTGTCTAAAACTAAACGCAAGCTGACATCATATTATTGGCGCATTCTCCATCGCGATCTGCACAATATGCACGCTGTGGGCGCACGGCTGTTCCACATCGCTCTGTGCGTTTCGTGCACCCTGTTCTTCATTGCCAGTGCGTTTAGTTATCGTGCGTTTCGTGCGCGCACGAAACACACTAGCCAGAGGCCAGGGTTGCTCAGTGTATTGAAGAAGGCAGAGGAGCAATGAGGAACCGAAACACAATTATCAAAAATGAAACAGTGAATGTAGATGGAGAAACTGCAGAGAAGTTTATTCAGGTTATTCGATTTCCTTCATAACACTTTCAAGCAAATCATCGTCCCTGCAACTTTCGTCTTCAGCATTTACAATATGCTTATTTACAACCGTTTGCATGGTATTAAGATTGACATGGTATCGAAACTTTTCTATCACGGTTCGCCATTTGCAAAAATCGCGGGTTTATCGTTAACGCTCTGTTGTTCTTGGGGCTGCCTAAACTCCATGAATTGCACTACACGATTCGCACTGATCACGTGACCCACTCTCACGATTGTGCGTTTCCAAGTCCACATAGTAAAAATATTACTGTAATATTGTCATATGCCGCCAATATGTGATCAAGCAAAACAAACTACTATACATTATACAGGTAAATTATACATTGTAATCAGGGATGGATGAAGGTAGTCCATCCATCCCTGGTGTAATGAATTTATTCCTTCACAAACTATGTTATCCCGTTTTGACTCAACAATACATGCAAGTAAAAACAACGAAGATAAGAAGATGCTGAAGAAAATGAATTACTTACTGTTGTTGAAATATTTGAAGAAATTGGATTATAAGTTAAAAAAAAATTTTGAATTTTTGTTTTAATTAATTTTAATTTTTTTTAATATCTTTTAACTTTTCAATTTTTTAAGAGAAACGTTGCATTTATTTTTTGGGCGATAATTTTGGGCGTTTTACAAATATTTTGGGCGTAATTTTTGCCAAACGAGGGCGCTTTTTTAACAAGAGGCATCTGGTCACCCAGCATTAGGCACGGCTAGTCACTGGATGGGCGACCATCAATGGCTTACGATCTTCACCCCCCCCCCCCCGGCTACTGTGACCATCATACAGCAGTCGTTAATCCAATTTCATCCAGGGACCCAACTCGTCGGCCTCAGGCCATACAGGCGCTGGATGGGCGTATTGGATAAATAATAAATAAATAAATTAAAATAAAAAAATAAAAAGAATAAATAAAATATGGTACCATTAAAACACGTACTACTAAACAATTCTCACTATCATTATTTCCGCGTTATATTGTATTCATTCACGAGACGTGCTTACACGTACACGTGCCACTAGACCAATATCTGCTTCACTAGTTATTCTTATATACTCGTTCATGACATGTCGTGACGATTTATTTTATATATTACATGCCGTATCTGGTTATTGGAAATTTTTAAGGAGTATCATAATGGTACCATTAGAGCACGTGTTATTGTACCTGGTCCAGCTATCTCACCTTCGAAATTGTTCGTGTTCTGTCCCATATTAATGGTTTTGTGAAAACAGCGTGAAAAAGTTAATTCGTTTTCAAGTTATCGTAATAAGCTCCCTACGATAAAGAAATTCTTTTGATTAAGGGTGGTATCATGCTTCGGGTTTAAGGTTGAGACGGCGTTTAGTTTCCTCACAATCGCATTAATCACTATGGAGCGTTTATACCAAGAACAATTCAAGAAGAAATATCGGCTAGCAAAAGAAACTATTGTATTCAGCCGAAGCATGTTACCAGGGAAATGTTATCAGGGAAATCGACGACAGCATTAGTGGAACGCGGGAGAAAGGGGGGGAGGGGGTACTCCCCTCGATTTCAGCTTCTCATCATCTTGCGTTTCTTCGCAACAGTAAATAAACTATTTTTGTGTATTAAATAGAATTGAGAAAAAATAGTAAGTTACTCTCTTTCAAATACATACATTTTATTGATCAGGCTGCTTCCAAATTATAAATGGTGATCTACTTAATTTCCCACAGTCGACGATAAGTAACGTTGTCAAGCGAATGGCAACGGCGTTAGGGAAGCGATGGTCGGCTCGTATAAGGTTTCCCCGGCAAGACGAAATGTTGGCATAATGGGTGGGAGGTTACAAGAGACGTATTATGTTCGTACAATGAAATAATAAAACATTATTATAAGACAGAACTAAACGTATTTTTGGAAGAAGCGGCTAATACAGCAAATCATCTGCAATAAAATGCTCCCTTTGTTAATTTTCCAGTTGTTTTGTCCAGTTCTTTTTTGCTCGACACGTAAACGGAAGTTATAGCATTTCAGACCAATTTTTTTGCATATAATCAATTTTATTTTCAATCTTATTGGATCGCAAAAATTATTCAATCCCTATGTTTGATGCTTTTCGAAATAATTTTTAATCTACGATGATCGTGAGATCGTGGCCGTATCACAATCTATTAAAAGATTTCTGTATATTATTACAGACAATATAAACTATCCTGTTAGTGATTATTTTATTATTATAAATTTATTAATATAGTTTGTTTATTATACAAAGCATGTTCAAATGAAAGTGATTCGGGCTGTAGCGCGTGAGCACGTGAGTGCGCAGACACGAGGCAAACGGGTGATTGTTGACGTATGGTCTCTTGCTCTGATAAGCACTGCTGTGGGAAATTACGTTAGGCTTATGCTCGTATTTCGTTTCTGTTACAATGGACCCTCCTATTAAATTTCCGTTCAAAACTGACCAACGAGCTGTGATAATGTTTCTGACAGCTGAGGACATTCCACCAATTGACATTCATGCTCGGATGTTGAATATTTATGTCTCGAAAGCAACCGTGGTGCGTTGGGCCAAAATGTTCCATCACGGTCGTGTGGAAATGGCTGATAAATCACGTCCGGGCCAAGCAAACATGGTCATCACCGATCAATTGAACACCGACATGAATAAGTCAGTTCGTGAGGACAGGCGGATCAGCATACGGTCACTTGCGAAGGATCACAACGTCAGTAATGGTTCCGCATAAGCTGTAGTGGAAAGCCTGGGATATGGCAAGGTCTGCTGTCAGTGGGTACCCCGAATGCTCACGAAAGAGCATAAAGGGCTAGCGTTTCGGCTGCTGTTTGGATCAGCTGGAACGTTACAGCCGTGAGGGGAAGCGTTTTTGAAGGATTATCGCGGTAGATGAGACCTGGTGCCATTATTGGGAACCCTCCGGGAAGGTATCCACAATGCAATGGAAGCATCCATCGTCACCACGACCCCAAAAATTCAAGTCGTAAAGTTCGGCCGGAAAGGTTATGCTTACGTGTTTCTTTGTTTCCGACGGTCCTCTGCTTTTGGAAATTACTAAAATTTTAATATTAAATTACTAATGGCAATTTACATATTCAGACTAATTGTAATAACTTACTGGGACAGAATTTTTCCTTGTCTTCGGACAGCGCTATAACGGATGGCAATTGTACAGCCATGAGCTAATATTACTCCAGACTGTAAAATGATTATTAGACGTAAAATGGTCATAGAACTTAAAGAAGCATAAGCATTTTGTGGCTTCACATAGGTTCCATCTTCTAAAACCTTTGGATTAAAAAGTAATTTGTTATATATTTTCATATTTAACAATATAAAGAGTTTACGTAAAAATTGAACAGATATAAAGCCCCTGCTTGTTATGTCAGCATTAAATGACCAATCGCAGAAGGCACTAAGTAAATGACGTGTCATCAGTAGATTGGATGAGTACACTATATGATCAAAAATATCCGGACACCCCTCACAGATCATCGATTGGCCCAGTGTCACATGATAATGACTTGCACATCATTTAAATAGCTTCCCACACCTTCAGACACAACTCTGCTTGGACATTGGCAAGAATGGGTCGTTCGGCAGAGCTCAGTGAGTTCCAACGTGGAACCATCGTTGGATGTCACCTATGCGGCAAATCCGTGCGTGACATTTCCAGCCTTCTTCAGATACCCAAGTCAACAGTAGGCGATGTCATTATGAAATGGAAGACCCGTGGATCAACAACAGTTCAACAACGAACCGGTAGACCCAAGAAACTAACGGACAGAGACCGTCAGGTGCTTCGTCGTGTCACCCGCAGCAACCGGAAGTCCTCGGCGGAAAAAATTGCCACAGAGTTTCGAAACGCCTCTGCAAATGATGCCAGTACCATGACAATTCGTCGGGAACTGCACACGATGGGATTCCATGGCCGTGCTGCTGCCCACAAGCCCCACATCTGCAGGGTCAACGCCAAGCGACGTCTGGAGTGGTGCAAAGCCCACAGAAACTGGACAATGGACCAATGGAAACGTGTAATGTGGACAGACGAATCTCGCTACACACTCTGGCAATCCGATGGACGAGTTTGGGTTTGGCGCATACCTGGAGAACGCTTCTTACCTGAGTGCACAGAGCCCACAGTCAAGTTCGGAGGAGGAGGAGTCATGGTGTGGGGCTCATTTTCATGGTACGGACTGGGCCAGCTCGTTTCTGTGCAAGGAATCATGAACTCCGATCGTTATCTGAATGTTTTGGACAACTGTGCACTTCCAACGTTGTGGCA
>JAHWFO010097244.1:0-33135 GCA_023313115.1 Rhysida immarginata
CATTCCATGGCCACTAATACAGCCCCAGACCATGACAGACGGTGGTTTCTGTACCGAACGCCTGTAGCACGCGGGAATATCCTTTTCGTCTTTGGTCCGGAGTGTACGGCGTCCATTATTTCCATAAACAATCATAAAGGTTGATTCATCGGACCACAATATGTTCTTCCAGCGTGCTTGGGACCAATTGTGATGGGCTCGAGCCCATATCAGACGGCGACGTTGCTGTCGTTTGTTGATGTATGGCTTCCGTTGTGCACAGTATAACTTAAGTTTGCATTTGTGGATGCACCGGCGTACAGTATTCAATGATAATGGCTTCCCAAAGAAATCGCGGGCCCACGTGGCTATGTCCGTAATCGCAGCATTCCTATGCGTGACGCAGTGACGTCGGAGGATCCGAAGAGCTCGAGCATTCAGAATAGGTTTTCTACGTTGGCCTTTCCGAACTGTGATCTCACCACTACCTCGATAGCGCTTGATAATATTATATACTGTAGATGATGACAGGTTAAATCTTCTGGCTATTGCACGCTGAGAAACGTTGTTTGTGAATTCTTGAATGATTCGAACACGAAGATCTTCGCTAACTGGCTTGCCTCGACCCATCGTTCCGAATAAGTTACCTGAACGACGGATGGCAACTGTTATTTATACGGAATGTAGTACGACGTCATCATTCTAGATTATTCCCGAACAATTCGGAAGGTTCCACTACTAACGGCGCTTTCTACAACGTATGTCCCTACTATTTTGGAACGTTTTGCAACACCCCCTTTCAAAATGAACGTCCCGGCCAATAATGAACGGGGAATAAACGGCCAATATGAATGTCCCGGCCAAAATGTACGGCCAATAGGTATATCAATAATGAGCGTGGAATTTTATTTCAGTGATTAGCACTGCATCATAAGAATATATTTTTGAAAACGTTTTTCTTGTATGTAAGTGGGCATTTTATTAATCTGGAAGAATTTTATATGGGGGATGGTATATCTTATCATGCAATAACGAATGTGGGATAAATATATGAATAACTAATATGGTCAATTACTTCAGTGATTAGCACTGCATCAGAAGAAAATATATATGAAAATGTTTTTTGGAGATAATTGGACATTTTCTTAATCTAGAACAAAGTGAGCTGTGGGATCGTATACGTATTTAGCAATAAGGAGTGTTGTCTGGAACAAGACCTGTGGGATGGTATATCTTATCGCAGAAACAAATGTGGTAATTTATTTGAAAGATTGGCACTGCATCAGAAACAAATATATATGAAAGTGTTTTTCTACGATATAAGTGGGCATTTTATTAATCTGAAACAAACTGACCTGTGGGATAGTATTTCTTATCACCCAAAACAATGTGGTCATTTATTTGAGTGAATAGCTCTGCATCAGAAGAAAATATTCATGAATATGTTTTTTTATGATATAAATGGGAATTTTCTCAATCTGGAACAATTTGACCTGTGGGATGGTATATCTAAGTAGCAAAAACGAATATGGTCATTTCTTGAGTGATTAGCTCTGCATGAGAATAAAATGTGTGAAAATTTTTTCCTAGAATAAATGTTGGGTGTTTCTCTATCTAGGATAATTTCACTGTGGGATAGGTATATCAATAAACAATGTCGTTAATTTACTTAAGTGATTAGCACTGCATCAGAAGAAAATATCAAAGAATATATTTTTCTTGTATATACGTGGGCATTGTATTAGTCTGGAACAATTTGACCTGTAGAGTGGTATTTCTTTTCAGCAAAAACAATCTTGTCATTTATTTGAGTGATTAGCTCTGCATCAGAAGAAAATATTCATGAAAATGTTTTATTAGGATGTAAGTGGGCATTTTAATAACCTGGAACAATTTCACCTGAGGGATGATATATCTTATCAGCAAAAACCAATGTGGTCATTTATTTGAGTGCTCAGCTCTGCATCAGAATAAAATAATCATGAATAAGATTTTTTCGTTATAAGTGCGAATTTTCTTAATCTGGAACAATTTGACCTGTGGGATTGTATATCTAATTAGCAAAAACGAATGTGGTCATTTATTGAGCGATTACTCTGCATGAGAATAAAATGTGTGAAAATGTTTTCCCAGAATAGAAGCTGGGTATTTCTCTATCTGGAATAATTTCATCTGTGGGATAGGTATATCTATATCTAAAGTGGATTATTTACTTAAGTGATTAGCACTGCATCAGAAGAAAATATTTACGAAAATGTTTTTTTAAGATATAAGTGGGCATTTGAGTGATTAGCACTGCATCAAAATAAAATATGTGTGAAAATGATATTCTAGAATATTACTTGAGTATTTCTGAATCTGAAACAATTTCACCTGTGGGATAGGTTTATCAATAACTAATACAGTCAATTATTTAAGTGATTAGTACTGCAGTGCATGCATCAGAGGAAAATATATATGAAAATGTTTTTCTAGGATATAAGTAGGCATTCTATTAAACTGAAACAAATTGACTTGTGGAATGGTATATCTAAATAGCAATAACCAATTTGGTCATTTAGTTCAGTGACTAGCACTGCATCAGAATAAAATGTGTGAAAATATTTTTCTAGGATATAAGTGGGCATTTTGTTAATCTGGAACAATTTGACCTGTGGATTGGGTATATCATATTAGCAATAACCAGTGTGGTCATTTATTTGAGTGATAAGCACTGCATCAAAATAAAATATGTGTGAAAATGTTTTTCTGGAATATAAGTGGGGTATTTCTTAATCTAGAATAATTTCATCTGTGGGATAGGTATTTTAATAACTAATTTGGTAAATTATTTACATAATTAGAACTACATCAGAAGAAAATGTTTATGGAAATGTTCTTCTAGGATATAAGCCTGCATTGTATTAATCTGGAAGAATTTAACCTGTGAGATGATATATCTAATTAGCAATAACCATTATGGTCATTTATTTGAGTGATTAGCACTGCATCAGAATAAAATTTGTGTGAAAATGTTTTTCTAGGATACACTATATGATCAAAAATATCTGGACACCCCTCACAGATTATCGATTGGCCCAATATCACATGGTAATGACTTGCATATCATTTAAATAGCTTCCCACACCTTCAGACACAACTCTGCTTGGACATTGGCAAGAGTGGGTCGTTCGGCAGAGCTCAGTGAGTTCCAACGTGGAACCATCGTTGGATGTCACCTATGCGGCAAGTCCGTGCGTGACATTTCCAGCCTTCTTCAGATACCCAAGTCAACAGTAGGCGATGTCATTATGAAATGGAAGATCCGGGGATCAACAACAGTTCAACAACGAACTGGTAGACCCAAGAAACTAACGGACAGAGACCTTCGAGTGCTTCGTTGTGTCACCCGCAGCAACCGGAAGTCGTCGGCGGAATAAATTGCCACAGAGTTTCGAAACGCCTCTGCAAATGATGCCAGTACCTGGACAATGCGTCGGGAACTGCACACGATGGGATTCCATGGCCCACATCAACAGGGTCAACGCCAAGCGATGTCTGGAGTGGTGCAAAGCCCACAGAAACTGGACAATGGACCAATAGAAACGTGTAATATGTACAGACGAATCTCGCTACACACTCTGGCAATCCGATGGACGAGTTTGGGTTTGGCGCATACCTGGAGAACGCTTCTTACCTGAGTGCACAGAGCCCACAGTCAAGTTCGGAGGAGGAGGAGTCATGGTGTGGGGCTCATTTTCATGGTACAGACTGGGCCAGCTCGTTCCTGTGCAAGGAATCATGAACTCCGACCGTTATCTGAAAGTTTTGGACAACTGTGCACTTCCAACGTTGTGGCAATTTTTCGGAAACGGGCCATTTCTCTACCAACATGATGCGTGTACAGCAGTGGTTTGCAGACTCATGGGTCGAAGAAATGGGTTGGCCGGCACAAAGTCCCGACCCTAATCCTAAAGAGAGTGTGTGGGATGAATTGGAAAGACGCTTGCGGGCCAGATCACATCGGCCAACTTCTGTACCTGAACTGATTCTCGCTCTTCGGGAGGAATGGAGGAACATTCCGGAAAGTACCTACCAACATTTGGTGGAAAGTCTTCCCCGAAGGGTGGAAGCTGTGATTTGAGTAAAGGGATGTGCAACGCCCTACTGATTTCCATGAAATCGTGGTTAGAGCACAAACGTGCATGTGTCCGGATATTTGTGATCATATAGTGTATAAGTGGGTTATTTCTCAATCTGGGGTAATTTCACCTGTGGAATAGGTATATCAATAAATAATGTGGTCAATTATTTATGTGATTAGCACTGCATCAGAAGAAAGTATTCATGAAAATGTTTTTTTGGATGTAAGTAGGCATTTTATTAATCTGGAACAATTCGACCTGTGGGATCATATATCTAAATAGCAATAACCAATATGGTCATTTATTTGGGTGATTAGCTCTGTATCAGAATAAAATATGGTGAAAATGTTTTTCTAGAATATATACAGGGTGTTTCATAATTGGTGTCCTGTCTTTAGGTCCAAATAATGACTCAAGGGGAACAGATTGGGGGAAAATGAATATTGACTATTTGTTTTTAATGTCCCCTAATTCAGAATAAAAACATTTTATGTCCCTGGGGGTGAAGGGGTAAATTTTGAAAATTTTAATTTTGTAGGGGTAGGGTTTACACCCCATGTGTTATTTAGAAAGTTGTAGAGCATCATGTAAAATGTGAGTTTAGCAAAAAACCTGGTGAAAAAAATCTCATCCCCTGCCCTTTATCAAGTGAGTAAAGTGAAAGGTATGGCTAGTTAGTGTAGACAAAAACAGAAAAACTTATTAGAAGCTTATGAGAACTTTATTACTTATTAGAAAACAGTACATTTGAAAATGAATGGGAATGAATGACTAATAATAGCTTTTCAGGGTAATGACTCATTCATTGTCATTAATTTACGAAATGTAGGCGCTACTGTTTTGTAATAAGTATGTCCACATCGACTAGCCTTACCTTTCACTTTACCCACTCGATAAAGGGGGCAGGGCATGAGATTTTTTTCACCAAGTTCTATGCTAAACCCACCTTTTACGTGAAGCTCTACAACTTTCTAAATAACACATTGGGTCTAAACCCTACCCCTACAAAATTAAAATTTTCAAAATTTACCCCTTCACCCCCACGGACGCAAAATCTTTTTATTCTGAATTAGGGGACATTAAAACCAAATAATCAGTATTCATTTCCCCCCCAACTGTTCCTCTTGAGCTGTTATTTGGACCTAAAGACGGGACACCAATTATGAAACACCCTGTATTTTTGGTATTTCTCTATCTGGAATAATTTCACCTGTGGGATAGATATATCAATAACTAATATGGTCAATTATTTAATTGATTAGCACTGCATCAGAAGAAAATAAATATGAAAATGTTTTTTAGGATATAAGTGGACTATTTCTAATCTAGAATAATTTCACCTAAGGGATGGTATATCTTATCAGCTAAAACTTTTACTTTAACTTTTTATGAGCATTCTTTACTTTTACCTCTTATTTCACTCTCATGTTTGCATTTATGTATAATAGATAGCGGGATTCGTAACGACTAGGAGCATCCATTAATTGAAAAAAAGAGGTTATGTAAAATAAATAGCAAGATTCGTAATGACTGGGAGATCCATTAATGGAAAAGAAGTGGTTGAGAGACAGCGGCTCCTGTCTACCAGCCCTTCAGCATACCTGCACAACAGTACGTTATGCAGGGTAAGTCATCTGCGTTCAGGAACTTTTGAAACACTCGGTATAATAAACTGTTATGAGTCCGTGGGTGAACACGCATCATGGAAAAACTACTGATCGGATTTTGATGAAAGTTTATATGGTTATACCTTATATTCTGGTCCCGGTTTAGGGTACTTTTTTCTGCGTGAAAAGGTCAAATTTTCATGGGAAAATTCCAAAACTGCTTCGTGGCATGGTAGCTTAATTTGCCATCAGATGTCGCCATTTAGGATATATGGCTTTTAAATACGTCTTCTAGGAAGAGATCATATCTTTCTCTGGACTCGAGAAATGCTAAAAGATTAAGGCTAATACGTACGCAAGATACAAATGAAGTATGTGATGGTTAGAGCTTATATCTTAGTATGGTTAAAACTTATAGACTGGGTCAACATTTCGGCTGAAAATGTACCATTACCATGGGAAATAAGAAACACTGGATCATGCGTTTTTCTAAAGTTTGCCTACAAATGTCGCACAACTCTTTTAATTCGCGCTATGGAAAAATATTAACCTTTCGAAGTTAAAACGATTCTACATAAAAAATTATTACGACTAGGGTTGCCACCTCTCTGGTGTTGGGTTGGCGACTTCCTTTTCTGTCTTATTTCTCCGAACTCTAGTATCAAACATCCAATCTCCGGTATCGCAGCCATTACTGTGAGATTCGTAAGTCACTTTGAAGGTTTCGATTTCAGTTTCAATCCAAGATCCTTGGCCCTCCTTGCACCATAGATAAAGGGGCCCCATTTCTGGCCATTTAAGAAAGAACGCCCACCTGTGTAAAAAGATATTTTTGCTTTTGATGATAGTCCATTTGCACAATTTACACAATGTTTAATTAAAAGAAAAATTAAAAGACTGTAATTGTTAATCTCTCTGAAAAATTATTAATTAAAATTAGATGAAGATATTTTGATTGACGTAGGTGGCAACCCTACTCCAGGATTGAAACTCTTTACAGGTGGCAACTTACGGACTTCGAATTTTCCTTTGCGTATTGGTTGTTGTTGTTTAGTTTTGGTACTTTGGGTGCAGTTTTTGTACCTTTTTTGCTCTGTCTTTCTCCACTATGAGTTCCTTGTGAACAGAGCCGCAGGCACAACTAGTCAAGAATGAATACACTGTTACTTTGTGTTTGTTTTAAGTGTTACTGACATGAGCTCGTGCAGGCAATGATCGCTTTGTCGATGCATGATTGCTCAAGTGCTCATAATCTATATTATTAAGTAGCTAAAGAATAGAGCTACTTATTCGTTTTATAATATTAAGTTATTAGAATAACGTCCATTTATAATACATAATTTTTATTGTCTAGAGTTAACTTTTGTCCATTCAGACATCTTCGATAGTTTTATAATAACTGAAATTCTTTGGATTTTTAAACATATAATAATAGTTTAAAAGGGGAGATAAAAAAGTGCAGAAAATGAGGTCTGCTACTTGCCTTACTCTACTCGAACATCAGTACTTTTGGACAGCAGCAGCAGTGCCCACTGACTTAGAGGGAAATGAAAAGCGACTCATATAAATGGACTCCTCTTAGCAGAGTACACATTTATCCAGGGCAGAGCCGATATAAGTCCGGATTAGAGGAGTTTTACTGTATTTACGAAATTATAATTCGTCTGTTTAAAATGCTTTAAAATCCTACCATCATCATCTTCTGGTCTTACAACTCTTACGGCGTTTCAGCTGCAAACATCACCATAAGGTGACTGCTTGTTTCTAGACCTTATTTTTATCTTTAAGTGGTGGGGGGAGGGGGACAGCCCTATGCACAACCCCATTTCTGGGGAATGATGATGATCTTAATGTCTGCTGTAAGATGGTCGCAGCAACCGGACCAACAGCTTTACGTGCCCTCCGAAGCACGGGAGGAGATGGAAATTCCCAGGTTGTCACCCAACCTGTGACTAGCTGCGCCGAAAGTTGCTTAACTCCACCAGTGCATTGAGCAAGGCAAGACAACTGGGCTACGGCTGCCCCCCTAAAATACTACCATTGTGCTAAATTTTGCGCTAGAAAGAGAAAAACGTGCTGAAAAATTGAAAGTTTTCGTGCTAGAGAGCTTGATAAAGCGCCACATTGACTACATTGGTGTCTGTACGGGTTCTGCCATCTCCCCTTCCCATTCAATAGCTATTTATAATATTCTTTGTGCTTATTATACGTTTCCCGTGTGGCTTCTGCTACATGTCACAGAAATATTTCAAAACAGTCTCCAAAACATTAAAAAGCCATCAATAAATAGTCGCTTTTGGGCATTTTTTGGGGGGGAAAAGTCCCCATAGTCGCTCAAAGTTAAAAATAGTCGCAAATAGTCACTAATTAATCGCGGATCGCAACCCTGCATGCAGGACATCATCTATGTTCTAATAAAGCTTCTTTATTCGGAATACTGGGGAAAAGACTAACTACTAGGTAACCACAAAAGTTCTTGCCATTTTTAGTTCCGGAAAACAAAATGATGTACACAAAAAGTAGCGCTTCACTAGTCCCAAAAGTAATTCCCACTGGTATCTAACACCTGCCAACGTGTCTCCAGTTGATCAATCTCCTGACTGTAAAACTTGCCAGTCTTGGACTCAAAGAAGTCTGTGAGTGCCTTTCACAGTCTGTATCATTGGTGTAGGATTTTTCACGAAGATGGTTGTCCAGAGAATGGAAAAGTTGATAATCCGTTGGAGCAAGATCTGGTGAGTAAGGTGGATGACATAAAATTTCTATGGTTTCCCTGGCCACCCGCCTCATATGTGACCAGGCATTGTCATGAAGGAAGAGTGCCCCTTTGGGATTCACTAATGCTGGCTCTTTCTGCTGCAATACCTGTTGCACACGTTCCAACTGCTGGGAGTACAGGTCCCCAGTGATGGTTTGGCCAGTTGACAGCAGCTTGTAGTGAACCATTTGGCGTCTAGTCGGCCAGACACACTAGACTACGGGGTTCATCAGAAATGGCAAATTCTCCCAACCTGAATTTCTGGAATCAATGCCTTGCAGCGCATTCAATTACAGCATCATCCCCAAACATAGGACACATTCAGCAACTTGATGCTGCTGCTGACAAGCCCACCTTGAAGTTATAAACAGCGATGCCAGACCTGGCTTTGTTCACCCAGATCTAGGTTTTTTTCTATCCCAGTGACATCTGCTGAAAAAATAAAAACCTAGATAAAAAAAAAATACAGGAAAAACCCAGATGAAAAAAAATAAACCTATAGAAAACCCAAGTTCGGAAAGTCTGGAAAGGCACTTTAAAAAACCATTCATACGTATATATAAATGTAAAAATAAACATGTATGTATAAATGTATATAAAAAATAAATTGTATATAAACATCCCCTATTTAAATGTAAAAGATGAAATATGTTAAATGTAAACATCTAAATGTTGGTTATGGTAAATTAAATAATTACAATTAAATTTAATGAACGAATAAACTAAAACATATTAAACCAGAAAATAAACGAAACGCTTTTAAAAAAGTTATATACAAGAACAAAAAATTAATACCAGTAATATAAAAGTTAATTTTATACATGAAGTAAAAACCATGGGTTGTGCTCTCTGCTGACCTTGAGGTCATTCTCTTGAAGTTTTCACATTTGTATTACATTTGTATTAGAAACAAGTTTCTTTATTCTTTTTTAAAACTGTTTTATTTCGGTTTGAGGTTCTCCCTCTCCTCTTCCTCTAATGCAATATTGAGTTTTGTCTGGAGAGATCGCTAAGGTAGCAGGTGATGAAAACTAACCCAGACTTGGGTGGAAAAACTTATTTTTGGCAATACTTCCGCTGGCAATGCTGGTTATAAAGCAAATAACAGCTAACCATCTCCTTCAATACCTCCATTTGTTATCACTTCTGCACGAGATTTGATTGATGTGAAAGCCCAACAGCCCTGTATTTATATAGGCTAACCTTCCCGCCCCCCCCCCCCCCCATAGATTTTGGACCACACTGTACACTCATTTGGATATTTTCTATCACTTCCTTTTATGGCAACATAAAAACGGCAATAACTTTTGTGGTTACCTAGTATATCAAATGATATTAACTGAACCCCTTGATTAATTTGACAGTTTTTTAGGCCATTACACAATTCAATGCTATTTTAATGCTAAAATCACTTACTGGTAGATTAAATTTAACTAGATATTTATCTAAAATATATCTGCCTAATCTGGGGGTGGGTGAGTATATACAATCTTCTTTCGCCGATCACAAACTAAGCCGTTCAGGTGGCCGAGGGGGCTAGGGCGTAGGCTTTCTAGTTCTCAAGTCCGCCTGGTCGTGGGTTCGAATCCAGTCGTGGGCATGGATGTTTGTGTTTGTTCTGGGCTGCGTACAGATATAACTTGTGTAAAAGGCGCAAAATGACCTTAGTAGTCGACGCCAAAAATTCTAATAAACCAACTAAACCAAACCGACCACATACTAAGAGAGGGACAAGATTATGCATACGATAATTTCAAAATCATTCATTCTTTTATCAGTTTACCATTGTCCACAGTTTCTGACTTTTCAAGTGTATTTAAGAGGTTTTTTTTTCCTTATTTTTTTCCTCTTGTTCATTTTCTAAATACTGCGTTCGAGAAAATTAATTTTTGGATTAAAAAAATTAGAAGGGTTAAAAAGTGCAGAAAAAGGGATAAAAATAAATGAACTCAGGGCTTTCGCTACTTTCATATATCCTCAAAGGGGAATTAATTTCTTGTCATTATCTTAGTTTCTTTAAATTTGCGATTTAATTTGCTTTTCTCTTACAGGTTCCATAACCTTATACCATATTCACATTTTATAATTTCACTTTTTCTTTCCGTTATTTTTCTTCTCTATTAATTTTGTAATGTTAGGGTTGTTTCTGCTTTCTATCACAATGTTTAAATATCTATAATTTTGCTATGGATATTTAATAAATTTAAATAAATAATATTTAAAAATAGATTAATATTTCATTATATGATTATTTATTATTGCCTTAATAGTTAATATTTATTGCGTTCATTCTGTGGAATATTGTTCATGAAAAGCAGAGATTAAATAATGTTTCTGGAAAACAATAAAAATGTAGTAAAATACATCGATTAATTTAGTTTTTGCTGTTGTAAATTATAATTTTTATCAATTTTTATAGTGTTCAACATGTTATTAAGCAAACTGATTTGCTTCATTTTCTATTTTAATATTTTACTGTTACATGAATGTAATCAAGCTGCAAAACGTAAGGCAGAAAATAATTTCTACTTTATATTTTTAGATAATATTCATTACTTTTAAGAGGTTGCTTGATATTTGCTTATATTTTTTGAAAATATTGTAATTAAAATAGTTGAAAAGAGTACGATCTCTTCATATTAACTTTTAAAGAAAATAATTATAAACAGAGTGTAAAATCCCATCTTTCTAATTTCCAAGAATATTCGGCCAAGAATATTTTAGAAATTGTAATATTTTAGACTTAATGAATTAGAATATGGAAATTAGATCTGATAATCGACAAACTGAATTTACCAATGTTCTAGCGAATGTGAGTTAAACCTTCTAATTTCAATTACAGGTGTAAAAATTTAACTAATACAAATACATTCTAAATATATGAAATTATTTTAAGAATATGCCACCAAATAAAAGGATAGATTTCAGCTACCTGCTTTCTGCTTGGCTTTGCAATGCTCTGCTCTGCGATTGTCTTGGACTGTCTCGGGCGTGGTCTCTGGGGTGTTCTCTGCTGCTTTTGGCAATGATGAATCTGCAAAATCATGATAATTTTGGGACTTTGAAAACTACTAATTAACAGGTAGATGTCTCAATTGGTAAAGCAGGTTCTCCACTAGAATTAAATTTGACTATCATAAAGTTTCGTAAGCTTACTGTCTAATACTGCAACAAAAAACAGCTAAACAAGTGGTAGCCACTGGACGCGAGGTCCGGACTGTAAATCGGGTGGTCAAGTTGTTCCCAACTAATTAGATCTTATGTTTGGAAACAACTTGACCTCCCGCCTTAAGCCCGTGAAGATGGTGTTGATCGAAATGCGTTGGCGTAATAAATAAATACTCTACCATATTGCTTATTCAAGAAACTGTTTCTTTTCTATTATTGATCTTATCAGCAATATTGAACAACATGGATGTCATGAACCTTATTCAAATATACAGGGTGTTCATAAAATGACGATAAATAAGTACCTAGAATGATTCTTCACATCAAAGTAAATAAAAAGTTCCTCTTGCAAAATGTCAAAATCTCAATTTTTTTCTCAAAATTCGCTAGCACCAAGCGTCAAGTTCCCAATGATTACGAAATGAGGGATAATAAGTACCTAGCATGATTCTTCACATCAAAGTAAATAAAAAGTTCCTTAGCAAAATGTCAAAAACCCAATTTTTAAGGGTCCAAACTTCGTGTGGTGTTTACACCCTTAAAAATTGGGTTTTTGACATTTTGCATGAGGAACTTTTTATTTACTTTGATGTAAAGAATCATGCTAGGTACTTATTATTCTTCATTTTATGAACACTCTGTATATAGTAGTTTTGTTTTTATTGCAAAACGGACCTTAATTTACGAATAACCCTCGTATTCTTAAGATAACAATAACAATTTGTTCTTAAGTTGTTTTTTGTTACAATATTAGATAATAAGCTTACGAAACTTTATACGCCTCTTTCTCAAATATTTGTAAGAGCTGGTTACAGGGTTCTTGCACTGAACCACAGAATTATTCGCTATTCCTGTTCATGGAAGAAAGTTGTTGAATATGAACAGAATTATTTGAGTCAGTTTACTCACTGATGATGGATTTTTGAAATCCGAAATGTACATCTGAGTCAGTAAAAATATTTTTCTATGTGGAGCAGTGTTTTCTGTTTTTTCCTTTATTTATTAAGGTATCCACAGTTTCGGCTATTTTTCTATTTACTCCTTTGAAAAGTCAAAATTGCCTTTGAAAATTCCTGGAAACGGGCTTGTGCTACGCTACTCTATTCTAAATAAAGTTCTATTCTAAATAAATAATAAAATCTTGTAAACATTCCAAGTAGGAGCTTTAGCAGTATAGCAGAAATACATTTACAGTGGGGTCTCGGCTAACGAACGTAATTCGTTCCAGAACCTTGTTCGCTAACTGAATTGTTCGTTAGCCGAATCGCGTTTTCCCATAAGAAAGTGTGAAAACGATTTTAATTGGTTCCAGAACTTAAAAAATAACCAATAGAAAATAAATTTACTTAATTTAATTTTTAATTTAATTTTATTTTATTTAACACCTCATTTGAGGTAAAATGCAAACATTAAAACAAAACACAAAAATAAAACAAAATACATTTTGTCATAATCAGTCAACTTGGTGATTTTCATAAGAACAAAACAAAATTAACCTAACTAAACTAAGACAACTATGTGTACACTAACAATAAACCAACAACGAAAATTTAAAAAGGATAGCGGCTTAAAAATTCTTTTTTTAAAGCTTTTTTAAAATGCTTAATTAAAAAAAATAATAATAATAATTTAAGACATTTTTAATTTACCGCTTTATGTTCACATGAAAACATCAACACGTGACGTCTTCATCTAAACATCCGTTGTATCAATGCAGAACACGTGGAACTCGAAGCTGTCGAAACGGAAGTAATAAATGTGCACTTGTTATTCGATCTTAGCGCGCGCGTACTTGTTTTTTTATTTTTTATTTTGCTCCCTACTTCCGTTCGTTAGCCGAATTGCGTTCGTTAGCCGATACTGGAAACGTACGAATGCCCTGTTCGTTAACTGGATTGTTCGTTAGCAGGGGCGTTCGTTAGCCGAGACCCCACTGTATACATTTATTAAAAGGACATATCCCCCCCCCCCGAGTAGGGGAAGGCAAGTGACAGATCCTGCGGTCATCTATTTTTACCCCTTTATCTGCACTTTTTACCTCCCCAAGTATTTTAATCAAAAAAATTGATTTGCTCGAACGTAATATGTATAAATGTAAAAAAAACCTCGTATCTTCTTTCCTTTTTCATCATTTCCGAACTTATGATATATAACATGCCATATGTTGCTATAGTTCTAAGGACCAAGTGACTGCCAACCCCGCAAATCCGACCCCCCTGGAACAATTGGGCCTAAACTTTTAAGTATTGTAATCTTGCCTAGAGGAATCTGGGTACCGAATTTCACACCCCCGTAAATAGCACACAGATATGGTGCCCTCCCTGAATTCCACCCCCCGTAATTGACCGATTTCACGCGCTTCCAATTGACCTTTATCCCCTGTATTGTGATTGGTTGCCACTAAACGTCACTGATTTTTTTACAAAATGCAAATGGCGGACACTGGACGTGTTAACGGCATTTGTTGACTGTATCTTAAGTGAAAGTTTTAATTGTTGTTGTTTGAATTGATGATTTCCAGCTCGCATCTCCCTCTTCCAGGAGACTAGCCGTATGGGATGAAAGGATGATGATGAAAATAGACAAACACAAACATCCATGCCCTTGGCGGGATTCGAACCCGCAACTCGCTGGTTACGAGAGCGGAAAGACCTGCGCCTCAACGCTCTCGGCCACCGAGCCGGCTTGTTGTTGTTTAAAATTTTTATTGCTATGGTTATATATTGTTGTATTCCCAATTGTCAGAGTGAGGAGAAAGAAATAAACATAATTAGAAAATAATTTTATAGGTAATTTGGAAATGACTATGAAATTAAAATTATGAAAGGTTATCAGTAAACATTTAAATCATTATATTTTGCAAATTTCAGGTTCATAATGTATGTTAAATTAATAAAGGTAATAATAAAAATCTTTAAAGTAGTAAAAACCTATGAAAAACGTAAAAAAAAGTGAATTTTACTCAAATCACAAATGCTTACAACACGACCAAGGGACGCCATTTTTTATGTGGTCACATGGGTAGTCAAGGCTACGAATGCTAAGCAAGTGTGTGAGAACGAGAGTTTATGATAAAGGTCAATTGGTCCTTAAAATGATGTTATTTTTTCAAGATGGACGCCGTACACGGGATGCGTCCCGTCTGCGATAGCACTCGATTGCCTCCATATACGACTGTGTTATTCAGATGGGTTAATTGTTAAAATGGTTAAAAATTGCTGTGTTCCTCAATGCATCAGCCGATATTGAAGAGATGAAGTTACTTTTCACTTTTTTCCACGTGAAAAGAACTTTTCGAAGCATGAACTGTTGGGGATAAAATTTTTTACTGAAATTGAATTTTGTTATATTTTTTTTTCCTTCGCTAATCCTTTGCTGGAGTTTTCATTATTTTCTGCGATTTATCAGATGCTTTTAAAATATATTGACAGTGGCGATAGCTCAACTAGTCTGACGATTATGGGCGTGTTTCAATAAACTCACAAATTTAGCGAGAGCTAACTCGTGTAGTTATGTGGCCAGTGAGCTCAAGTGGTACGCTAAATTATTACATTTGACGAACTACATGCATCGGCGGATTTAAAGTAAAAAGAATGAGGGGGCTAAGCCCCATCCACTGGTCGGTGGTTCATACTCAATTAGTACAGTAATTAATACTCGCCAGGGCTATATCCGCCGATGACTACATGGTTAATTGTATTTATATGGACAATTTTTAGTAAACTTTAGTCTAGAAAAGATCGCATGGAATTAACCAATCAGCCTCGAAAATGAGATTATGTTATGAATAAAAGGACATCTGAACATCGGATTTTATTCCATCCGTGATCGGATTCACCCATTAACAATAGTATAACTACTTAAAATGATCAAATTAAATGTACCCGTAAATGCTTCTTTTAATTTTGATAAGGCATTCGAAAAATAGTGCTTAAAAGTATGATTAATTCTTTTTCCTCAAATTGTAAATAAAATAATTGATTAATAAATGATTCATAATTTATTGTATAAAAACAATGTTTTTTATAAAATGTATTTATGAAACTTTATACAGGGTGTTTTTGAATTGAGTACAGATTTTTTGGAAGATGATAGAAGAGGTCCTTAGAAGTATTTTTTGTCATATGAACATGGGGTCCCCGCAGCTCCGTTTACTTAAAATACTGCATTGAACAATCAAATGACACCGGGACGCAGTGTGCCTTGGTAGGCCTAGATTATTTTATTTTTAACAATTAACACAAGCAATCTACTGTAATAACTTTTAAAGTAATTGTTTGCAAAGAAATTTCAAGGTGCACGTGTTTGTTTGTTGAAAAGTCTTAAGACAAACTTCGTCAATGAGATTCCATGGTATCCAACCCCTTTGTAAAATACGATTAGTCCATTAGTAAATGAACTAATCGCATTCTGGGAAAGCAGTAGGTAAAGATTTGTTTTAAAAAGTCATGCAGTAGATTGTTCAATGCAGTATTGTAAGTAAACGGAGCTGCGGGGACCCCATGTTCATATGACAAAAAATACTTCTAAGGACCTCTTCTATCATCTCCCAAAAAATCTGTACTCAATTCAAAAACACCCTCTATAACTCTGTTTATTGAATGCACAATTTGTCATTATTATCAATAATTAAATCATTGTTTTTCGCTTAACAAATATGTTATGCTTCTTATTTTTAAATTTGGTTAAAAGCATGAGCTTCTGGTTTAAAGAAAATCGCTATTGGCTATAAAAATTTAAAGTAATTTCAAACCCTTTGTTAAGAACGAGATTGGAATCAAGTGTTTAAATATCTCGGTTTTTTGCATTTGGTTAGAAAAATTCATTTCCCTCCAGCTTCTAAATCCGAAGCGTATCTACTTCCATAAATCTAATTTTGAGAGTGTGAGGTACTTTTTGTTTTTTTTCCGTCTAGCACCAGCATCTTCCGATCTTCCACAGCATCTTCCGATCTCCAGCTTCTTCCACACAACTATCGCGGGCTTAGCTCGTCGCAAAGAAGCAAAATCTCTTTTAAGTAAGCCTATTGCTTAATGACGGTTTTTCTAAATGTTCGAAACTCATTTCAGTCGTAAAAATTGGAGTTTCTGCAAACAATTAGCCATATTCTCATTAGCGCTATGGCTCGTCAGAGGCATGATCCCTTGTACGGACGCCATCTTGGAATGGGCGGAGCTTAGTGAAATCGGTCAATTCCGACCTCAGTATACCAATCAAAACCAAACTAAATAGTACAGATGGGCATGCCCATAGTAAGCTACATTCCGAATTTCAACCTTCTACCTCAAAAAGTGTAGATATTATGAAGGGGTACACAGTGAAGACATTATAAAACCATTAAGTAGCTCCATTCTTTCGCTACTTAATAATATAGATTATGAGCACTTGAGCAATCGTACGTCGACAAAGCGATTTCACGTGCGCGCGCCGATGTCAGTAATGATTAAAAGATTAACAGAAACTAACAATATATTCCTTCTTGGCAAATCGATTGTTATATGGCATGCCATTATCTTGGTATTCTTTACACTCACTGTTTTAGCACGTGAATTCGACTTGAAGGGGTCCACGAAAAATTCTGAAAAGTTGATACGGCCAAGCTAAGACTTTGATGGTCATATTTCTGAAAACAATTTGAAAAAGTTAATTCGTTTTCAAGTTATCGTGCAAACGGCGGACGGCCGGATAAACGTACAGACCAAGGGCGCATTCTTTTAAGTAGCTTTTATGCTAAAGCTCCTAATAAGGACTCTCCTAAGGTCATCCAACTCAATTATTGATCTAATATTGAAGAACTGCTTAAAGTTATTACAATAATGTAGTAACTTAATTTTCGCAAATTACTGAAATAAATGTGCCGTCAAAGTAATTTTTAAACATCAGTTTTAATGAAGTTTTTCAAGCACAAATATAATGCAAATTTAAGCTGATTCACAATTTTTCAATTTTCATTTCAATTAATTTTTTAATTTCCATTCTGGGTAGTTTTTGGTAATTTTTATTTTACTTATCCTACACGTTTGATCTTTCCTGTAAGCAGTAAATCAAATTTTCCTCGACTATTATGGCTGGCACCGCTTCGTTCGCGCGAAAAAAACAAACCGGTTTGTTCTCTTCGCACCCGCCTCTTTTCCGCCTCAACCTCTCGCCTCTAGGATTCGCTCACGTAAAAGACACTCTCACAGAAATAATGCCATTGATATTTTCGCTGCGATCCGCTTCGCTCCAAGTTCGCTCAGGTAAGACACAGCGTAAGAAGTGCAGGACGATTGCATTTGATGGCCATGCGCAGTGCCTTCAATGTTTCCCCATTGTGGTGCCTTTTTCAAGAACGTTCGGTAAAATCGGGCCTTTGCGATCCAAAAACGCGGTCAACATCACCTCCCCCGTGCTGTTTGCGATTGCTTTTGATTTTCTCGCGATTTGACTTTGATTTGTTTGCGATTGCTTGTTTGGACGAAGCGAGCCTCGCAGAGCTTCGAAGCGCGAGCTATCGCTCTTTTTCACGTAATGCAACACTTGCAACCTATTGTTCAATTTGCACGTAGGGTTTCGCAGTTGTTGAAAACAGAAACTTACGATCCTATACGTCGTCTTTTTTTCCCCCACACAAATTTACGTTTTCATTATAACAGATCTCACTCTTTCAATAGCCAAGATCCACTTCTCTTGATTTCCGCTTTTCTTGCCAAACTTCAGCTCTACTCCTCTCAACATCCAGTCTCGATTCCACGTGACCTGATTTCATTGAACAGTTCATAACAAGTGGCTGTCACAAACCTTCCTCAAGCTCTGATGACGAAGGAAACCTTCTTTCTAACCTTCATTTGCACAGAAAGAAAATCGTTTATAACTGAATTCATAAAATATATGATTGATTTAACTTCGAATCAAAATTTATTTCGTTTCCAAATCGCTCAATTATGTTTGTCAATATTTTTAATTAGCTTCTATTAATAATAAAATTTTACTCAACATTTTTATTTCTAAAATTTATATATCGGAAAACCTTACATACCAATATGTGGTATTTTTTTTCTTCAAGAGGAACTCAACAAGTTTGTTTCCACATTAATACAGCTCAGTACACCTTCATTCGATGGCGCCTAAAAATATCACGCGGGATCCAATCACGAGCAAACCGTTTGTTGACAAAACCCAAGGTCAAGAAATTTTTAGGCTGGTATCTACAAAGAACAAAAAAAAAAAAAGTCCAAATTTTTACTATTTTTCGAAAAATAAATATATAAAATAGGGAGATAATTAATGCACACCCATTTTATTACATCAAGCCTTAACCAGAAGAAAATTGTGGATAAAAATAATAACCGATGAGTAACATCATTTCAAAAGAATTTTTTCTCACAATAAAAACTTTTGAATATTCCAAAAAGAATATTATTATATAAAAGAAGAGTGGTTTGTAATCATTTAATTAAATAAGTAAATTTCTTTTTTTAATGTAATAAATGAAATAAATAAAAATAAATTAAAAATAAATTGTAATGGCGAAATGGTACATTAGCACAGGCCTACCATCGGGTCATGAAACGGATTCACAAAAGAAAATTAGTTTAAGAAGCCCTGTAAGTACGAATTAATTTAGGCTAAAAAAAAAAAACTTTTGTCGGGGGGAAGGGGTTGAAGGGAGAGGATTTTTAATAACTCCAAAACGGCTCATCAGAGTCAAACAAGTCATTACAAGAAAAATTCGCTTTAATGAGAGGATTCCGTAAATGTGGAGTGTATTGAGTTTGGTTTGCTGGTTTGAACGCTACAACCATATTTTAATTTTTAGAAAAAAATTATTATCTCTAAAAGGGCTTACCCAATTGACATAAATAAAAATATGGCAAGGCATAATTTAAGGTACCCTCTAGTACGTGTAATTTTTCTCCATGTACTGTCTGCTACAAGGAAGACAGGAAACCACTGATCCACATAAGATGTTTATTCTGACGTATGCGCATGTCGGCAGCCACACTGTCTTCTTCAGCGTACACAAAGGATTTGATCAGAACAGACGAAACTGTTCAGATGAAGTACATTGACAATCGAAAGTGAAGTGTACATTTGTCAAAATAATAAGATTGACGATTGTCAGAAGAGTGGGGGAGGGGGTGATATTACATCTTCCAATAATCCCGGAAGGAAACGTTGCCAATGTTTTTGAAGTTGACATCAAGAATATGCTTCGGTTGTCTATACTTTGTATGCCACTTCATTTCCATCCGGTTTTTCAGTATTCCAGCCACCAGGTCATTGTCATGGCTCTTCATCGTCTGCACCATGTTCATCAGGAGATCTTGGACACACTTTCCAATATGAGTCATGTTCAGATCCGAGTGGTTGTAATGATTTTTTACGGTCTTTCTTCCAACCTGCGCAATGGCCCTCAGGGTAACATTCTGGAACGACTGGAGTTCACTCCATCTGCTTCTACATACAGGCATGCCATAGAGGAGGATGCTCCGAATCACTGTTTTGTACAGTACTAATTTATTGTCGATGCTAAGGGCGCTGTTTCTACCCAGGAGAGCTATAAGACTGTACTTAGCCCTCTTTGCTTTGTTCAGAGCAAAGTTACTTGACGATTCCAGGAGAGTCTTGAGTCGATGCTAACGCAAAGATATATGTAGTTGTCAACCCATTCGAGTTTCTTATTGAATAGAACCAGGGAATTCGGGAGACACTTAAGTTTTTTGTTGAAGTACACGGCTTGACATTTTCCGACGTTAAGATTCAGTTTCCAGCAATTAAACCAGTCCTCGAACTTCTTCAAGGCGTTCTGCAGCCGAGTGATAACGTGAGAAGGCTGGTGCGCCCATGCCATGATGGCAGTATCATTTAAAAAAAAATTAATATAATTGTAACAACGATAGGAGAATACCCCACCAGATAATCTGGAGGGGAAAGCCCCAGTTGTCCCCCAACAGGCAAACTGCCCAAAACGGGATTAATGAAAAACATATAAATAACGAATTACAAATAATAATTAAATAATAAAGACAAACACATATTTAAAAAATTAAATTAAAAACTATTAGATCAAAAGATTAAGAAAATAAAGAACTAATAATAATAATAATAATAATAATAATAATAATAATAATAATGTGATAAATTAATTAATAAAAGCCCAAAGAGCAAAACCTTCTCCTACAAGGTTCAAATAAATCAACTAACGAATTTTTAAAAAGTGAATCACAAGAATCGATAAAAATATCTTTCATTGAAATAGAATCAGAATTACAAGTAGCTTGAATAATCTTAAAAGCCGAGTCAATTTGAGAAATTTTTGTTTTCCACTTTCTAGTTTGAAGAAAGGTAGAGCTCTTTCTACTGCTTCTGGGAACACGAACCCACAAAAGCTCAAGGGTTCGTGGAGCACAGATTTGTCCATTAAAAATTCTGATTAAAGTATTAATTAAATAAGTATTAATAATTAATGAAAGGTTAAAATTTTTGTAGAGATCATTTCTTCTGCAGGGAGAAATGGTTCAACTGCATTTGTGAGCAGTTTTCTTGCTCTGGAAGTTTGTCCTTCATCTTCAATCCATGATAGCTTGAACATTGGATGAGTGACAGCTGCCAAAATCATTTGATCATCATGGAACTAGGAACTAAATCTTTGGTTTAAACCATTCAAAAGACCAACTATTAGAGGTTTAACAATGGAACAAAAAAAAACGTCCGAATTAATCGAAATAATCAAATAAAAAAAAATCCGATATATCGAGTTGAACTTATTCGAATCTGTTTTCATATTTTAGCGAATTTTCAGCGAAATATAAGCGAAATATCGCTTGGATTTAAAAAAAAAAAAAAAAGAAAAGCTAGCGACGCTATAAATTCGCTGACTGTTTGGGAAATAAGCGCGCTATGAAATCGCTACAATAGCGATAGCGACGCTAATAGTAGCGCGCTATTTTTAGCGGTAGCGATGCCAACACTGGCTATAAATATATTAAAAAGTATAGGTCCTAATGGGGACCCTTGCGGGACACCACTCTTTATAAACCCCCTTCTTGAAACAGCTCCATTGTTCTCAATTGTAAACTATCTATTTTCAAGAAGAGAATTCATCCAATTCACAATATTGTGTGCACAACCCATAATATTTAGCTTCGTGAGTAATAAATCCACATTTACGCTATCAAACGCTCGACTAAAATCCAGATATAGCACATCAGTTTGTAGGCGGTTATCCATATTATGTGCATTATTATGTAGTAAGACAGAAAGATATGTTTGAGTTGAATGCTTTTTACGAAAACCATGTTGCTCTTCTGGCAAATAGAGGTCAACAAAATTAGACAAATTGCTAGCCACATATGATTCAATCAGTTTTGGAGGAAAACTTATGAGAGTAATTGGTCTATAATCACTCGGAATTTTAGGGGAGGTCTTCTTTGGTATAGGTTTCAACTTAACTTGTTTCCAGGCAGTGGGATAAATACCCAACTTAATTGATTTATTAAATATCTGACTAAAAGGATACTTTAAACCCAACTTTAAAACTTTATAAAGGTAGTCTGGAATAATGCTTAATGAACTGTAAGGGGTGGTTTAACACGAAACCGAAGTGGTTATACGAGAAAACCGAAGTGGTTATACAAGAAACCGAAGTGGTTATACTAGAAACCAGAGCACTGCGACTCTATGAGTCTATTGTACTATCCCCAATTAACGACTGCCACAGGAAACAGTAGCAGCCGGGACCGACGGCTTAACGTGCCCTCCGAAGCACGGGGGGCGATGGACGTTTCCAGGCGGTCACCCAACCTGTAATTAACCGCGCTCAAGGTTGCTTAACTCCACCAATACGTTAAGAAAGGCGAGACAACCGAGCTACACCTGCCCCCTAGTCTGGAATAGACTAACTATCTAAAGTTTTTGACACAGAGGTCGCCTTGCTATCCAATATAGTTCTACTTCATTTATTTCAGGAACTATAAATTTACAATCAACGCTTTTCCAACACTCAGCGATGTTTTCGGCAACTCCTATAGCAGCCTCTATATTTGTGTTTGGTCGGTTCGTTCGGTACCGAACGTCGCGACTCATTCATAATGAAAGGATGATAATGAAAAGGGACAAACAAACATCCATGCTCTCGGCGGGATTCGAACCCGCGACTCGCTGGTCTCGAGAGCGGAAAGACCTGCGCCTTAACCCGGCTCGGCTAGTCTTATATTACCCATGTTTAATTCGAAATGAGAGACAAGATCATTTAATTGATCGACATCAAAGTAAGCCCCAGTGACTTGCTTCTTGCGTAAAAGTTTCTTTGAAGTGTCCCAAAATTGTCTAGGATTATGGGACAGTCCCCTTTCGATTAAGTTATAATACTCCCTATAACTGTTTTTTTTTAGAGCGTTTAAAAAGTCTTCTAATTTCTCGAAACTGATCATAAACTTTCTGATCGTTTGATTTCTTATATTTCAAATGCAAATTATTTTTTAAATTCAGGAGGTCAATTGTCTCTTGATTAAACCAGACAGGGAAACGCTTGGTCTTTTTCTTTTGATAACTTTTGAATTTTGGAACAAATTTATCAATAGCAGTCAACATAGCATCCGCAATATAACGCATCATATCATCGGGGTACAGAAATAAAAGATTCTATAGATTCCCAATTATAACTACTCAAAAATTGATAAATAGCCTTAAAATCTCTCTTTTTATAGTAATAAATATTATTAAATATGCCATTCATCGAATTTATAGCAAAGGGAAGTTTCACTAAAATAGCAGGATGATATGAATCTTCATTAACTAATTTGAGATCACTTTTTATAGGGTCAATCTTAAAATTAGAGTAAATCTTATCCAGTGAATCACCCCTAAAATTCCTAATAAAATTATAATTAACCATTGCCATTTCGTTTAACCAATAACCGGTTCTGATTTGTCTTTGCCTGGCATAATAAAAAGTTCCAGTATAATTCCGAAAATTATAGAAAATAAAGTCGCCTGTCATGATAATAAAATCAGTACTAATTAATATCAAATTAGTAAGTTCATCTAAAAAAGTCAATATGGTTCTCAGGATAGATCAGGTGGTATATAAATAGACCATATTTGGAATACTTTTTTTGTTATATCTCTTTTATCATTATACTTAATTGAAAAAGTAATACCAACTACCTCCACAGCCGCAACGGATGTAGAAAAGTGTATTCTAGAAACATTTAAATATGACGGGACTGCTATTACAGCCCCTCCTCCAATTGCTTTTATCAATCTATCACTTCTAAATACCTGAACATCATCACCAAACAACATGGCATCTGTAATCGTCTGATCCAGTCAAACAATAAATTAAGTGTTTATAACAGGAAGAAAATTTATTAACTGCTGTGACCTTAGTTCTTAATCCTCGTACATTCTGATATAATAAATAAAGAGCCATTATGAGCATCCATTACGGTCTCCTCCGAACCATCAATTTTATCTGAATGTAACCTTCCAAAGAACTCGGAGACAAGAACTCCCGACAGCCAGTTTTGAAGATGAAATTTTTTTTATCACAATCGGCATAATCAATTGACAGATAAAAAGAAGAATGCGATGCGAAACGCGTTTTCAATTTATGACAAATAAATTCATTACTATTTCCAATAAAAGAACTAACATGCGCTGCTTCAAACTCTGATTTACATAAGTCTTGAAACAAAACTATTTTTAGTTTTCTTCTTATGAGGAATTTTAGATCAGGGTTCTGCAATTCACCAAAAATAACCTTCTTTTGTTTCTTCGGGAATTGATTAGAGGCTTTAATCTTTCCTGGTGGATCGACTAACTTTTCCTGGAGATCGACAGTTACCTGCTCTTCATGGGAATAATTTTTCACCTTTCCCGAAATAACTTCGGAAAACAATTTATTATTAATCTCCACAGCCGAGCTTTCTTCTGAAGATCTTAATATAATTAAATCAGAGATTCTACCAATCTTCCTATATGTAAAATTTTATTATCTTCCATTATTTTACTATTAGTTTGTACGAGCTGTTTAACTAACGTTATCAGCTTGGTAATAGCCAAAATCAGTGAAGAAAAGTCTGAATTCAAATTGGATCTAATTTTACTTGCTTTTATCGTGTCATCTTTTTGTCCATCATAGTATGAGCCATCTGTTAAGTCGCTACCATCATCAATTACGAAACTAGCTGCTGGCTGTGAATCGCTACATATCTTACACGACCAACTCGATTTAAGCTTCGTGACATCGTCTCTGTCGACTCCAACACAAGAAGCATAAGAAGACTTTCGACATTCTCTCTTACATACTAGTCTCGGTTGACGGCCACTCACATTTTCTAAACAAACAGGGCATTTACCAGAAACTCCCTGCTTGCCCTTATCTAATTTTTCCATTAATGGCTGGAGCACAAAAACCACGATGTTAACCTATGCACCACCTGGTGAATAATGTTAATATAAATTACACTAGAAATATAAATTACACATTTCTAATCATCAGCATAGAAATATAAATTGCACTTCTCGGGTTTTGGAAAATAATTAAAGAGAACGGGCCCGAGGACGTGCAGAAGTTTTTGCTTGATAGAACCTGTCGCTGAGAAAGGATCTCACCATCATAATCAAATCTGAAGGGAACCCGTCTCTACTCATCTTGTAGATTAGCCCCTCGTGCCACACCTGATCGAAAGCTTTGCTGACATCCAGAAAAACCACGCCACAGTACCTGGAAAGGTTTAGTGGGGTGCTTAGATCTTCAACGAGCCTCCATATCTGCATCTGATACGAGTGGGCGGCTCGAAAGCCAAACTGGTCTTCCCGCATTAAACCATTGGTGAGACAGTAGTCTTTGAACCTGGTTAGGATCGTTTTCTCCAAGACTTTAGACATCGATGTGGAGGTACATTGAGTTACATCGTCATTATTTATAGTACAGAGTGATTTTATATTATAAATTACAACAGAGCCAATTACAAAAATTTCTTACGTAAATTAACAAGAGTAACATTAAATAAACAACCTAGGTAGAAAGATTATAGTTCATCATGGGGCGTCATTGGTCCGGTTGGATAAATTCGTCTGCTAATCAATTTCGGTAGGTGTAAAAGTTTCCCGATGTCTTTCAGTTGGCTCACGTCCACCGGGCCTGCGTCGCTGTTCAACAGTCTTGCGGGGGTCTTCACTGTTGATCGCGTATGACTCAAGAAAATTCAGTAGGCGGGGGTTATTAGTGCTGTGTACGATGTCAAATTTTTCCGATTCTGCTATTGGCCGTTTCGGAGAAGTTAGCAGGACAAAATTGGTCACATACGTACGAGGGGCGATTGATAAATAAGGTCTCCATGGCTGTAACTTTTTTATTTGTTAACCGATTTTAAAAATTCGTTTTGTATCTTATACTCACATTTGTCCTCTATGTAATGCACTATTCACTTTTCGACATAGTCCCCATCCCTTTCCACGCATTGCGCCAACGCGTGACTAGTTGGGTGAACCCGTCGGAGAGGAATTCCGGAGTTGGTTGTCGACACCAGGATTGAATGGCAGCGTTTACCTCCCTTAAGGGGCTCTTTCTTCTTTGGGAAGTGGTGAAAGTCGCAATGTGCAAAGTCTTTCATTTTTGAACTGCAATTTTTCATCTTTGAACTGTAGGCGCTGCAACGCCTCTCGTGTGCGGGCGGACGTTATCGTACTCCAGAAGAGGGTCCAAAGCTGCCATTCAATCCTGGCGTCGACAACAACTCCGGAATTCCTCTCCGACGGGTTCACCCAACTAGTCACGCGTTGGCGCAATGCGTGGAAAGGGATGGGGACTATGTCGAAAAGTGAATAGTGCATTACATAGAGGACAAATGTGAGTATAAGATACAAAACGAATTTTTAAAATCGGTTAACAAATAAAAAAGTTACAGCCATGGAGACCTTATTTATCAATCGCCCCTCGTACGTATGTGACTAATTTTGTCCTGCTAACTTCTCCAAAACGGGGTATGTAAAACAGATGAATGTAAAATGATTGTATATAATTTTCATGAAAAGGTTTTCTTTCTTATATCGATTTTTGAAATTGATTGTAGATTATTGTACGTTTATGATATTATTTTGTAATACAAGAAATTAATCCTCCCGAGGAAGGTATAGGAAAGTAGCGGAAGCCCTGAGTTCATCTATTTTTTTTTATTCCTTCATCTGCACTTTTTACCCCCCATTTTTTTTTTTAATCAAAAATTGATTTTCTTGAACCTTGTATTTAGAAAATATAAAAGAACCCTATCTTCTTTCTTTTCTCATCATTTTCGATCGAATGATATTCACACCCTATATGTTGCCATAAATTTCTTAAGACCAAGTGATTGCCACCCCCACAACTCCGGCCCTATTGGGACGATTTTGCCCAAACTTTACAGTAATGTTGATCTTGCTTAGAGGAATCTGCATACCAAATTTCATTCCTTTATATGCCTAAATACGCGTAGACCTTTTGGTCCCCTCTAATTTCCGCCCCCGAAACTCCGACCCCAGTGGGCCAATCAAAACCAAATTAAATAGTGAAGGTGCACATGCCCATAGAAAGCTACATTGTGAATTTCAACCTTCTACCTCAAAAAATGCGGAAATTATGGAGGGGACGGACAGACAGACGGACATTGTGAAAACAATAAGTAGCTTCATTCTTCCGCTACTTAATAAAAAAATAAATAAATAAAATAAATAAATTATTATTCATTATTAGTTGATGATGCCCTCCAGTCGAAACATGTTGAAATAAAAGCTCAAAAGGGAATGCCAATAAGCCCATTATTAAAGATTAAAAAAAAAAATCACAATGTTTAAAACATTTATTAGTATGTGCCTGAGCTAGTGGCCGAGAACACTGGGACATAGGCTTTCAACATGGAAGAAGTAGTAAAAGGTAAAAAACAGAAATTGTTCCTAAACACAATGAATTATAAAATGGATAACAATGTTTTTATTTGAACATAACATTTTTACAGTAATGCAAAATAATGGTTGTACAATAAATGTTCAAACACATTTCCTTTTTGGATCCTGCACTGCATATCCTCAAGTGTTGTTGGTCGATTTCTATAATGATGATGGACAAATTTGTCTTTTTTTGCCTTTAAATCCAAACATCACACTTTCAGTGCCTCTATCTCCTAAATGATTAGATCAACTGAAAAAACACACAAAAAAAAAATAAATAAAAAAAAATAAAAAAAAAAATTCTCAAATTGGCCTTTCCATTGCACATTTCAAAGTTGCTTCCATATTCGAAAATGACATCGGGTTTTTTGGAAATTAAATACACATGAAAAAAAACTCTCTCATCAAGAACAGATGAAGGAGGTTCATCTGTTCTTGCTCACATAAAAGTACTCTGTCAGATTTGTACTTTAGAAGTTGGCTATTGGTTCACTTTAGTGAGACAAATTCTCTATACAGTGACTCAGTCTAAAGTTCTAGATAGATAAAGTATGAACATTCCCGCCATTTCTGTGCAAAATTCCATCTACAGGAATGCCAAAAAGGTCAAATCACGGATTATTGTGCAACAGCTTTGCAAGAACCGGAAAAATTATAATTAATACTAATATAATAAAGTTATTATAAAAATTACTTGCATTCCTGTACGTGTCTTTATGAAGGATAGATTTTTTTCCTTCTTTTTTTAAATTTTGGCGCGTAAATATTAGCGCCTGGTGGGCGTGGCCGAAGCGCGGCCTTAGAGATGGAAGCCCGACAATTCGTTGGAAGTGCAAATTCGGGCGAGATATTAAATCATTGTAGAATTTTAACTATTTTATTCGTTGTTTACAATTGACACGATTTTATTGCAATAAAAAGAAATCTGTTTACAATACAATCTTTTAGATTTGAAATAGTAGTAAGAGAGAATACAAAAAATGTAAATTATAAATACATACAATTTGTACATTCAACGAAAAAGCAAAATACAAATTAATAAAAAAATTACGTTGGAAATGTTTGCTTTTCCCCCGAAAATCACGAAATAAATTTAGCTTCCATAGATTTATGCAGCTTGAATTCTATACGTATAAGCCATTCTACGTGAACACCTAAAAAACACTACATTTTTATAAAGGCTCAAACTTTTTTTTATACATTCCCTACATCAAAGTAAATAACTCCATGGTGTTAATTTTCATCTAACATAATTTCTTACAAAAATATTCGCAGTCAAATTTACAGAAAATAGCCCGTTAATGTATTCTATAAACGCATGTTTCTCTGAAACTGTACGTCGTAGCTCATTTTAAAGCTTAAAACGTGGGCTTTTAAACTATATATTTTCAGATGTAATTGAAATTAAAGAAAAATTTATTAAACTTGGAATTCCATCTTTTTTTTTTTTTTTTTTTTGGAATTTGGGGGAAAAAAATTTTTTTTTTTTTTTTTTTTTTTTAATAATTTTAGAGCATCGTTTTCAGGTTAATATATGATTTTATAAAATTAATTTGCATTTTCCCCTCATATTTTATTTTAAAGCCCATAACGTAAATTAAAGTAAAAAGTGGTTCATTTAGCTTCAATTTGACATATACGACAATTCCCTACGACGAATATAACCAGAGATATGCTTCGTTTCATGTGATGAGATGCGCGAAATTTTTGATAACTTTGACATTTAATTATAACTAAAATATATTTGAGAAAAATCGGAGGTCAATTTTCACCCGATTTTGTTCCATTTGACGTGGAAAGAGCTTTATCTCTTTCATCCCTGATGATCCCCACGGAAGTCGAATATCTTGAAGGCCACGGCGAAGGCCCCTTCTAACACTTCAGCCGAGGCTTCCGAAATTATACTCGGAAGCCTCGTAACAGCATGGCCCACCCTTCCTATGCTAGCAGGCTATTGGCTAGCATGTAACAGGTTCAGAATTTGGGCAATAGATGGCATAGGGCTTCCTTCCCCTTTTTTTTGTTTCAGTTTCGTCTTAAATAAACATGGCAGGCTTGCACTCATTCGATGATAAGGATTTTTAGCTAATTATTATTTCAAATGGCGAGCTTAACTGTCAACACAACGTGACTATCACTTTCCACAATCGTTCTACTCAGCCTCACAATTTTTATGATGCTGAGCAGAACGATCGTAGAAGGCGATGGCAAGAATAACGTTATTCTGTGATGATGATCATGTCACTCTTGTCAATCTTAAGCTTATTATTTCCCACAAGAAGCTGAGATACGGTGCAGATTGTGAAGGTCGTTGATCGGATTTTTTCCATGATGGCCCACTCGGTGGATTTGATGAAAACTGAATTTCCATCATGAAATGTGAAGATACCCGTAATAAGTTGTAATGTACGAGGGTGGGCTGAAAAGTCATGCCTCCATGGCTGTAACTTTTTTATTTTTTAACCGATTTTCAAAATTCTTTTTGTACCTAATACTCACATTTCTCCTGTATGTAATGCACTATTCACTTTTCGACATAGTCTCCATCCCATTCCACGCATTGTACCAACGCGTGACTAGTCGGGTGAACCCGTCGGAGAGGAATTCCGGGGTTGTCGTCGACACGAGGATTGAATGGCAGCTTTGGATCCTCTTCTGCAGCACGATAACGCCCGTCCGCACACGATCGCCACACATCAGTGGGGGTTGCAGCGCCTACAGTTCAAAGATGAAAAACTGCAGTTCAAAAATGAAATACTTTGCACCTTGTGACTTTCACCATTTCCCAAAGAGGAAAGAGCACCTTAAGGGGCATGAGTTGCGTTCTGACAACGAGGTGAAACCTGCCGTTCGGTCTTGGTGTCGACAACAACCCCGGAATTCCCCTCCGACGGATTCACCCAACTAGTTACGCGTTGGTACAATGCGTGGAAAGGGATGGGGACTATGTCGAAAAGTGAATAGTGCATTACATAGAGGAGAAATGTGAGTATCAGATACAAAAAGAATTTGGAAATCGGTTAAAAAATAAAAAAGTTACAGCCATGGAGGCATTACTTTTCAGCCCACCCTCGTATATGTAGGGTAGGTATATGTACAATAAACATATATGTATTCTTGATACCTCCCTTCACCCATTTCTAGTCTTCTCCTTTATGTTTGAATTTATATCTTTATTTTTTTTTTCTCCCCTAGGCGATTATTATCTCTTACATTTGAGTCAGCCAACAGTGTTATTGATTATCTTGAAGTTGTTTCCTTTTGCAGTGCTGCTATTTCTATACAACCAGTAAGTAAATTAATATCCTCGACAGGGTCATTCCATATCAAATCATTCAGAAATGTTAGGAAATGACACCCTTACAGAAAACCTCACAGAAAACCTTGAAATTTTGTGTAATTGAAGTTTCCCTAGATATATGAACATTTCCAAAATTTGAATGTTCCAAGTTAAGTGGTTTTTCAGTTATGATCTAAAGAAGTTACATGGATTCACGAACTTAGACGAGCTCCTTTACAATTTAAAAATGCAATAGTTTCTACAATTTTTGCAGTAGAACCTTGAATTTTTTTTAAATTTAAAGAGGAAGGTTTATATTTTTATGTTCATGTTCATTATATTGCATATTTATAATCTGTCTTAGAAAAAATGTAAATAATTTCTTTTAAACAAACTCGATACAGGGGCATTATATTTTTTTTTATAGCTGCCGCCACATAAGTTGAATGACAGGATGACGTCATTTCTAACGCCAGCCAATAGACATTACGGTGAGTAAATCGCTTAGCTATTCCATGAAACATCCGCTTTCGTTTTCATATTTATATTTAGTTTCTATTTTCATTTTTTCTTTTAAATAGATAAATGAAATTTATAAATTAATAAATTAAAAAATGACGCAGAATAGTCGACTCGAATGCAATTTGTTTTATATTATGACTTTTAATAGGCTTTCCACGTTTCAACGATATCTCCACCATTATTATCATTACTATAGTAGAACAAGTGCATCATGGGTAAAACCCAGACAAAGTATATTGATGAGATGACTTATTGCGCATGTCAAAAAGATCGTTCAACTTACGTGGCAGCAGCTATAAGGTATTACCCCCTCATAAATTATTTTGAAAGTTTTACAATATTATTATAAATCTATCTTTATGTCACACAAAAAGATTCAGTTTGTAGAAATAATGGGAAGTGTGGAAAAAATCTTAAAAAAAAAAATTAAACTGGTAATTTCTGACTACCATGTCACCTGTTTGTGACTAAATTCCTGAAATTCCCTTTACTTATGCTGAATATTTCATTGATTGTAAGAATTTCAGAAATATCTGCTCCATGAACACGATTTCAATGTAAAGTGCAGCTGGTCTTTTTTTACAACCAGCCATGGCAAATCTCCTTGCGATGTTATTGGAGGCACTGTTTAAAAACTTGTCACAAAAAAAAGTTTGCAAAGACCATATACACATCAAATATTTACAGCATCACAGGTATTTGAATTCTATCGGGAGAACCTACAGGGCATTTCAGTTCTCTTTATTTCAAAAGATGAAATGGTAAAACTTAGGAATTTTCTTTTTCTGCGCTTTGAACACAGTTCCTGGAACACGATCTATGCATCACATTATATCACTATCACCAATCAAGATTGGAGCAAAAAGGATAAGCTGTGATACTGATTTTAGTATCATGCATGATTTCTCTTCACTTTCACGACTAATGCCAGAATGCTCTTTGTCAGCCCAATTGCTACGTTGCATGTGCATATGACTCTTCTTGGTATTTGGGATTGCAATCGATTGTTGAGAAGGAGATGTTACAGTACAAAATACTACAAAATACTGAACTCAGTGGTTGCGTGATCGCCTCTGATGCCCGAGGATGTGGGTTCGACCCTGGCCGAGGATGATGAGGATTTTTTTCAGGGAGAAAATTCTGAAAGGTTAATGGACCATTCCCATCCTTCTATTGGCCTGATAATGATTTTTATGATGTTGATTCATTCTCTCATTGAAGTTGATATCACCACAGCAACAGGCCATACTTATTCTCTAAGCGATGAGTCTTCAAGATTAGTGAAAGAAAAGTGGTCCTCATACAAAAAAAAATATTAAATGTAAATCATTAAAGCGTCTGTCACATGCATAGTTCCACTCGAATGCAGATTGCAGCATCAGCATTTTGGGTAATGTTGACATAGTATTGATTTTTGAGGAAGTGTTCAAATACTATAAATGAAACTCTAGTTATAATTGCATTGAGTTAATTCAGTGATGACACAGAAGTCACCTTTGTAACAAAGTTAGTGTTCATATTTTATGTAATGTATGAGTACATTTTATAGTTTGTATTTTGTTTTATATTGCGTTTTCTGTTGCATTTTTATATTTTTATGCCCACTTAAGTTGTTAATGTTTCTTCGATAGTTAACACTATTTCTATTAAGGATATTGTGGGAATGTTAATGATACTGAATGGAAATGTGCTCAAAATTCATGATGAATTTTTTTGTGAGTCCATTCATATCTCAAAACTGATTTTTATTTTGTGATGATACGTTACTACTCGTAGACCACTTTC
>JAHWFO010097244.1:80271-109175 GCA_023313115.1 Rhysida immarginata
GACGGATTCGTATAAACACTGGTAATGTCGAATCACTAGGCAGAGGAAGAGTTCCGGTCCGATTCAGATGCTCCGTCTAGGGATAGTCAATACGCAATTCTAAATGTTCTATTTACTCTTCGGCAGCTCAGCTTCCACAGTCTAACAGGAATGGTTAAGCTGCAACAATAAAATAACAAACATCAATGATCTCTATTTCATGCATTTTCATCTTAGACTAATATTAAAAAGAGCTTACCTCCATTTCCCAACCGTTAGGCTTCAATCATAACAATCTTCATTTGGTATAGTGCAGTGAAGTTAACATCCATGTTTTCAGGCGGAGCTTTATCAGCGTTCTTAATTATGTCTGTAAAATAATGAAATAAAAATTCTATTTTAATAATAAAATAAAATAAAATATTAAATGGAAGATAGTCTCATAGTAAACATGGTAGAGATAAGAACGCAAAAACAAATTGACCATTTGGATGCTCGGCTTCAACAAAACAAGATACATGACGATAAAATAACAAGCAAAAAAAATGTGGACACTTGAACACAAGACAGAACTAAAGAGGAGACTACTAATCCATAAAACAAATACACTGCCATATCAATGAATTATGACCAGCACCCCTTCAAGGCACACGCATGGTTCGCCCCAACAACGACTACACATTGAAAATTTGCATAACAGGCTGAGAAAGCTTTAAAGCTGGTGCCTCAAACGGCAGGTGCACGAGCCTCAAGATGGGTAAACGTCCGGATTTAACGGACATCCAAAAAAGGGATGATAATAGGCTATCGCAGCAAGGGTGGCGCCATCTCCGAAACGACGCGATTTGTGAACTGTTCACGGTCCTGCTGTACAAAGAGTGGACAGCAGGGACAGAAATCGCGTCCCAACGCCATCACTGTAAAGGGTGAGCGGCGCCTACGACGACTCGTAAAAGGTGACAAGAGAGTAACAGTCCATCAACTGACCACCAGATTCAACAGACGTGTATCCGACATTACCCTTGAACAAGTCGTCTCATATTGAATCCTAAAAAACCGAACACAGTTAACGACTTATATAAATGCTGTGGTGCATACAAGCTCACATCCCCAGATTGCAGGGCCTACTACATAAGTACCACAAAACGTTCCTTTATTGAAAGGTTCAAGAAACACAGATGGGCCTGGATCAATAAAGAGGCTGAGTCTGCATATGCTCTCCTCTCACCCTTAACAAGTCGTCGTAGGCCCCGCTAACCCCGTTGGTCGATGGCTCCTGACCCTTTACAGCGATGGCGATGGGACGCGATTTCTGTCCCTGCTGTTCATTCTTTGTACGCCTTCACTATAGCGGACCGTGAACAGGAACCGTATACTCCTCTCTTTGATTTTGTTCTCTTTTCAAGTTGTTTGCAATGTCATCGTCTTTCTTGCACATTTCTCTAAGTTCTGTAATCAATGCATCTACAGTATAACTGTTAATTTCGTATTCTTTCCTTTTGGCTGAAATGATCACCTCGTTCGCATTGTACTGTTGGATGAATTTGTGTACATCTAATACATCTACAACTTCATTTCGAAATGGAGAGAACAATGTAACCATTTTAGGCTTGTAATTGATTGTGTCATCGATGCTGTAATGACTGTATCTAATCACTCTGTGCCCATGTTTCTGCGTCTATATGTATTGATGTTTGAACTAAAAATGTCACAGGCTCCATCATTTTCATTATCAGTATTTTATTGTTCAGTGGCTTCAAGGCCATCTGTGTCATTAACATCTTTTCTCTTGATATGTCTTATATTCGTTACCGGTGTATGTCATGCAATAAAATGGGCTAAACTTATGCTATCTTATTCTGCCGGTCTCTCATCATATTTTTGATTCATAGATTTAGCCTGTTGAATTTTCATCTAAATCTTCTTTGTCCATCATTGCACGTCTCTTCTTAGCTTTGTGTATCTGTTCTGGCAAAACGGTCGAAATGTTAGCGACTGCAAATGTGGCTCATCAAATGGTTGACGCAGAAGATACTACATCCCGCGTCTTAGGCACACATCTGCAGCGTGTCTAATTGTTTTAAATTTGTTCTACAATGAATGCACAGCATGAAATCACTCACATTGGGCTGATGAAACTGATGGAGGAAACATATCACAGTACCTTTATGTGGTGCTGTAAGTCCTTCTCAAACTAAAATCTATATATATAAAGACGGATGTTTGTGGGTCTGTGCGTCTGTGGGTCTGTGTGTGGGTCTGTGGATCTGTGTGTACGTTTTTTATACAAATCTACAGTTTTATTCCGATCTTGATAAAATTTCGCATACATGACCTTTAAAGCATGAGGAAGGTCACTGTCTACCTCAGATTTCGGAAAAATAATAAATATCGATAAAAAACCGATATTCATGGTTATGGCAAGGCATATTAATGAGAAATATCTCATGACCAACAATGCAAGGCAAAGTTGGTACAACAATAGGTATCAACAATGGTATCAGCACGCAATTCACAAACACACTGCATGAACCAACAATATATATCTCATGACTAACAATGAAAGGAAAAGTTTGTGCAAGTGTAATTATCCCGGGCAACGCCGGGTACCTCTTCTAGTCTATTATAAACATTACATGAATATCCAAACTCATTGTTAATGAATATAAAACGAAATATGAATTCAGTCTCCCAAATTTTCGCATATATGTTGCTCCTTGCTGAAATCATATTTGATGAAGATGCTGTTAATGTTGACGGTTATGGCTCGTTACGGACTTCCACTGGTTGAATTCTACAACTCCATGTAGACATGTTTATGTCATCAGATATGTTATTTGCGTCGAACTTTCAGTTATTGGCGCATTCGTATCGAGCTATAGTTCATCTTGGCGGCGCGGTGTTCCCGTTGAGCCCAATGACGCTCAACATCGGACATCCGGGTCTTTTTGGATTCCTGTGAAGGTTTCTATAATGTTTCTCGTGTTTATTAGGCATACATAAATTTGGAAATTCTGTAATTTTTTCGAAATTTCCACACTTCGAAGGCCGATATCTTAGACGCTATTAAATATTGAGGTTTAATTTTAAGCCATTTTATAAAGCGCAGAAAGATAAAACAAATGACACCTCAAACGTCGTGGTAGCACAAAGGAAGCCGGAGCTAGACTAATTTAATATCAGCCATAGAGCAGATTTTCCGCCTCAACTTTGCACTGCGGAAACCAGTGATGGTCTAAAACATGCTTTGTTCTATATTCTATCGAATGCGATGTCGACCATTTTTCTATCATTAATCGATTTCACGTTATTAAAGTTTTCGTGATCAACACTTTTCGTGATATTCACGATCTAAGCGTGGCATCCTAGTCTCGAAACGTAAGACGTATTCTACGTCAAAATTGACTTAGATTCAAGATGGCCGATTTCAAGAGGGCGGCCATGTTCGGCACATACCGTAAAAGATAGACCACCTCACCAATACGTTACTGGAATATTCAGATTTCCCAATTCCTGCAAGGTTTTCGAAAAAAACGGTGTACTGCGACTTTTGACTCACCCTGCTGACTTCCCCTCGTATTTTCAATAATCAGATATTTTCTATTTAATTTACTGCTCGTTCAACGAGAAAATTGCCAGCGGCACTGGCTGTGAGCAATGAGCATAGTATTACTTTATTTTATAAGCCAAATGTACTGTGTGTATTTAGAAAATAAGAATAACAGAAAACAAACAGACTAATAGCCTCATGATAAGAATGATGATTGTAGCATCCCAAAAGAACACTTTGAATGGATCTAAACAAAGAGAAAAATGAAGAGACACATAAATATGATTATAAGCCCAGGAATTCTTGTACGAAACATTTAACCATGCAAACTGGAATAACATAAAATCATATCATAAAAACTTTTTAAATTAAAAAAAAAACAAAAAGAAATGAGAAATTAAGTTATTGATTTCTTAATTAATTTCTGTTGTTGTAAAAAATATGCGCGAATAATAATTTCTGAATTCAAAAAGCTATAAAAGTCATTTATCAGTCAACAAAAGTTTAAAGTTTCGTCAACAGATGGCGAAATCAAGCTGCGGTTTGCTGTGGCTTTCGGTTTCGCTATGCCGTTAGCAATTATTTCCACATCATTGATTAATTTCCAAGCATCTTTGCAATAACAGAGAAACAGTACTTGTTCCTGTATGTTCTCTAGAGTTCCTTGTTTACAATTAATAAAAACACTGAACGACCAATTTATTAGACACCCCGCTAAAAGCGTGTTGCGCCTCCTGTAGTGGCGACATAACGAATAGACGTTGCTGGATACGTGCTGGCATGGATTCGACATGATGTTGAAACCGTTTCGGAGGAATAGCGGCCCAGGCTGACATCACAGCGTCCCGTAATTGGTGATGCACCTGATCGGCAACTGTTCAGGTAGTGTGTCGCATTCAGGGATGTGTCTACGGATATCAGAGGACCCAGTGTTCCAAGAGAAGACACCCCAGACCAGCATTCCTCCTCCACCCGTCTGTACGGATGTCTGCTGACAGGATGGATCCATGGCCTCGTGCTGCATGGGTCCGCATGATGTAGTAGGAACCGCGATTCGTCGGATCAGGCGACCTTCTTCCACTCATCCAGTGTCCAGTGGCGATGCCTGTGTGCCCATAGCAGACGCGCTTTCCTATTTTGCAGTGACAGCGACGGTACCCGTACTGTCCGCCTGTTGTTAAACCCAGCTCGGTGCAAGGTGCGCCGCATCGTGTGCTCCGAAATGGGTTGGGATGCTCCCTGATTGAACTGCGCTGCAATGTGTTGGATTGTTTCCGTCCTGTTGCTGTGGATGATTCGTGCCAGTCGCCGTTGGTCTCATTCATCCACCAGAGTTGTGTTTGTTGGAGGCTGTTTTTTGGGCATAACTGCCACTCACGGAATACCCTTGACACTGTTGCAGGGGAAAACGCGAGGAGGTTCGCGGTTTGCGAAATGCTCAACTGCGCCCGTCGAGCTCCAACGATCATGCCTCGTTCAAAGTCGGTCAAATCCTTGGATTTACCCATATTCAGTCCACTTCTGCTGCTGACTGCATCTTCTGATCCAATGCATCCCTTTTATACATCGCTTCGGCCTGTTTGCGTGTCACTGGGAGGCCGATCCATTTTCCGTAACCGGTGTCTAATAAATTGGTCGTTCAGTGTATGTCACAACAGTAACGTACCTTGAGATCTCTTTCGAATGAGACAGTATTATACATGAGGAAATATTAGAGTATTGTTTTAACCTTTTTCCAAATGATAATACTGTTATAATATTTCCTCTCTTAACTAATCTACTTACACATAATGGCATTGGAGAAAAATCCTATCACTTACAATACTGTAGATTTTAGCGAGCAAAAGTTGAATGTTTCGTCAATAGATGGCAGCAGAATCTAATGATTGCTGTAGTTTCAGTTTCACTAGTACAGCTATAGAGATTTTGTAAGGCTTCCTTTTAAAATATATATATATTCTCAAATATTAAGTATTATAAATTATGATAACATCGCAATCGAATTAAGAAGGGTTCTCTGTAAATTTTAAAATAGTTTTTATAATTTTAAATGTTTTTTTTCTAATAAGATATCGGTCTTTGTAAGTCAAAAGTTCGCCGATATGCTGTGCAGGAGAAGGGCGGCGCTAGTGTACGGAGCATAGGGATTAACCCTTTAAAGTCTACGGAGTTTCTGGAAAGGGTCAGTTTAAAAATTAATATTGTCGAATATAACTTAATAAAAATAATGAAAACAACGTAAAATCAATTTTAGATGGTCTTTATGCTCTAAAAAATTATAGAAAAAAAACAGAAGAATTTTCTGAGGGAGCCACACTGAGGAAGCTGTGAAGAGTGGGAAAACGCAAAGAATGTCGAGGAAAATTTCATTGCTCTCAAAGGGCAGTATTACGTATCGTAAAGATGTATCAAAACCGTGTAAGACTGGCTGATAAAATAACGAAAAGCAGTTAGTGACATAAGAAATCTGCAGTAGAAACTTCTCACGGACTTAAGAAAATGGACGTCGCACAGTGCGGCCGATTGCCAAAAAGCTGGCCAAAATTGGAAAATTCAGGTAATTCACTCCAAAATGGAACCTGAGGGGTTTTTGGGGTCGCTGATTACAAATTTTATGTCAAATGTACGGAAATTAACCCCCTTCACCCCTAATCGACCACCCCCTGGGGTATAATATGTATTATTTATCATAATCAAGTTACATATCGTTTTTGAGGGTTTTGGGGTCGCTGATTACGAATTTTCTGTCAGGATAGAGATTTTAGCGGTTTAGTTGGCAATTTTCGACAACTCGAAATATAAGGATCAGAGGCTACTAAAAATCGTTTGAAAACATCCTCCATTGTCTTCTGTCTGTAATTCTTTCTAGCAAAGCTGAGGCGATAGATAGAATAAAATTTATTGCAGGCCTCCTGTGCATCTTCTGACATACGGAAATTTCAATAAGATTAAATTTTTGACTGGGAGGTTTGGGCAAAGCATCCTTAGAAAAAAACCCATAACAATTCAAGTGGCAGGAGGTGGCAGCTGAATTTTGGCTTAATCGATAGTTAATACTTTTCCAAGTAACCTCCAAAAGGTTAGAAGACAGCATTCGACAGCGTTTTATTGTCATTTGATTTGAAAACTCAAATTTTATTGGAAAAAAACGAAAGAAAGATTTGGTTTTATTAGATTTTCTTTGCTGCACGCGCTTTCACACGTTTAAAGGTTTTGCCGAATAACTACACCAATAGTGCGCTTGAAAAAAGGCCAAACTCCAACTGAAAATAAAGAAAGAATTTGGGGTATAGGACGTTACTCTTAACCATATTTAATTCTTATAGGATCCCTCTAGCCAACTGCATGCTAAAAAAATCTTATCTAGACACTTTTATTTTTCGAGTTTTGCCCAGCTGTTTGGCAATCGGCCGCACTGTGCGTCGCCTCTGTTCTGGTGCACTTTATGGTGAAGAAACTATGGATATTGTAAAACCAATAGGTAGCTCCATTCTTCCGCTCCTTAATAACATTTCGATTACGAAAATTTTACGAGGTTATTGCTGCACATGAAGTTGTAAGTCTCTGCTGAAGGTCAGTTAAACTTACAAGTGGTGTCTCATAAAATGTGGCCCCCATAAGAAGAAGTCCGCTTCTTCCAATCCATTTATCTGGAAACATCAAGTTTAAACATTCACGTGCTGCCATTGAAAAATGTGGAGGTGAACCATCCTGCTGAAACCAAATTTCACAATATTCTCTTAATGACATCTCCTCTTCAATAAACTCTTGCACAACATTGTTTAGAAAAAGATCTCGATAACGCTGGCTCCACTGAAATTCGGTTATAGTTCCAACTAGCAACCCTAAATCTGGTAAATTCTGTTCAATTTATCTGTTGCTATGCAGTAGAGGGCATTCCTAAGTCATTAAATGTAAGTTTTATCTACAAGAACTCAAGTTGCCAGATGTTAAACAATGTGCTTAATACCAAATAAAGTGGAAGCACTCCGTTGAAAATTGTTAAGTTATCCACTGTTAGCAGAATGTTTGTTAAGCTTTCAGTCTAATAATTGTTAACGACAAGAAAGAGTAAAGAATTCCCTTTAAGGTAAGCAATTCCAGATTTCCTTTTAAAAAAATATGGCATAAGAATATTATACGCGCTTATGCAATTCCTAAAAGACACGGGCCTTAACAAAAACATTAGCTAATCTAGATCTCGTCCCTCTATAGTAACTGAAGAATCAGCTAGTTTCCCTTAGACGGGGAGATGAAAGCTGAACAAAACGAAGTAGAGGGTATATTTTATATTACATAGGAAATCATTTCCGTCATGATTTTTTTTTCTTGATGGTTCATTTGCTTATAGGGAACCTCACGGAGTGATAATAAAATCTCGAACCGAAACTAATATAGGTAACACGTATATCCAAATAATATATCAATTAGAAAAAAATTACGTGCAAGGTTCATATTCAAAGATTTTATAGTCAAATTAAACACACATGCAAGGTCGGGACACATTAATATGACCACCTCTCCTCGAACATGCTGGAACGTCCCATGGTATGCAGATGAAAAATCATTGCATAGTACGAGGGTGGGCTGAAAAGTAATGCCTCCATGGCTGTAACTTTTTTATTTTTTAACCGATTTTCAAAATTCTTTTTGTATCTGATACTCACATTTCTCCTCTGTGTAATGCACTATTCACTTTTCGACATAGTCCCCATCCCTTTCCACGCATTGTACCAACGCGTGACTAGTCGGGTGAACCCGTCGGAGGGGAATTCCGGGGTTGTTGTCGACACGAGGATTGAATGGCAGCTTTGGATCCTCTTCAGCAGCACGATAACGCCCGTCCACACACGATCGCCACACATCAGAGGGGGTTGCGGCACTTAGAGTTCAAAGATGAAAAACTGCAGTTCAAAAACGAAAGACTTTGCACCTTGCGACTTTCACCACTTCCCAAAGAGGAAAGAGCACCTTAAGGGGCATGAGTTGTGTTCTGACGACGAGGTGAAACCTGCCGTTCGGTCTTGGTGTCGACAACAACCCCGGAATTCCTCTCTGACGGGTTCACTCGACTAGTCACGCGTTGGTACAATGCGTGGAAAGGGATGGGGACTATGTCGAAAAGTGAATAGTGCATTACATAGAGGAGAAACGTGAGTATCAGATCCAAAAAGAATTTTTAAAATCGGTTAAAAATTAAGAAAAGTTACAGCCATGGAAGCATTACTTTTCAGCCCACCCTCGTATTAAAAGCTGACAACAGCAGACGTGCCACTGTTGAGCAAGCGACACAGCAAATGAACAGTGGGGCCACTAGGCGTGTCAGCACCAAGACAGTGCAACGATCCCTCTTGAGGTTAGGGCTCCGGAGCAGGCGTATGGTAATACCTGTTCGGGATTACCCTCAGGCCTGTGCATCGCCGAAAACTCCTCCAATTCGCAATGGACTATCGCCATTGGTCCTCGGCCGAGTGGCAATGGGTTGCTTTCTCTGACGAGTCGCAGTTTTTGGTGAACAGAGTGGACGGACGATGGAGAATTCGCCGGGAAGCATCTGAGAACAGGCATCCCGACACCATCGTTGGCAGACGACAGGCTGGTAGGGGGGGGGGTGACTGCTTGGGGGATGTTTTCGTTGTATGGTCTGAGTCCACTGATACTGCTGGAGGGGACACTGAATCCTGTTCGTTACCTAACGATCGTCGCAGACCAGGTACAGCCCTTCGTGTCGACAATGTTTCCTCAGGGTGATGGCACCTTTCAACAGGACAATGTTCCCTGCCCTACTGCCAAAATTGTCCACGACTGGTTCGAGGAGCATGAATTCAAGCTCCTCCTATGGCCACCAAACTTCCCGGACCTCAACCCCATTGAACATTTGTGGGACTATCTCGATCGCCATGTCCGCAAGCTGGACCCTCCACCACGCACGGTGATGGAATTACGGGATGCACTGATTGCTGAATGGTCCCAATTACCTGCAACCACCTTCTGAGGACTTATTGAACTCTCTGCCACGTCGACTAGCTGCTGTGCTTGCTGCCAAAGGTGGATATTCCGGATACTAGCAGGTGGTCATATTAATGTGTCCCGATCCTGTAAACTTGTAGAGCGTCACCGATTTACTAGAAATCCACTCTTTGCATAAAATTCGTAAAACTGGGGAGAAATGTCCATGTTTGGAACACCTTCTGGACAAAGTACGTTGGAATATTCATGCGTAGAACATGTAGAACAATAAACGCACGAACTCGCAAAATTGAAGTGCTCACACACAAATCTGTCGTTCTTCGAGATAGCCGCTTATAAAGCATATTGAAAACATGGTTTTGAGTCTTGGGGAAGAAAATTGATTGTGTATAAGTGACTGGAACTTAAATGTTTTATTTCTTTACTTAAATCGACATCAAGTAGCTCCACCAGCATGTAATCTGGGGTAATTTTGTAAAACTTTTCCAAGGAAGGAACCCAAAAATACCGCGAATTTTTTCCAAAGGGGATTACGAAAATTCGACTGATTTTTCATTTTCGTAACAGACGCGATGAGTTTGGCTTGAATCAGAGTCAAGGAATAAGGCTGTTTCATTTTCCACTTGCACCTGTGAATCAAATTTTTATAATTTTCTTGGTCACTTTTCCTAAACCCTTTGACCTAATGGTTGAGTTTTCCAGGACAACTATCAGGTCGTTGCATATCAAATTTCGGATTGCAGAGATCATCTTTAATGGCCCTCTAGATGATCATTGGCAGCTTCTCGAGCCCTCTCCGATAGAATCCCTGGTCACGGAACTCAATGCACTCCAGGAATGCAATTTCGACGTCTGCTTGGGTTAGGAATGTTTTCCTCCGGAGAAAATTGTCCAGGCTCTAGAAAAGATGGTAGTCGGTAGGGGAGAGGTCCGGAGAGCAAGGGCTGTGTGGAAGCACCTCGTAGCCCAGAGCCTGTAGTGCCGGCACGGTCGTTCGGGCGTTGCGATGCACAAGTGCAGGTTGTTGCTGACTCAGTTTTGTGTGCATACGATGCAGTTCACGACAGTAGGTCGCAGCGGTGATCGTCTCCCCCTGCTGCAGGAAGCTGTAATGTTCACCACGGATGTTCGACCAAACTGTAACCATGAGCTTCCTGGGGTGCAACGGGGGTTTAGGGAACTGTCGCGGGAGTTCATCAGCTTCCAGTCACTGTGTTGACCGTTTCCTATTGCCATATAGGAGCCACTTCTCGTCGCAGGTGACAATGCGATCAAGAATCCCCGCTTCTTCATGGCTTAAAAGCATCTCCATACACACCTCCGATCGACGCTCTTTTTGGTTTTCCGTAAGTTCATGTGGGACCCATTTTTCCTGCTTTTTCACCTTGCCGATGGTCCTAAGGTGTCTACTGACTGTCGACGCTAATACAGCATGATCCCCTGGAAAGTCCCGAACAGTTTTAGACGAGTCCTCTTCCACAGATCAGCGTCATTCAACACGTTGGGCGGTCTGCCGCGTGGCTCATTTGCCAGGTCCCTCATTCCCGCCCGGAATTTTCGGAACCAAAGTTGGACAGTACGTTCATTTATGGTGCCTCCCTTATTGATGTTTTGAGAGGCGTTGGATGCCGTGTGATTCAACCTGAACTCGTAATGCATTATCACACGTCATCATTATCTTCGCTTGGGTTCAAACGCTATTAAATATCATCGCAGACATGCAAATTTCAGGCAGCTAGTCGCTGATAGGTTTATTTCTGGGAATGTACCACTTTGTTATGTACTTGCTACTAAGCGTGGAAACCGTGCTGAAGCGCGGAACCCACCTCGAAATCCGACATTCGATATGCAACGACCTGATATCTCTTTCTTTCTCCCTTTGTTTTGAACTTCCTGAAATGTTGAAATTTAATGATTGTTTTGTTTAATTTTATTCAATCTTCTATTATTTGCAAATACTAAATAGGAGCAACTTCGTACGTTTGTTCCATACATGAACTTTTCTTCCCCGTTTTACGAGTTTTATGCTTTTGTTTTCTTTAAGCAAACAGTGGCTTTCTACTTAATCGGTGACGCTCTACAACTTTTTAATTGGAAAATGTTCTCTATCTATCAAAGTTCAAAAGTTTGTTTCCCTAACTTGTCAGCACTTACACTAGGGGCACTGGAATATACTTTTATTCAATACTTTCCTATATATGGACCTAACTTTTATGGCTCTAGCATCTTCTGTTCTAGTGTGTTTCGGGAATTTCCTTTACATTTTGCTGACATTTCGGAGGCTATCCTTTATCAAAGCAACGAGTGTCATTAGAAGACGACTTATATACAGACAAGTTTGGTGGGGGGGGGGGGGAGGTATTGGCTACGGAAAACTTGAAGTTTGAATAGAGTGGCGCGTGTTATCATGCAACAAAACACTATCTTCACAACAGACATCGTCATTTTAATTTCAGCTCCTTTCACACCCTCCGACCAGAGAAATCAAATCACTGCTCGTTGTGGTTGCTCCTTGGTACAATACTTGGCTGGCCATTTCTATACAACCTTTTAGGTGGTAGGTGACAAAATCTAATGCACGGCAATAAGATAAAGTTCAGTCTTTCAACAAAAACATCTTAATGAGGAATGTAGTCCATATCACTGAAACAATCTTCATACACGTATTAGTTCGTTCAATACGCTTTATGTGTATCGGGTTTTGCAAAAGTTCTATTACACATGTGAGGACCTCCGCAAAAATGACATAACTACGTGTGTGATGCAGTTAGACACCGTTTATTGTCAGAATTGATTTTGGTGTATACACAATGCATATTAATCGATGTAACCCAAGAAGGGCGACTGAGGAGGCCAAAAGTCCTTAGACCAGAAGTTCATGTTCGACCCCAACTACTCTTGAACGGTCTTGGCACTGTGGGCCGGGGCACCATCCTGTAAAAAGACGTAGTCCGCATTCCTCGTCACCTTTTTCACCCAGGGCAGAACGTTGTTGGTCAAGATGTCCTTGTAGCCGGCCGCGGTAAGCCTGTAACCGGTCGGGAACCAGATTGGCGGCATTTTCATTCTATTCGACGCCACGACGCCGAGCATCATCACTGTGAGTTGTAGTCACGTAGCGGACCTCAGATGACAATGCGATTGACATGGCTCTTCAAGTCGTTGAGAAGGCGACGACAGCGCTCCCGACGTTTATCTCGCATGCCATCCGTCAGCAAAGGTCTTGCTACGCGCCTCAAACTCTTTCCACCCTCTCTCTTGATGGCTCTGGACACCGTGGCCACAGAAATCTTCTTTTTCTTTGCGAACTGTATCATTTTGAGAGTCGGGTCACGTTCGAAGGCTTTTCTGACATCCACACGATTGATAACGCGAGGTTTGCCTGCACGTGGACGATCTTTGAGGTCTTCCCCCTTCTTCAGCCTCTCTGCATCTGAATCGCATTCATTCCACCTATAAACGTCTCCCAAACGCATGCAGGCTGTGATTCATGCAAAAGGTAGACCGAAATCCTATGTCATAAGAGTCTACAACAATGGGTGTCCGAATACGTTTGGACATGCATATATTACTCTCTTAATATCTTAATGTTATTATAATTTAAGCAAATGTTAAAATCAGATTTTTAAATAAAAAACTAAAACTTTTGCATCTTAAGAGCCAATTCTCATTCAAAACACACAAATTCTCTTTATTAATCCATTATTAGAAATACATCTAAAGTCTGTAACACTCCTATGGAATCAGACAATTTTTTTTTTAAATTTCATTTTATTTTTTACATATTTGTAGGAAATATTTTGTACGATAAAAGATAAAACAGTGTAATATCCATGTAAATTTTTGCGGCGATTCGCGTAGTTGTTTCCCAGAAAAAAAAATTCATTTTTAGTACTGTTCCACTTCTATGGAATCACCCAAAATTTGCATAAATTAAATTAACCAATGAAATGAAAACTTTCGGATATAATGCTCACTGCTTACTGAATGCGTCAGAAGTATATGTGTTCTGTATTTTACCTTTTTTAAAATGCCAGGTGGTAAAACATTATCAGAAGAAGAAATACGAAAAAAAAAATTTTATCACGGGCAAAGAAAGTCTCAGAGGATCATTGCTAAGTTAACTGGACGATCACAAAAAACTATGTATAATGTGCTAAAAAAAAGGAAATGATTATAACAAAATTAAAAGAAAATCTCGAAAACCAGTGTTGAATGAACGTGTTCAGCGCATCTTTCATCTTGCCACCAATGAAGAACTGTCAGTAAAACAGATTCAAGCAAGCTTAGGAAAGAACGTGTCTCATCAAACAGTGGAGAAGTTTGAAGAACCATCCTAATGCACAGGCTATGAAACTAGCCAAACAACCGAACCTTACTGAAGCTCACAAAACAGGAAGATTAAAGTGGGCTCGAAATATGATGACTTGGGACCATCAGTGGAACCATGTCTTGTTTTTAGATGAAAATAAGTTTAACCTTGATGGTCCCGATGGAAATGCCTATTATTGGCATGATCTGCGGAAGGAAAAGAAGGTGAAATTCAGCAGAAACTTTGGCGGTGGATCCCTTATGATCTGGGCTGCATTTTGGGCCGGAGGAAAGACGGATATTGCATTCATCGATGGACAGCTCAACTCGCAGAAGTACCAGGAACCGCTGTACAGCAACATGATCCCATTCGGTTCATTAATATGTGGCAGCTCATGGATTTTTCAGCAAGACAATGCGTCGTGTCACGTTTCTAAAGCAACTAAGAAGTGGTTTCAAGATCAGAAAACTGATGTCATGGATTGGCCAGCACAAACATCCAATAGAGAATCTTTGGGCTCAACTAGCACGTCAGGTGTACAAACAAAATCGTCAATTTAACTCTGTTGGAGAACTCAAATTGGCTCTCCTACATGCGTGGGATGAAATTACAATTCCAGAAATGCAATCTTTAATAAACTCAATGCCACAGCGTTTGTTTGATTTAGTTTCAAAACAAGGCGGTTACATAAAGTAACAATCACTTTTATTTTGCTATTGTTGATGAAATTTAAGAGTGATTCCATAGAACTGGAACAGTGCTGAAAGTGAAATTATTTTTTTTTCTAAACAACAACAAAGTGTATTGGTGTGAAATTTAATATTTAAGTAATGTTGTTTTATATATTGTTGTTCGGTAAATAATGTTTCGTAAAAATGCATGAAATATTAAACAAAATTTGTGTAAAAATCGTCTGATTCCATAGAAGTGTTACAGACTTTATTTTATTACAGAATGTTTTAAGTATTTATATTATATAAAGAATGCTGAATTTCCCGACACTAATAGAAGAGGAAGAAAACAAAATACTTAGAGCAGGAAGGTCAGTAAAATGTTTTGCTAGAATTTTCACTTTAATGTAATACGAGGCCTATCCGAAAAGTATCTGGTTGAGGCTACAAAAAAAAAGTAGAACTCGCTGCACCTTTTTCCTATCCGGATCGTATGACGTAATGAAATTTGCAGCTGTTAAGAGTGCCGCGTGCAATTGTTTTAACACACTAAAGCAGAACGTTTTTCTCTTCTCGTCGCGTGGTAAAAATGACAGAAAACATTGAGCAACGACTTTGCATCAAATTCCGTTTTAAAATCGCTAAAACCGCAATAGAGCGTTATGAACTGCTAAAACAAGCATTCGGCAATGATGTTACGAGCCGCACACAGGTTTTCGAATGGTTCAAGCGCTCCAGCACACACAGCGCACATCGTGCAGCCAGTCTCCCTACTCACCTGGCCTAGCTCCGTGCGACTTCTTTGCATTTCCGAAGATCAAGAAAGCGCTCAAAGGACGTGGCAACGCAAAATGCGACGGCGGAGTTCTTGGTTATCCCAAAAGAGGCATTCCGTACTTGTTTCGACCAATTCGCTTATTTTGAAGGCGACTAAACAGTTCGAACCGTATTTTTTTTGTATCCACAATCAGGGTACTTACCGGACAGGCCTCGCATACTTACAGTAGCGCTCAAAAAATAGTACACTTTCATGTTTATTGTTATAATACTTTCAAAAATTAAGGACATATAACTAAACTTTGTATACATATTATCTATATAAATATACAAAAGAAAAACTAGAAATAAGGTCACTGTTATTTGTATTTGCGAGGACACCATTAAACTGCCAAAATACAAAAATCATAAAATAGTACACACGCAAAAAAAATCCCAGAAATGAAGTAAATACAATGAAAAAAAAGAGTTAGCAGATCAATATTTTGTTGCAAAACCTTTTGCATCAATAACAGCTTTGTAGCGGGCTGGCATTGAATCAATTAGTTTAGTCATTTTGGCCATTGGAATTTTTTCCCATTCTTTTCGTAATATTTCAAATTTTTCCAGTGAATTTCGTGCTTTCTGTGACTTGCAGCTGCGGTCTAATTCTTCCCACATATGCTCAATAGGAATTCGTACCTTCTTTGACTTGAACCAGTCTTTGATCACACAAGCAGTATGTTTGGAATCATTGTCTTGCTGTTTGAGGCATATTTGCTTTGGCAAAAGAAAGCATATGTTGCTCTAAGATATTCTTATATACTATTTTGTCCATTATTCCATTGTTCTTTATCAGCGGGCCTACCCCTTTATGACTGAAACAACCCCATACCATAGTGGATCCTCCACCATGTTTAACGGTTGGTAATTGGTATTTTGGATCAAATCTATGGTTTGCTGGACGGCGTACGTACTGGATACCATCAGATCCGAATAGTAAAAACTTCGATTCATCACTAAAAAGCACTTTATTCCATTTTTGGATGTCCACTTCAAATGATCTTTGGCAAATTTGAGGTGGGCTATCCGGTTCTTCTTGGAGATCAAAGGTTTTTTCACGGGACATCTGCCAAACAAATCTGCATCCCTCAGACATCTTTTCGTGGTACTCACAGTAACGTTAACATTATGGAAGGTTGCCATTTCGTTATTAAGGTCAACTGCAGCTTTCTTCGGGTCAGCCTTAGACAGCCGTATCAAGACTTTATCTTCTCGTGGAGTTGTTGATTTTGGTCGGCCGACCTTGGCTTACGAGTTACAATCCTTGCGTGCAAAAACGCTGAAAAATTCTTGCCACCGTGGACTTTGGAACTTGAAATTGCTCCGAAACTGAGGTGTACGAGTTGCCATTGTTGATTGCATCTATAATGTTGTTTTTTATTGAAGATGGCAGATGAACTCGAAGCGACATGTTAAATATTGTCAGCAACAGCAAAATGTCAACATCAATATAGAGAATATGAGAAAAATCTACATAAAACTCAGTGTGTACTATTTTATGAACTCACCTCTATCAATAATGGACGAGTCTTCAAATACTAATTAACTCTAAAGAGTTTAAATTTCTTTCAATATTCAAATGTTTATGCAGTCTATATATTATTACAAATTCTTTAATTAAAATTCAATACTTTAGAAGTTATAATGATAAAACATAAAGTGTACTATTTTTTGAGCACTACTGTATAAATAAGCCACAAATATTTAAAAATAAACCATTAAGGAATGACATAGCCAAGCACTGAAAGGTCAAACTAGTCGCTATCACAAATTATTCCAAAATTTTTAAATAGTTTCTGAAAACCTTAAAACATGTTCCACTGCATTTAAATTCGACCATCATCGAACATCTGAACTACGAGAGTTATTCGTAAAGATCTGTTTTGCAATAACACAAAGCTACTTTATATATTTTCAAAATCTTTTCTTTACCAGATTCTATGTATCTTTAACTATTTTTCAACATACAGTGACTTCCAAAACTGTCCCAATGTTAGAGAGCGAGATGTTCATCCATCCATTATTAGGAGCTTTAGCATAAAAGCTACTTATAAGAATGCGCCCTTGGTCTGTACGTTTATCCGGCCGTCCGCCGTTTGCACGATAACTTGAAAACGGATTAACCTTTTCAAATTCTGTTTTCAGAAACATGACCATCAAAGTCTTAGCTCGGCCGTATCATCTTTTCAGAATTTTTCGTGGACCCCTTCAAGTCGAATTCACGTGCTAAAAAGCGAGTGTAAAGAATTCAAAGACACTGGCATGCCATATAACAATCGATTTGTCAAGAAGGAATACATTGCTACTTTCTGTTCATCTTTTAAGCATTATTGACATCGGCGCGCGCACGTGAAATCGCTTTGTCCACGCACGATTGCTCAAGTGCTCATAATCTATAAGCTTATTATTACGTAGCGGATAAATGGAGCTACTTATTGGTTTTATTTTACACACGATTTGAATCACCCTTCATTATATCTACATTTTTTGAGGCAGACGGTTGAAATTCGGAATTTAGCTTACTATGGGCATGTGCACCTTCACTATTTAGTTTGGTTTTGATTAGCCCACTAAGGTCGGAGTTTTGGGGGTGAAAATTAGAGGGGACTAAAAGGTCTAGGTGTATTCATGCATATAAAGAAGTGAAATTCAGTATGCAGATTCCTGTAAGCAAGATCTCCATTATATGAAGATTTTTTTTTCCCGAGGTATCCATGCCTTCCCGACTCGATGGCGGAATGCATCGAAAAGATGGGGACTAAATTGAAAAATAGTGTACCAACTCTATCTGCAATAAAGGAGCTGTAAAAAAAATATTTCCGGTTTTCATTGACTGACCCTCGTAAGTAGAATAAGAATAGAGCTACTTATTGGTTTTATAATGTCAGGCCGCCCCCTTCATAATTTCTACTTTTTTTTTGAGGTAGAAGGTTGAAATTCGGAATGTAGTTTACTATGGGCATGTCCATCTGCACTATTTAGTTTGTTTTTGATTGGTATACGGGGGTGGGAATTACGGGGCTTGGATTCAGAGAGGGCAACATATCTATGTGCTATTTAGGTACGTAAAGGCGTAAAATCCAGTATCCAGATTCCTCTAGGAAAGATCTACATTACTATGAAGTTAAGGCCCAATTGCTTCAGTGGGATCGGATTTGCGGGGGTGGCAGTCACTTGGTCCTTAGAACTATGGGCAACATACGGCATGTGATATATCATACGTTCGGAAATGATGAGAAAGGAAAGAAGATACGAGTTTTTTTTACACTTTTTACATATTACGTTCGAGAAAATCAATTTATTGATTAAAAAAAAAACTTGGGGAGAGGTAAAAAGTGCAGATGAAGGGGTAAAAATAGATGACTTGCTTTATCCTACTCGGGAGGCGGGATTCATTTCTTTTTAATAAACGTATAAATGTACACTGGTGGAAAAAAAAATCCCAACACCAGGAAAGACTTGTGCTAGATGAAAGGAATTTAGACAGTATATTCAGCTATGGTATTTATTCAATTGATTCAAGTTTCAAGGTTACAACTTATAGGGGGCGCCAACAGCGCCACCCTGTACATGATGAAAAGCACGGACTTTAATACCCGCTGTAGTCGCCGCGCTGGTCTATGCAGGCCTGCACATGTGCATGCATACAGTCGTAGAGAAGCCGAATGTCATTTTGTGGTATGGCATTCCATGCCTGTTGTACCTGGATGGCAGATCAGCGACAGTTGTTGCTGGTTGTGGAAGAGCCCTGACACGGCGTCCGACCATGTCCCAGACGTTCTCGATGGGCGACAGATCTGGTGATCGTGCTGGCCATGGTAGGATGTGGACACCCTGAAGGGCACATTGGGTTGCAGCGGCTGTGTGGGGTCGAGCGATATCCTGTTGGAACAGCCCCCCTGGCATACCAGCCATGAATGGCAGCACAATGGGTTCAACAACCATCCGAATGTAAACATTTGCCGTCATGGTGACTGGGATAACCACCAGGGGGTCCTGCTGTCGTAGGAAATCCCTCCCCATACCATAACGCCAGGGGTGGGGCTAGTATGCCGTCGACGGATACAGCTCGGTAACAGAACTTCCCCACTCCTCCTGACCCTTGTGCGACCATCACTCTGACCCAGACAGAAACGACTTTCATCCGTGAAGACCACAGACCTCCATTCTGCCCTCCAAGTCGCTCTGGATTGACACCACTGAAGACGTGCCGCACGATGTTGAGGGGTAAGAGGCAAACATGCCACAGGGCGCCTGGAGTAGAGGTTCTGGCCAGGAGACGGTTCCGAATTGTGCGTGGAGTGACGCTGGGTGGCACAGCAGCCCGAATGTCCGCTGCAGATGCTGTCCGATTTGCCACAGCCATCCTACAGATGCGCCGGTCAATCCTGTCTTCCCTGGACCATTGCTGCCAACAGTTGTACACAGTGGCAACGTCTCCACCCATGCGTTCTGCAACAGCACCGAACAAAATTCTACCTTCTCGAAAGCCTACTACACGTCCTCGTTAGAATTGGGTTAGCTGCCCATATTCACGTCGCAGTCGCCTTCGAGGCATGTTTTACTCTACAGTACAGTATTACACACGTCCACAAATGTCTGAAGTGATACAGACGCGCGTCTGATCTCCTTTATATCTGTCATTGGAATGTCTCATTTGCAAGTGAAGGGTGGCGCTGGTGGCGCCCCCTATAAGTTGTGACCTTGAAACTTGAATCAATTGAATAAATACTATAGCTGAATATACTGTCCAAATTTCATTCATCTAACACAAGTCCTTCGTGGTGTTGGGATTTCTTTTTCCGCCAGTGTATTTCTGCTTCACTGCTAAAGTTCCTCCTTGGAATGTTTACAAGATTTTATTGATACTGTATACATACAATAGAGTCACCATTGCTTTCATTTAAGAACTCAATATCTGAGCATGAAATAAGTGCAATACAAAATTTTTTAAAGATTATCTTTTATGTATTTAAAGGAAAACCAACAATTTGTCATTGGGACAGTTTTACACCCCCTCTTCAAATGAATGTAATCAGCCTGGATTGTTCCATTAAAACATCAGGAACCACGTATTCTTACAATTCCCTAATCCAACGGTTTAATATGCTAAATTCTGCATAACTGTCAACAATGAAGCCTATTTCCAAAGACATGTGCAATAACATTGATAAAAGGCTTTCTACAAGAGATATTCAGTCACGATTAGGAATTGGACGCACAACTGTAAGCAGAGTTCGTGCATCTTGCAGACCAAATGCACAGAAGATGAAAGGAGGTCGTCCACAAAAATTAACTGCAAATGATAAAAGAAAGCTGGTTCTGATGATAACCACTACGGATGCTGCAGATGCTGTCAAAGTGACCCAGCGATTTATTGCTGAATCTGGAACAAGTGTCAGTTGCTCTACTGTTCGTCGACATTTCAGTGAAATTAATATCTGCAGTGAAAAAGAAAAAGCCTAAACTGACAAAGAAACACAGAGAAGTCGTTTCCAGTTCGCGATATGGCATCAACATTGGACCCAGGATGACTGGAAAAAAGTTATATGGTCCGACGAAACAAAAATAAACCGATTAGGATCAGATGGTCGATCGTGGATGTGGAAACGTCCAGGATCAGCGTTAACAGAATGGGAAATGAACGGAACTGTTAAATTTGGTGGTGCAACCTGATGATTTGGGGTTGCATGACATTTAGAGGAACTGGTTTGATGTGTCGAATTGATGGCAGTATGACCGCTGCCACGTACTGCGACCTTCTGGATAAGACCTATTTCATCCCTACTCTGAATTTTCATGGAAAAGACAAACAAGAGATTATATTCCAGCAAGACAACGATCCCAAACATCGAGCACGCCTTGCCAAACAGTGGTTCCAAGATAACGAAATTGAGGTTCTGAAGTGGCATGCACAATCTCCAGATCTCAATCCAATAAAACATTTGTGGGAATACCTTAAAAAACAAATGGCCAAATATCCGACTGAACCAAAAAGAATGCAAGAAATGTGGGAAAGAACAAAGATGGAATGCGAAAATATTTCTGCCCAAACATGTATTAATTTAATCGACAGCATGCCTAGACGTATTGTTGCATTGTTGAAAGCCAAAAGAGGCTAAATAAAACATTAAATAAACATTGTTCATACAAATGAGTTCAATTCATTACACGGCAGCAAAACTGTCCCAATGACAAATTGTCGATTTTTCTTTAATTACATAAAATATTATCTTTGAAAAAATTTTGTATTGCACTTATTTCATGCTCAGATATTGAGTTCTTAAATGAAAGCAATGGTGACTCTATTGTATGTATACAATATCAATAATGGATGAATGAACATCGCGCTCTCTAACATTGGGACAGTTTTGGAAGTCACTGTATTTCCAAGTTTTTTTAAAGCACTTGTCATAGAGCTCAATGTATTTCCGCATGATCACTTCATAGAAGCTGTCGTCGGTGAAGAAAATCACGCAGCTTTCACTTGTTCGTCGTCGCTGAAATGCAGGCTGCCAACGATCTCCTTTAGTTCCCGGAAGCCACTGGACGCGAGATCCGGACTGTAAAGCGGGTGGTCAAGTTGTGAAAACTGCATGACTTTCTTCACCGCCAGCAGCTTCTATGAACAAATCATGCTGAAGTACATTGGGCACTATGACAAGTGCTTAAATAAACTTTGAAAATATATGGAAAAATAGCTTAAGGTACATAGAATCTGGTAAAGAAAAACTTTTGAAAATATATACACTGTCATATCACTAAATTATGACCATCCGCTTAGTAATGGGAATAGCCACCCTTCGCTGCTATAACTGCTGCTAGGCGTCGTGGCATGGACGCAAGAAGTGCGCGGTATGTGTCCGTTGGTATGGTAATCCTTTCCGGTTGAAGCGCTGTCCACAGAGCTTCGAGAGTCATAGGTGGAGGGTCCAGCTGCCGTACATGGCGATCAAGGTACTTCCACAGATGTTCGATTGGATTGATGTCCGGTGAATTAGCGGGCCAAGGGAGCACTCGAAAGTCAGTAGAGTGTTCCTCGAACCAATCCAGAAGAAGACGTGCATTGTCCTGCTGGAACACACCATCATATTGGGGAACATCATGGAGTATGTACGGGTGCACCTGGTCCGCTACGATTGACAGATAGCCACAGGCATTCAAATTGCCCTCTAGACGAATTAGTGGACCTAACTGCTCCCAATAGAAGATCCCCCTGCAGTCTCTTTTCACGGCGTTCACGACGCACTCGCCATCGCCCGTCAATTTTATGGAGCAAAAACCTTGACTCGTCGGAGATGGCGACCTTACCCCACTCGTCTATGGTCCAATGGCGGTGCTCACATGCAAAGTCTAGACGTCGTCGACGATGACCCCTGGTCAACATGGGTGCAGCAACCATGCGTCGACTGTTCAGGCCCATCCGTAACAGGGTGCGTTCAACAGTAACGTCGCATACACGTCTGTTGGCACCACTGTTGAATCTGGTGGTCAGTTGATGGACTGTGGCTCTCCTGTCACCTTTTACGAATCGTCGTAGGCGCTGCTTACCCCGTTGGTTGATGGCTCGTGACCCTTTACAGTGATGGCACTGGGACCGTGAACAGTTAACAAATCGCGCCGTTTCGGAGATGGTGCTACCCTTGCTGCGATAGCCTATTATCATCCCTTTTTTGGATGTCCGTTAAATCCGGACGTTTACCCAGCTTGTGGCCCGTGCACCTGCCGTTTGATGCACCAGCTTTAAAGCTTTCTCAACCTGTTTTGCAAATTTTGCAATGTGTAATCGTTGTTGAGGCGAACCATGCGTGTGCCTTGAAGGGCTGCTGGTCATAATTCATTGATATGACAGTGTACAGTAGTTTTGTTTTTATAGTAAAACGGACGTTACTTTACGAATAACTCTCGTACTCTAATATATTGGTCCATGATTTGGTTTTGATATATTAAATGCCATATTTTAGCACTGAAAATTTCTAATTGTACCATTCCAGTATCATAGCACAGGTACCACTGAGTCAATTTCGATTATCTTCGAACTAACTACTCTTCATATTCCATCATGACCTATCATTGCAAATTGTTTGATATATTGAAAATTGGCAATGGTACCGTAACGGTATTGAAAATTTCCACTGGTTGCCGATCACGTGCACCTGTCTATGGCTATGATGGCCACAAATTCGTTTCAGGAACATCAATCAGTGTTTAGTCTGCTTCCATGGCCAGCTCAGTCCCCTGAGCTCAATCCTATTGAGCATTTGTGGGACGAAGTCGAAAGATCACTTCAAAGCTTGGAAACCCATCATCTAAATTGACGCAATTTAGAGCTGCCATTATGTCGGCATGGGCCAACAGTCCTCAGCAACGGTCTCACAATCTTGTTGAGCTAAAAGTGGACCAAGTCGTTATTAGAGGATGTCTCTAATTTTCTGGCCACTCAGTGTATGTGATTGTCATGATTCTCTGCTGTCTTATGTGCAATGGATTAGCGAATTGTGTTTTTAATCGATTTTTTTTACGTAGTTAATTGAAAATGAACAACTGTCCCACTTAAAATTTTATAACCTTTTATTTTTGCTTATTTATCCCTTAGGAATGGAGTGCTACAACTTTTTGTTATTCTTTTACTCTTGGTTATTTGCATAGAACTAGTCATCTGGATTTTTTTTTTCATTCCTCAAGATGCAAACGAACCAATAGGTAAATAAATGTCATGAAAATCAACAAATAACATAGAAAATTTTATGTTCATATATGTATATGTATGATAATGAGAAAGAAGGACTCTAACTGCAGTTTGCTGTAATGTGATCTCTGTTATACCCTTAAAGTCACAGCTGCAATTTATAGACAATAGAATACACTACAGCTCAGAATTATAAGACCACCAAAATTGTGATATTGTGGTATATAAGACATCAGACAGGTATTGTGGAGTTAAAGAATCCCGTGCAGCATACACATCCATCAAGTGACAAGAACTGTCGTCCATTGCGATCGATATTGCGACCCATATAGCCCCACACATTTTCGAGACGTTCAGATCAGGAGAACGGGAAGGCCACTGTAAGCATTTGGCTCCATGATCATTCATCTACTTCTTAGTCATCTTTGATGTGTGGCAGGATGCATTCATTGTCTTGCTGAAAGACGAAGTTATCACCACCAAGAAGCCATGCATACGCAGCCAACTGTTTGTCGAGGATGTTAACATAATTCATTGTGTTAGACACTACTACAACTAAATCCGTTGTTCCAGCTGCAGAAATGGTTCCCCAAACCATCAGTTCGTAGGTCAAGCCAATAATAACGAACTCCATCAGGCCCACCTAAATTGAAGAGTTTTTCCTCTGAAAAGATCACCTCGTTCCACTGAACCCCTTCAGACATCCATTATTGATTTTTGTAACCTTTGGTAAGCGCTGGTTTGCACATCAATTTCATGTACCGTAAGTTCTTTGAGTCATGGAGAATACGAGAAATTGTTTGTTCTGATGGATTTGTTGGCATATGCGTGGCTATTTGCGCTGCTGAGAACTTCTGCGAGGATGCTATCTGAACTGCTTGTCGGATGTCCCTTGCGGAAAGGCTTTTCTTGCGTACTGTGCGCCTAACTTTTTCTCCTGATACCCCCTGTTGGATCACATGCTGAACACCAGTCTTAGATCTTCCAACTTTTGTAGCAATGTCACGCTGTGACCAGTTGGCATCATTTAAACACCATATTTCACGTACCTCGCTGAACCATTAATTGAATTGTGGCACAATACGCTTAACGCAGCTTAACCAGCGATTGGTCTACATATTCACATGCAAACACAGAAAAGGATGTTGTCAAAATATCTTGCTGGAACAAAATAGCCTTTTTCCCACTTGCTGCAAAATTAACAAAAATTTGAAATTTGTATTTATACGGAGGGTCATTTTTTCTTAGTTAGCTGATTTAGAACACCCCTCCCCGGCAATGGAATACGCCCAAGCCTATGTAAATCAGGTGGTATATCAGTGGGCTTTCCACAATGTTCAGGAAACGAGCACTGAAAATTCACGGCATGACTAGAAAAATTAATAATTTTTGGAGAAATGAAGGTTATGTTTGTTAACTACTCCATCTCGAAAAAACTAAGCCTCGTCTAACTACAGAACAGGTTAATCGCAGCTTGCTGGTTTCGAGAGTGGCAAGACCTACGCCTTAATGCTCTCTATCCACTAAAGCCCAGCAAGCGAGGCAGGAGAGGGAGATTGTCTAACCAGACGACGTTCTCCTCAGAGATGGGCACACAGGCGGAGGCGCCATCTCTAGGTACAAATCAAACCACGCTCTGCTACCAGAAATTTAATAAAATTTTCTATCGAAATCTACCCTGTCACGTATAGATTTAGATTACGCAGTGGATTTAAGAAAATAATCGCTAAATAATCGGGACAGGGTAGATTGACTATACGTGACACTCTCGACCACTAAGTCGGCTGTAGTGTGTTTTGAGCTCTACAACTTTACAACTGGAAGCTTTCTGTACCTGTAACGGTTGCAAAGAGCAAAATTCGAGGTCAAAGATCAAATCTGACACCACTATTGCTTAGCCCCTACCTAAACTCCTATATGTTGCCTGCAACAGATTTGTTGTATCTCCACTCGCTTTGAAATTGTAACAGACTTTTGACTCAACCTATAGACAGAGTGCCCAGTTTATTATGAACACCCATGACCATGCAAATCCGTTGGCATAGCAATTACTACGTATCAGTTTGGTCACGTGACAGGTCAGTACCAATATAAAGCGAGAACACACCAGTAGTTTGACCATCACCGAAACCGCACGTCTTCTAGGCTTTTTCCGAACAGCCATTTCAAGGGTTTACCAGGACTGGTTAAACAACCAAACGACTCGTCGATCCAAGGGGTGCGCGCAGGATGGGAATGCTTTTCGTGCGAGCAGAAACGTCGCTAACCGTGGAGTACAACAGAATAACATCTCTGAACGCACTACACATCTTACATTGGCAAGGATGGGCTACAACAGCCGACGGCCAGTCCGGGTAGAATTGAGCTTCACCCAAAACCGTAAAAACGTCTCCAATTTGCCTGTCGACGACTGGAAGGTCTTCTGTCGAATGAATCCTGTTTCCCATTGCACCATGCAGATTACCGAAATAGAATTTGGAGACAACAGCATGAAGTGATGGATCCCTCCTGTCTGGTTTCCACAGTTGAGGCTGGTGGAGGCTCTGTAATGGTCTGGGGAATATTTTCCTGGCTTACTCTTGGTCCGCTGATATCTGTGGCCGACCACGTTCATCCTTTCATGGCTACTGTGTTGCCCCCAACGAAAGGATACTTCCAGCAGGACAATGCTCTTCCACTTACTCCTCTGGCCACCACAGTTCCAGAATTTGAGCCCAATTGAACATCTTTGGGATGAGCTGGTACAGATTATTCAGGGGATGGATCCACCACCATCCAATAAGCATAAACTGGGAGAAGCTGTTGCATCTGCATAGACAAACATCACGGAACAATGCTTCTAGTGGCTAATTGAATCCATGCCACGGCGAATTCGTGCTGTTATAGCTGCTAGGGGTGGTGCAACACAGTTTTAGGGGGTGTTCCTAATAAACTGGCTACTCGGTGTATGTGGTTTTGCTTTGTCAGCCATAGTTGACGGGAATTTTCAAAAACCACACTGTCATCCCTGGCTGAGATAATCGCCTTCCATATGTTATGTACGTGTGGAACAACCGCCCACCTAAATCCTTTAATTTCTCATAGCCCCTGCTGTAGATTTCTCAGTGTTTTGCTTATGGAGTTCGTTTATGACATGAGAGGGCTTGTGTCAACCATTTCTGTACAACCAAAATACATTGTAAATGATATATAAAAATTTTAATTACAATATTTAATCAGAATAAGAAAATGCTAGTACGTTGAAGTAATGCTGACTGTTTTTTTAACATAAAATATCATTACATTAATATTTTATTTTTATGCATATTTTGCTTGCAGTTTGCCCAAATGTAACAGAATCAAAAGGCGACGCAGCCGGAGCAGAAAAACCAAAAAAAGCAGGAAGGCGTGAATTAGTTAAGGAAACACTAGACGAAACATCAGAAAAACAAGTTTCTAAGTCGGATATGATTAAAAGACAGAAAAATGATACAAACGAGGTGGTGGAAATTCAACCAAAGCCCACTGTAGTTACCATAAAGCCTCCTGTAGTTACCGAAATGACTTTTCAGCACGCACTGACTACCGAAGCACGTACTGAAAAAATGACACCTGTGCTAATGTGGCTGGAATTTAAAACAAACAAGGAAAACTTCACAGGTGCAGATGATTTCTGCAGAAAAAGATATAGAAACGGAAGATTATTGGTTCTGTATTCCAATACTGAAGAAACGTCTTTGAAGCACCAGCTGATGGGCTTAACTCCTGAATATTTCAGTGAATGTCCCCTAATATTTATAGGTAAAACGATTTTATCATATTCTAATAACATAAATAAACCTGTTAATATAGGTTTCAATCTTTTCCTTGTTGCATTCACTAGAAAAATTCGAGGGCGACCCATATGCATGTTTCGTAAATTTCAAAATTTCTTCTTTATCAAGAAATTCAATGACATCACGTCACGAAACGTCATTGCCCGTGGTCATGAGATAACACAATACCTCTGCACTTACAAGGAAAGTACACGAACATGTACCTCACAGATTTCCAACAAATTGAAATACACTGTCATATCAATGAATTATGACCAGCACTCCTTCAAGGCACACGCATGGTTTGCCCCAACAACGATTACACATTGCAAAATTTGTTTAACGGCAAGTGCACGGGCCACAAGATGGGTAAACGTCCGGATTTAACATACATCCAAAAAAGGGATGATAACAGGCTATCGCAGCAAAGGGTGGCACCATCTCCGAAACGGCGCGATTTGTGAACTGTTCACGGTCCCAACGCCATCACAGTAAAGGGTCACGAGCCATCGACCAATGGGGTGAGCGGCGCCTACGACGACTCGTAAAAGGTGACAGGAGAGCCGCAGTCCCTGAAATAACCACCAGATTCAACAGTGGTGCCAACAGACGTGTATCTGACATAGCCGTTGAACGCACCCTGCTACGGATAGGCCTGAATAGTCGACGCATGGTTGCTGCACCCAGCAACTCTCGAAGCTCTGGACAGCAATTCAAGCGGAATGGACTTCCATACCATCGGGAAGAACCTCAAGCTGCGCACTTCTTCTATCCATGCCACGACGCCTAGCAGCAGTTATAGCAGGGAAAGGTGGCTGCTTCCATTACAAAACGGGTGGTCATAATTCAGTGATATGACAGTGTATGTTACTCATCTGAAGCCACTATTGATGCTTGCAAAATAAGAAAATGCGAAATTTTGTTTCTTCCAAATAAACCACGAAAACGAAAAAAAATTTCAGTACACACAGCAAATTCTTTCTTCCATTACTCAGAAATAAGCACGAATCCACTTCACATGAAAGCAATGAAAGTAGCAGCAGATGAAAAATGAATGGATTCTAAAATTTCTAAACAAACTTAATTTTTAAAAATACGAGGGTGGGCTGAAAAGTAATGC
>JAHWFO010097244.1:129175-168355 GCA_023313115.1 Rhysida immarginata
AGACGTCGAAAACGCATTCCGGGAGTTTATTGAGTCTCGTGACCATGGATTCTATCGGAGAGGGCTCGAGAAGCTGCCAAATCGTTGGCAACAATGTTTGGATTGCAATGGGGTTATTTCGAATAGCACGTGTGAAGGTGTCCTTTCTAGAGGGCCATTAAAGATGACCTCTGCAATTCGACATTTGATATGCAACGAACTGATATATAGAAAATATCTGAAAATAGATGTTCGGTATCTTGCAAAACCGAATTTTCTCGGAAAACAATTTTCAGTCATATTCAAGTAAAAAGCAAAACTGAAACAAAAATAGATGGATGGTTCTACTGAAATTTTATTATAGATAACAAATTAGTAAACTTCCAAATAGCAACCCTAAATCTAGTACATTCTGATCAATTTATTTGTTGCTACGGAGTAGAGGACATACCTAAATCATTAAATGTTAGTTTTATCTACAAGAATTTTATCTTCAAGTTGGCAGAATTCTTAAACAATGTGCTCGATTTTTAAATACGAAATAAAGTAGAAGCACTCCGTTAAAAATATTGTTAACTTATCCACTGTTAAACATAGGACCGAATATTGGTTAAGCTTTAATTATTCAGTCTAATGATTGTTAACGACCAGAAAGAGTGAAGAATTCTCTGTAAGGTAAGAAATTCTACATTTCCTTTTAAAAAATATGTCATAAGTAGAGGGTATATTTTGTATTACATAGAAAATCAAGTCCGTCATGAATTTTTTTCTTCATGGATTCAACATTTGCTTCCATTTGCTTAGAATGGTTTTCAATATAAAATTGCAAAGTAAAAAGCCCGCTTAAACAACATGACCAGGCGTCCTGATATTTCGCCCTTTGCCCCGACCTTTTATTACAAGTTAATAAGGACGTTTAGTTGTCTCGATCTTCGGTTTTCTGTCTCGATTAAATGTGTCTATATACGAGGGTCGAATATAAATTTGTCGCATTTTTACCAAAGTAAGAGAGAGTAGAAATGTTCATCGTCGAGGAAAGTCTGGCAATTGATTTTAGGGATTCCTATTCTAAGACGCTGATTTGTTATTTTAACTGATGATTAAAGGAGGCAAACAATCTCTTGTTCTTCCAAGATGCGCAATTTATAAACTACTGGAATGTATATTTCGATCAGACTGCGGTCATCGTTCAGCAAGATTTACAGTGATAATCGACAATCGAACAGTGGGACATATAAATTCCACATGAAATACACTGAAATACGCAAAACGCTGACTGACCCAAAGAGGTCTTCCACATTATGACAAAACAAAAATAATAAGATTGACGATTGTCAGGAGAGTGGGAGAGGGGGAATTACATCTTCCAATAATCCGGGAAGGAAACGTTGCCAATATCTTCGAAGTTGACATTCAAGAATATGCCTCGGTTTTCTATACTTTGTATTCCACTTCATTTCCATTCCGGTTATTCAGTATTCCAGCCACACGGTCATTGTCATGGCTCCTCATCGTCAGCACCATGTTCATCAAGAGATCTTGGACACACTTTCCAATACGAGTCATGTTCAGATCAGAATGGATGTAAAGATTTTTTACGATCCTTCTTCCAAGTGCGCAATGTCCTCAGGGTAGCATTCTGGAACGACTGGAGTTCACTCCATCTGCTTCTACATGTAGTCGCCCACGCAGCATGCCATAGAGGAGGATGGTCCGAATCCCTGTCTTGTACAGTAGTAATTTATTGTCGATGCTGAGGGCGCTGTTTCTACCCAGGAGTTGTACTTGTAGTTGTCAACCCATACGAGTTTCTTATTGAATAGCACAAGAGAATCCGGGGGAGGCTTAATCTTTTGTTGAAGTATACAGCTTTGCATTTTCGGGCGTTAAGGTTCAATTTCCAGCAATTAAACCAGTCTTCAAATTTTTTCAAGGCGTTCTGCAGACGAGTGATAACGTGAGATGGCTGGTGCGCCTTACCATGATAGCAGCATAGGAATATATATTACATTTCTCGGGTTTTGGGAAATCGTGCACAAAATAATTAAAGAGAGAGGGCCCGAGGACAGAACCCTGTGGGACATCGGCCTTTATCGTGCGGGGCGTGGAGAAGTTTTCGCCAACTTTGGCTTGATAGAACCTGTCGCTGAGAAAGGATCTCACCATCATAATCAATCAGAAGAGAACCCGTCTCTAATCATCTTGTAGATTAGCCGCTCGTGCCACACGTGATCGAAAGCTTTGCTGACATCAAGAAAAACCACGCCACATAACCTTGAATGGTTTAGTGTGGTGCTCAGATCTTCAACGAGCCTCCATATAGTAGGCGGCTCGAAAGCCAAACTGTTCTTTCCGCATTAAACCATTGGTGAGACAGTGGCCCTTAAATCTGGTGAAGATCGTTTTCTCCAAGACTTTAGATATCGACGGGAGTAGGCTGATAGGTCGGTAGCTCGCGGGAATTGCAGGATTTTGCCCCTGTTTGGGGATACTTAACACAATAGACTGCTTCTAATAGTCGAGAAATAGAAAAACTTCCAACAGTCGCTTATGATATTCGAAATGTCGCTAATGATGTTCTTTGGGAGATTTCTTAAGGCGTTATTATTTACCTTGTCTCTTCCTGGAGCCTTCCTCTCTTAACAGTGATAACAACGTTACAGTCTATTTTTAACACTAGTAACAGCAAATCACAATTACGATGGGAATTAACATGATTGGGCTGAAAATTCAGCGAATCGTGTTATTGCAAACCAGAGAAAAGGAAAATTTGGCTGAAATTATTTATCTTTAGTTTTAATAATTAACTGAAATAATTTAGAAAATCCTATTGGTCCAGAATCTTGATTCAGACATCTATTTGGGAATAACTCCCGTATTTCTAATGTTTCATAAGCATCCGAAAAGGCTTTATTGTCAACCCTGCGGATTGCCATGTGGTGTTTCTCCCACAGGAAGAGCTTGGCAATCGTAATATTTAATAAGGGCCAAGTGTTCCTTCATCCTGATTTCCACAGGGCATTTCGACTAACCCCTATAGATGGCATCACACAAACTGCATGCCATTCGTAGGTACCAGACCGTAAGTTGGGGTTTACCTTGTCTTTAGGGATATCCAGGATCATCTTCAGACAACTTGGATTTCTGTATGATAAGTCAAACCTATAATCTTTAAAAATTCCTTTCAATCCTTTTGATATATTTTGGTTAAAAGACAAGGTAATAAATTTCGTTTTGTCTTTAATGGAGACGAGATTGGACGATTCTGCCAGTAAAAGTTTGAATTTTCTTTTTCCTAATAATTCTTCTATTAATTCTACTCTGGAGATGTTGATGTAATTGAAATCGGCTTCTTTCAGTGGAACCCTCAATGCACGATCAATGAAGAACGCGAAAACTGAGATATTCTGACTCCACCAATGGTATATGTTTGTTTGTTTGTTTCCTGCAAATGTCGAAAGATAAGGTATTGCGATTTCTGCTGATTTTTACATCAAGGAATAGGATCGATCTATTAACTTCTTTTTCCAACGTAAATTTAACAGTCGGGAAATAACTATTGAGATATTGTAGGAAATCTGCAATGTCGCATTTGAACGTATCATAGAGAGCAAAAATATCGTCGACGTAACAATACCATATTTCCGGAAAACAATGACTAGAATCTCTTAGCATACTCTCAAATTTTCGAAGAAAAACTTCCGCAAGGATCGGAATGTATGAATCAAAGAGCACTACAAATTGAACCATGCAATCCACGTCTTCCTAGATTGTTTGCCTGAAATTCTACGTTAGGGAAGGCTATGAGACCCAATGTTGGATATTGTAATGGACGTTTCTCATAGTGACTACACGATCCTCTCTTTCCAGTGGAATCCAGGTCGTTTACCTACAGTTATGGAGCGATACCATTTTGAAATTGGTAACTGATTGATTGTTCGATTAAAAACTGTGGAATTGGTTAAAAACCGCCGAAGCGTTAAGGTTCCTGAACACTGTTTACTAGTCTCCTTTGACATATGAGGTCTGTTCAAAAAATACGTAGACTGACGTCATAAAACAAAATATACTTTATTCAGAAGTTACACATCTAGGTCCCCTTCAAAGTACTCTCCTCCCCGACGCACACACTTATCCCAACGGTGTTTCCACTTTTGGAAACAGTCCTGGAACGCTTCTTTTGTGATGTCCTTCAGCGCCTTCGTCGCATTTGCCTTTATATCAGGAATCGTCTCAAATCTCCTTCCTTTCAAAGGTCTTTTGAGTTTGGGAAACAAGAAGAAGTCACAAGAAGCGAGGTCAGGTGAGTAGGGTGGGTGAGGAAGAACAGTGATCGAGTGTTTGGCCAAAAACTCTCGAGTTCTGAGGGCTGAATGGGCTGGAGCGTTGTCGTGATGAAACAACCAGTCACAACTCGTTCACATTTCTGGCCTTTTCCGCCGGATAGCATCCCGCAGACGTTTGAGAACTTCGATGTAGTAAATCTAGTTCACTGTGGAGCCTTGGGGGAGGTACTCGTGGTGGACTACGCCCTGAGCATCAAAAAAACTATCAACATCACTTTCACATTGGAACGAACTTGGCGAGCTTTTTTTGGTCTGGGAGGTGTCTAACCCACCCACTGGGATGATTGAACCTCTGTTTCGATATCATAACCGTACACCCAAGATTCATCACCTGTTATGATCTTCGACAAGAAGTTTTCATCATCTTCTGAGCGTTCAAGCAATTCCTGACAAACCTGGACGCGATGGGCTTTTTGGTCGTCCGTCATCAGGCGTGGAACAAACTTCGCAGAAACACGTTGCATCTTCAATTTTTCGGTCAAAATCTCGTGACATGATCCAACTGCTATCCCACACTCTTCAGCAAGCTCCCTGATGGTCAGACGTCGATTTGCCCGAACCAGGGTGTTGATTTTCTCCACGTGTGCGTCGTCAGTTGACGTGGAAGGACGTCCAGGACGCTCATCGTCCGCAGTTGACTGACGACCATCTTTATAACGTGCATGCCACTTAAAACATGTCGCACGCTTCATAGTAACATCACCGTAAGCCGTCTTGAGCATATCAAAAGTTTCAGTGGAAGTTTTTAACACAAAATTTCACAGCAACTCTTTGCTCGTTCAAGTCACTCATTCTAAAAATCCGCCAAACGAAAATAACACACTTTACAAACAACCGCGTAGCTAATCAACCAATACTGATATTTGCAATCAAAAAACTGCCTTGTAATCAGCGGATCTGTCAGAAGATGGCGACACCAAGCGATTTTGATTGGGACCAACAGGGCCCGCACAATTCAAACAGTCTACGTATTTTTTGAACAGACCTCGTATTGCCGTTATTTCCCAGTGTGCCCATTCCAATCACTTTAGAATATCTAGAAAAAAGTGCTTAAGGATATGGTTTAGATGATAATCTTGTTATAGAATTCCTTATTTTGACTAACTTATGTGTTAACAATAACCTGTTTCAATTTCAAAAAAAATTCTATAAGATGACGTCAGGCACACTTATGGGTAATTGTTAAATTTACAGTGGAAAAAGAATATTAGTAAAAATGGAAAAACCTTGTCATTCGACATTTACAGAAAACAAACAAATACCCGAGTTTATATTCATAATCAATCAAACCATTGCTGGAGTCAGAAAATCTCAATTTTCACGTTCCTCATTGATCGTGCATTGAGGGTTCCACTGAAAGAAGCCGATTTCAATAGAGAAATTAATAATATCAAAACAATTTCCATTAAGAAAGGTTACAGAGAAGAATTAATAGATGATTTATTAGGAAAAAGAAAATTCAAACTTTTAATGGCAGAGTCGTCCAATCTCGCCTCTATTAAAGACAAAAAAATTTATTACCTTGTCTTTCAACCAAGATGTAATACTACCCTCCTCCTCCTCCCTCTCCCACTTTCCTGACAATCGTCAATCTTATTTTTTTTGTTTGTTCATAATGTGGAAGACCTCTTTGGGTTCGTCAAGGTTCTTGCCTATTTCTGTGTATTTCATGTGGAATTTATTCCGGAAGGGTGAGAAACGTGTAAGCACTGCTGAACAAATGTACACTTCACTGTTCGATTGTCGATTATCACTGTAATTCTTGCTGAACGATGACCACAGTCTGGTCGAAATGTACAAACCTAGCGTCAATAAACTTCGGACACCAAGTAATTTGGCTAAAAACACAGTGAAAAGTGCATACAGAGGATTGCAGCCTAATGAAAATAGATTTACTGAGTATATGGAACAATATCAACATCGATTTAGAATCGATTTAATGGTGTGAAATAATTTATTCAAATTTATGTAAAATTGCGTTCTCAACAGGTTTCAAAGAACTTCGTACACAAGGGGTCGCCAGCATATAGAACTTTCCTGAAGGCTGTAGAAACGCCCAGAATGCTTTGCATCAGGCTTTAGAAGCACCGTCCACGCGACAAAGCACAGTATTCGTGTTGTTTTGAACCATGGGACGTGGTAAGCCAGTAGAAACGTGTACATGGCAATAAAATATACAGCAGTTCCAGAATAACAAATCCCAGCGAGCTATTGCCCATGAATTATCAGTTCCACTCTCTCTCTACTGTTAATGGGATCATCAAGCGTTTCAGAGAAATCGGGAAAACAGAACCAGGGACTGCACCAGGCAAGCAGCGGTTATTGAATGTTAGGGACCTACGAGTATTTCGAGTTACATTGTGAAAAACAGGCATGCTCCCATAAGTGAAATGACTGTTTGGGCTCGAGAATATTTTCATATACCCATATCTGAAAGCACAGTCCGCCGTTACATCAGAAGATGCAACTATTACTTATACGCTACAAAGAGGAAGCTATTTATGAGCACTGTAGCTAAGCGTCGCCGGGTAGCATGGGCTAGAACCCATCTAAAGTTTACCCTTGCTCGGTGAAATATTTTTCTGTGGTCCGACGAGTCCACCTTTGCAGTGATGTATGGCAACAACGGTCGCAAGGTGCTAAGGACCAAGCACGAAAGTAATCATTGCGACTGTTACCAGAGGAAAGTTCAGAAGCCTGCATCGCTGATGGTGTGGGGCTGCAAGAGTGCAGCCGGGACAGGATCGCTTCACTTTTGCGAGGGCACTATTAACTCTGCTGCCTATATAAACATTCTTCAACAGCATATGCGTCTATCCCGCCAAAAGTTGTTCAATAGAAGTCCAAGCATCTTTCAGCAGGACAACGCGAAGCCTCATGCTGCTCGGAACACCAAGGCTTGGCTACAACAGCAGCGTTTCAGGGTGCTTGACTGGCCTGCCTGCAGCCCAGATCTGTCGCCCATTGAAAATGTATGGCGCATTTTAAAGCGAAAAGTCAGACAGCGGAAGCCTCGAACACTGCTGCAGTTGCGGGCGTGTATTTCCGAAGAGTGGGACAAAATTCCAGTAGAAACAACGCAGAAGTTAGTGTCCAGCATGCCTCAACGACTTCGGAGCGTCATTCGTCGGAAAGGTGACGCCACTCAGTGGTAATGTGCAATAAACGGTACGGTGTACGAAGTTCATTGCAACGTGTTGAAAACGGAACATTATAAAAAAGTCGCTTATTTAATTTTTTCGTTTTTTTATGTTAAAATACTATATCACAGTTGTACTAAAGCTCTGTGCACTCAATAAAGTAATTTTTATTTGTTTACAATTAGTTTCGTTGTACTTACCCAAAATTCTGTAGGTGTCCGAAGTTCACTGACGCTAGGGTTGTACATTCAAGTAGTTTATAAATTCTTATTTGGACAACAGGTTGTTTGTCTCCTTTCACTGTATTATATTCACAGTTTCCTAGTTTTTTTAAAGAAGAAGCTACGGAAATCCATCAGAATGAAACAGGAATGCTCAGAAAGAGGCTGTGTCTTATCCAGGAAAATGTGCTGTCCATTAGGCATTGCAGACCATGGGATATGAGATTTTGCCTCGTACACCCTATTCCATATCTGGCACTAAATGATTACGTCCTTTTCCAGAACCTCAAGAAACAACTGCGTGGAAGGCACTTCCAAGGCGACCGTGAGGTGGTATGCTTCTTCAACAGCCAAAGCTAGATCTTCAAACATAGCCTCCAACAGCATATCCAACCCTTGGAAAAATGTGTCAATTTATCTGCTGGATATGCAGAGATAGACTAGTGTTATTTCCAACACTCGTGCCTGTTTTTTTTTTCTTTTAGTATGATTGTGACAACTTTATGATCGCTTCTTGCTATGATGTTAAAATAGCTCTGAGCAGTTACTTATCAACGAGTCGGTTTTCACAGAAATTCTCGGGATGATATCAAATGACAGATTTGGAGGTTAGTAGTCAATCAAATCGCGATTTTTCAGTATAGACTGTGATTATTTCATAAATTCTAACATAATGATAGCTACTATAATACTGATTAATATTCAATATCATAGTGCACTATTACAAAATGGAGCATAAAAAAAGTGTCAAAGTGTGTTGCTATTTTAGCGTTTTAAAATAAAATTTTATTGTGAAAACGTGACGGTAAATAATGTCGGTTTAGGAAAAGAAATGGTCTTTTAGATGACAGTAACTATTATGAAAATTGTTATTAGGAATATGAGTTTATGAAAACTGTTGACTTGGGAATTAGCATTGTTGAGTAAATTGAGAATTCTAAAAAGGAATAAAAACTTTTGGCGATAAGTGTGAGCTCATCAGACAGGAGGTGTTCTAACAGAATGGAACTAATTTATGAATTTTTATTGAATTGTGTATGATTTTTTCTATGAATTTTTTGACACATAATAGTATTGGATCGAAATAAAGGTAGTTTCTAAGATGAGTTTTGCTTAAATATAAGAATAATGGAGATAATATAGCAAATGCATTTTGAGTATGTGTAAAAGGTTGAAATGAGAGGGAGACCGGAAATGGGTCTACTATTTAATGGGTGAGCGAATCGATAAGGTCATGAGACTGCTAAGAAGCTGGCTAGAGAGGGAGCCTGAGTGCACTCTGGTTGGAGGCTTTCCAACGGTTGCTGGCACTTGGTATGATTCGAAGGCAGCTAAGCCCATCCAATGGCTTCTCCTTCCAAAGTAAATAAGTGTGGTCTCATCATAGAGATATTAATGGAGGGCCCCATTAGAAAATTTGTATGAAGAGTAAATTTGGTCACAGGAGGGGGGGGGGATAACTTTTTGGCTAATGAATTTCCCTTGTGGAATAATTCACTTTTGAGTTTGGACATTTTTTCATACAATGCTTAGTTTCCGAGATATCTGCCATGTTACCAGACCTTTTGAACACCTTGTATAGGACATATACACAGTGATTCAAATCGTGTGTAAAACAATTTAAAAGGGGTATTATAAGGTCAAGGTAAACACGAAAAGTCCTGTGAACATGGGTCCGAATTGAACGATATCTGAGATATGAACAGAAATACGAGGCGCATCCGGAATGTAAGTTTCCCGATGTTTTCCCCTTTAAAGTAAACGTAATTAGCCGTGTCAATTGCGCATGCATAACAGATCTATGACGTATCAATCTCGTGCCAGTAGCGTCGTAGCAATGGTCCGAAATGGAAGCTCTTATTTCTTCTCCCGCCGCCTGCGAGGTTCGGTCGATGATAAAGTTCTTGAATGCACAAAGAATTGCGCCAATTGAAATTCATTGTCAGCTCTGTCAGGTCTATGGGCCGAACATCATGAGTAAGCAGACGGTGCGTCGCTGGTGTAGGCAGTTTTCCGAAGGTCGTCAAAGTGTCAACAATGATGATCTTGTTGAGCTTGTGCGGCAGCGCGTGATGGAGAACCGTCACTTCACGATTACGGAGCTGAGCACCCATTTTCCGCAGATATCGCGATCCTTGTTGCATGAGATTGTCACTAAGCACTTGCTGTTCAAAAAATTGTGTGCCACGTGGGTGCCGAAAAACCTGACACCCGAACACAAAATTCAACGCTTAGGAGCAGCACTGACATCTCTGCAACGGTATCACGATGACGGCGACGAGTTCCTCGACAGGATCGTCACGGGCGATGAGACTTGGATTTCGCACATCACCCCGGAAACCAAGCAGCAGTAAATGCATTGGTGGCATAGTGGATCTCTGGTCAAGACGAAATTCAAACAGACGCTGTCGGCACGGAAAGTGATGTGCACAGTGTTCTGGGACAGGAAGGGCATTCTGCTCATTGATTTCCTTCCACGTGGTGAAACAGTAAACGCTGACCGTTACTGTGAAACACTGCGGAAATTACGACGTGCCATTCAGGTGTTGTGCTCCTTCATGACAATACTCGTCCACATACGGTTCGACGCACAGCAGCTGTTTTGACGGAATTTGGCTGGGAGTTGTTTGATCATCCATCCTAAAGCCCTGATCTTGCTCCCAGCGATTTTCACGTTTTCTTGCACCTCAAAAAATTCTTGTCCTCCGGTGAGCGTTTTGGCAATGATGAAGAGCTGAAGACGTCTGTCACACGCTGGTTCCATGCACATGCGGCAGAGTTCTACGACAGGGGGATACAAAAGTTGATCCCACGATACGACAAGTGTCTCAATTCTGGTGGTGGCTATGTTGAAAAATAGCTGAAACATTGCTGTACTTGTTGCCAATAAATATGTTCCTGTAAGTGTGAGTTCTTTTTTTTTTTTTAAATAGGGAAACTTACTTTCTGGATGCGCCTCGTAAATATAAATTGGGTCCTATGTGCATATACGGTAGTAGACTCTATAATAAATATAAATTTTGAAAATTTTCGAAAAGTGGACCAATCGTTACGGAGATATAAACTTTTTAAATTCGTTTTAGTAATGATAGCTTCCTCATTCTCATCTAGTATTTCATGTTTATTCATTTTTCCCACTTTAAAAATATACAAAATATGTTTATTCATTTCAACAACAACTTCTTCTAAACAAGTCGAATATTTTTCAGAATTTAAGCACGATCAAAACAACCTTTTGAGTGCTCCTTTCGCGCTGTGAAACAACAATACCAACCCATAACCATTGCGTGCTGTGGTGTCGCAATTCATCCTCATATTGGTCAGAGAAGGGTATAAGAGCTTCTACTTCAAGGGCAAGGGAATTTTTGAAGGAAACATGGGTCTAAAGTATCCATTGATGTTCCCCGGTGGTGAAGATAGATATTTTAATCTGAGGCAAGTCAATAAGAGGGTAAATAAAGTCCCAGGTTCGATGGTCATAAAGTACCTAGCGTGATCGTTTGCATGATTACAAACTTAAGGTTCCTTATGCAAAATGTTCAAAACTCAAATGTTAAGGATCTAAACATCACGCGAAGTTTGTTGAAAACCTGTCGAAAACGTCATTTCATCTCAACAATTGCTGCCGATTTAATTGTAATCGCTCCTTTGAATTTAATGAACTGCGGTGCGGAAAGTTCATAAATGACGTAACGACGCAATTTAAATTTTGAGTTTTCGACATTTTCCCTAAGGAACTATAAGTGTGTAATCATGCAAAGGATCACGCTAGGTACTTTATGACCATCGAACCTGATACACCCTGTACAAATAAGTATGGACGGAACTTCTTTTTGAGAAGTCGCTTTCCTATTAGTTTTTGCTGATGGATAATTCAAATAAAAAGAGAATTATTGTACCGGTCAATGAACAGAACGTTGTATATACTGTATAATTAAAGTATTTTGATATTAATTATATGCTAATCTCATTTGAAGTTCAGAACAGAACGCAACTTCGTCAGATCGAAGCAGTTTTGAGATTGCCATCTTATTGAGAAGTTACCATCGTATTAGTTTTTGGTGAAGGGAAATGAAATTCCATCATTTCAGTACATTCTCGTGGATTAAATTTACGGGGAATACAAGAGTGCAGGGCTTATAATTTTTAACTTATAAACGAAATTTTCACGGGTTATTCAGGGGTTTTCTCTTCGCGGGTTATTTACGCGAAAATACGTTTTATGATATTTGACAATTTTATTATATAGGGCATTTAAAATAAAGTGTGACAGTGTAATATCTGAAGAAATACACATCGGATCGTATAAACAAAAAACGCGCATTTACTATTTTTAAGAAGGTATCCAATGATACCAAACTCGACCCCCTACATAAGGATGCGGAGGGGGGGTAACCTTAAATTTTAAATAGGAACCGCCATTTGTAATGTATTTTCAGATTATACACAACATTTGAAAAATGTTTTATTCTTGTTTTTTTCAATTGATCCAATCGTTTAGGAGAAAAAGGCACTGAAACTTTGGAAATTTTAAAGTTTTGAACCCAATTTTAATCGATGGAGACAAAGAGATTGAGGGTGGATCATAGAGATATTCCTATTCTACTTTTAGATGGTCTTTAAGAATCCAGAGTCAGAATTTCAAATATTAAAAAAATTTTTATACATACACACAGACTCTGCTTATATACTAAAAAAATTTGGATTTTAGAAATTCCGACTTCAGATTCTTAAAGGCTATCAAAAAGTAGAATAGGAATGTCTTTAAGACCTACCCTATCTCCTAAATGGTTGGATCAATTGAAAAAACACCAAGAATAAAACTTACTTACTTTTCAAACCCGCTTATCCGTTGGGGTCGCGGGGGCAGCAGCCCTATGGAGGATCTCCAGCGATCGCGATCTTCCGCCATCCGGCGCATGTCCTCCCTGGTAATATCCAAGCGACTCGAACCCAGATTCTCCATGTAGTCTAGCCACCTGGTTCTAGGCCGACCCCTTGGTCTCTTACCCACCGGCTTGGAAACTAACAACTGCCTAGGAAGACTAGTTTGCGGCATCCGTATCACGTGACCATACCAGCGCAACTGAGATCTCTCAATGCGGAGAAGTAGCGGCTCAACACCTAAAGATTCCCTTATTGTGCTGCTGTACACTCTATCTAGAAGGGTAACACCTGCCACACCTCTCAGAAATCTCACTTCGGCCGCTTGTACCCGCGATCGCACTCTTTCGGTCATTACCCAAGCCTCATAACCATAGGTGAGAATGGGGACAAAGATAGATTTGAAGACAGGAGAGCTTGGCTTTGTTACCCAGCTCGCGTTTCGTTACTACGGATCGCCACAGTTCACGTCTGACACAGCTTGCTGCACCGATCCGAGCATCCAATTCTTTCTCCTGCCGTCCATCACTCGTGAATGCAATCCCGAGATACTTGCAAGAATAAAACATTTCCCATATATTTTGTACAATGTGAAAATACCATTAAAATAGGGATTTTATTTGTGATTTCAAAGTTACCCCATCCCCCACCCTCAGGGGATGGGGGTGAGGGATCGAGTTTTGTATCATTGAATAACTTTTTGAAAAATAGTAAACACGTGACTTTTGTTTTTTCGATCCAATGTGTATTTCTCCAGATATTTTACTGTTACACGTTATCTGACACACCCTGTATATCAAGCATTCACTGGCGACTCACAGGTTATTGGCAAAATATATTCAAAATAAGGCTCTCTACGACCCGTAAAAGTTGTACGGAGCTCGCAAGCATCCTGTAGATGGTTGTCATTAAATATATCCATCCTTGATCAGAAGATTATCCTAAGCCATATAGTAACAATCGTGAAAGAGTTGTAGTTTAAAATGTATTAACATTGAAATTACTCTTCAACAGCGTGACTGTGGTACTTAACATTATTGTTTATGTTTTATTTTTCGAGCTGTTTAATTATCTTTTCAGTGTCTTTAGGAATAGATAGTGTCTGCTCATGTAGGAATAGATCAACATGTGGAGACAGAGTGATATTGAGGTTGATATAAAAGTGGTTGCCTTTTGAGAAACATTATGTACTGTAAAAACCTCATAGCATGTATGGGAATGAATCAACACATGCACTTACTCCCAAGTGTCTCTCGTAAAATTGCTGCAACATGAAGAATGCTGTTGGCTTTCAGCTCAGGCAAGTTCCGTACGCCTCCATGATAAGCACGATCCTTCAGGGTTTCCCACAGTCTGAAGTCACATGATTAAAGTCTGGCGAAAGGACAAGCCATGCATCTGAAAAGTGTCTCGACAGAGCACGTTCCTTACCAACGTGGGTACGAAGAAGTTCCTTTACTAGGCAACCCACATGCGGAGCTGCACCATTTTGCATGAAGATGGTTGTCTTCATGCTGCGATGCTGGAACAATATGCCAAGTCAAGAGTTGACCTCTCGCCATCATGGGTCCTGTTCGCAATCCTTAAGATGCCGATATTCTCGCAGTGGCTGTTGCACTATTCCTGTTGTTCTGGTAATAGAGCTTCACCAGGAACTTACATTCTTTTCTTCACATTGGCATAGCGACCTCTGCAAATTGTGCTTTGTTCACAGATGCATTGTGCTTTTGCATAAGGCACCACTTTTTCCGCTGGTGGTGCCCATATGCATTAATAAATTTTCTGTTGGAATTCTTCTGCCCATGCTCTGAATATACACAAAGGTTCATCACTATCTGTGCAATAACGCAGTCTGCAGCTCGCACAGAAGTGAGGAACTTTAATTATAGCCAGTCGATATGCACCTCCCAATGTCACGCATTTTTCCCAATGAAGGAGGACTTGCTGGATGCCACTTTTATAGAAGTCCTCCTTCTGGTGATTGAGGAACTGCTTCACCTCGAAGAAATGCCGTCCATGAAGCGTGTTCTTCAGGCAAGAGAAGAGGAAGAAGTCACTTGGGGCATATGGGGCAGTATTTCAACCCCCCCCCCTCCCGCTCTGCCGCAACACGCATGGTCTTATATACGGAATGTGCTGTTGCGTTATCGTGCAGAAGTCAGAACCCTTTGCACACCTTGATCTGTTCCATGGTGATAGGATGGTCTGAGAGGACTATCATCTCCACTTGATTCGCAATTTGTGGCTCATCACAGATAAAGCATCTGCTCAGAGGTTCATCTGCCACATTGTGTAGTTGCACCAGAAACGTTGACGCCACATGATTTGGTTTGGTTTGGTGTTATCGTCCTTTTCAACTGCCACGGTCATTTCAAAATGGCGCTATAGGGGTAGCAAATTTTGCCTCGCAAGGGTTCTTTAACGTGCAGCCGGCAAACAACTACACGAGAGCAACGGCTTTACTTCCCTTCCGAAGGAAGTGCGTGATCTCAGGATTTCCCCCTTGAAAAAATCCTCGTCGTCCTCGGCCAGGGTCGAACCCGACGCCACATGGCGACTGTCTTTTATGATGGAGCATTGTCACCATAAACGACCCCTAACCCCTCATGGATTTGTTTGGTGTTGCTCCCCTTCGACAATCTGGGTGAAGTTTAACAGTACTGCACCAAAACCGTCGCTGTGTATCCTCCAGCATTCGAGAGATGTCGCTTCCCAGTGACACCATGCGTTTTCAACGTTTTCAGTTGCTTGCATATTGATGGTTGCCCTCGTGTTTTCCTTCCATAATAACTGCACTTCCAGCATCGGCTGTGACGAACAATCAACATTATTCAGATTGACTGCCGAGTGCCACGATTTATCATTAATTTATTATGCACTTAGAGACCATAAAACAGTAAATGGAATTCAATGAAACATTACTTTGTTCAATAAATTTGCCTTTTGCGAATTGATTGAATATCGAAGAACAACACAACACTCCATTTTTGTTTGTAAATCGTTCATTCTTTACTCTTTCCTGCCAAAAACAATTCTATGGTCGGAAGTGGAGAAAGGCATAGGAAGTGGTGCGTACATCCTATTCACCCCATCCATATCCCCTGTATCACTTGCGCATCCCTGTAAAGCAGTGCAGGCGTTAAAAAGCCAAGGTCTTCACTGTCTTCCAAAACATAGGTCAGAGGACTTGAGTGTGACGTCCAAAACACTCTCAGTCACAGAGAACTGTAATCAGTTATCATCAAATGATTCCCCCTAAAAGAACTCTCTTTGTACCATCATAAGCAATACAATCTCAGCTGTTACTACGTATTTCATTCACCAAGTTTATGTAGTCCTAACTTTTTCGTAAATTCTGATAAAACGGAACATCTAAGAGATCACTCTCACTATTTTCAAATATGATGAAAATCTTTTATAGCACCAATTAGTAAACATCGCAGTACATATAATTGTTTGCCTTTTCTCTAAATTTACAGCAGTCTCGTCTGTGCTCACTACTGTCTGAGGTTATTTGTCATGTGTCAATCATAGCCAGGGTCATCCCTCTCACCATTTTGTCTCCAGCAATAGTTTAGCTGAGCATCCTCTCAAAGAGAGGACTGCAGGATTGTCCCCCGAGTCATGCTGCCAATTGATGCAATCACTCTTTGAGAGAATCAACTTCACACGATCAGAAACGAAAGTTTTTCACTGCTCCAGCCACTGTATCCAACTTAGTGCATCTGCAGGGTCTGTCCAGTAAAATGTCTTCAGTTCAGACAGTTACATATCTTTCTTTACGTCATCACCCATTCTCATTCCTCTTTACTTCCTTCAGAGGCGCAACTCTCATGCTGGCTTGTACTAACTGTAATGAGGCCTCCTGTTCTCCTTCAATTCCCAAATAATCACAGGTAGCATATGCTTTCTAGCTAGATTTGCAGAATATGTGATGATCGATATCCTGATTGTGGATTTCTATTTCAATCAACAAAGGATTTTGAAACTGGCTAAGTCAACAATCCACCCTTGCCATTCTTCAAAACTCCTTGAAATCTTCTCTGGCAGTACTTCATCCCAGGTGATCTTTACGGCCCATCCTTCTTGTGGGAGCAATTCAGGGATTAAAGTTACAGGGCTAATGAAACCGGTAGGGTCAAAAACTCGATGGGCCATGGACAGAATAAGTCATTTAGTTACAGCTCACCACTGGTAGCTTCAATTCCTCTCAAATCGCAAGACAGTCTTGTTCAAGATTTCATAATAAACCAAGCACAGGTATAGATTTACACTGTGCCATCAGCCAAGGGTTATCTCTCTGAGTACCCTCATATTGTAATTTAGGTTCTCATTTGCACCGATATTTTTACAGTTCCACCTTGGAAGATTATCTGTGCTGCTGGCAACAAAACCCACAAATGTACTACCAATTGTCGTATTTTTTCTACACTATCCATACACATAACGCAGTTATCAATATACAAGGAATTAACTAAACATTGTGCAGTACACATCAGATGGGGAGAGGACTTATTCAGAAGATAGGCCAAAGTAATGTTTAACAGAATAGAGCTGGATGATACTCTATATACTACTTGGTGATAACAACTTTCAGGTGCTCTTATCAGCATCCTCATACCATCAAAACATCGATGACATGGAGCACAAAAACTAACCTGGAGCATGGAGCATGCAATCATCAAAATGTTCCCTGTCACCACTCCCAACCTGCAATGGTTCCACTGGCATAAAATATCACACAACTTTCCCCTTAAGGATGTACATCCATCTATCTACCAAGGAGATTTCTACAGTAGATCCAGGGATGCTCTCTTACTCCTTCTGGAACCTGAGCCGAGCTTCGTTCTGCTCTAATGTGTTGACTTCTGCCATTAAACCATATTTTTGCTGTGGTTGTCCCCTCGACTTTACTTGGGTTATCAAGATCTCACTCCTCCTGATTGTTGTTCTCCTCATTTGTTTCCACAGCCTTCTTGGGTGACTCACCTCACCATAGCATGGTTCTTGGAATATCAAATGTCCTGTTTGTGTATCCTTTTCTCGTATTCCTTGTATCTTATAATGAACTGGGGGAAATTTTGGTCAAAACTCTAAATGATCCCAGATAACAGCATTCCAATTTATTTTTTCCACCCACCCCTATTTGAGCAACCACAATTTATCCTCGTCACTGAAATGTTTTAGCTCTCGCCCACCATTCCTTCTATGGATATTTTCCACCCTCTACTGATCACCACTCCTAGCAGCCATAGCACATGCCTTTTCCAGACACTTCACAAGATCGGAGCGATACTTTTCCATATCCTGATTAGGATCTGTTCTCTCATTAGCACGATCCCAAGATAATGGAGCCCAAGGATCAAAGGTGTGCAACAATAATGCTGGAGTTTCATTAGTATTTGTTATATGCTGTATGGATCAAAAATAGAACTTCTTCAAGCATTTCATTCCCGTACTCGTCTTTGCTCAGCAGATAAAGGATCTTGCTGATGCTATGGTTGAAGTGCTCTACAAGTGAATTGGAAATGGGGTAGTAGGCAGTGAAAAGTGCTGGTTTATCTCCAGCTTCCTATATGCATTCTAGACAGCTCAAAGGTAAAATTCGCTACACTGTTGCTATAGTCGGTCCATCGTAAGCTTGCACGGGATGTAAACAAAAAATCACCATGAAATCACCAAGTATCTCTGCACAGGCTCCTATGATTGGAGAAAACAATTTAGCTTCCTCCTGATACACATGGCTTGGCAAGGCCAGATGAATCCCTATATTTCTATCCTTTAATCCTTTAATCCACTAATCCCTTATGCCCTCAAAAGATTCAATTGAAAGTCTTTAGGGCTTTTTACTATTTATTAAAAAGAAAAAAGTATCTATTTTAATGAAAAGCTATAGCAAGAAAGACATTTATATAAAATATTTATTTTATAAATTTACTTTATAAACATTATGTATAAAAAATAATTTATGAAAATCATCCGATATATGATTTAATCAAAAAACATTGAAACATTTTTTACAAGCTTTATAAAAGATAGACATTAATTTATGAAAATCATGACATATTATTTATTGTAAATTATATATTAAATAATTATCAAACAAAAAATATATATTGAATTATATAGAGAGGTCCAAAGTATAGCAGGAAAGTGCAATTTTTTATTTTTGCATTCCATCATAAAATCATCTCAGATAATGAGATAATTATGCAGATGGCAATTAATTTTATAATTCAATCTACTCCCTTATCAAATCTACCCAAATTTTGTTAGTAATTCTATAATTGGATCCATTTTTCTTTTCAATATTTAAGCCGATTTTAGGTTCGATTACTTTTGTTTCGTTTTGTTTACATTTCTACCTCCAACTCCATCCCACCCTGCCCATCTCACCCCCCAGGTCAGTCCTCCTCCGCAAAAAAGCCACAAATCTTGCCTGACACCTAATACCGCGAAATGTCCAAGAAGAAGGGGAGGTCCCTCAAACTTTAAACCAAGCCAGTTGACCTGAAGATGTCCTGAGCGCCAGGACGAAAGATCTCGTCGTTCTTCTCTTTTTAGTTCCTTTTTATTTATGTTTATTGATTTTCAATTATTATACTATGTTGAGCAGATGAATAAACCCACAATAAGACATCATCTCAGATGTTGTAATTAAAGCTTTTTTAAAAAATTAACAATGAATGATTGTTGAAACAATGGTATATGACGATTTCGATTGCTATTTAAATTGCTATTCGAATAATTGTCATCAATTTTATATATATATCGTTGATTTTTTGAATAAATTACACAAGGAATAAATCTTAAATAAAAGTCTTGGCTGTAAGACATATAAACGCCATGTACTGCATTCAGTTTGTCTCGGAATGTGTTATGATCAGTCTTAAATTGCTTTTCAAATAATCATTATCAATTTTATAAATATCGTTAATTTTTTTCAATAAATTACATGAAGAATAAATCTTAAATAAATGTGTTTGGGGCTCCCAGATACACGTTTTCTTTCTTTTCAATGGATTAGTTTAATCACTTAATCCCTTAATCCCATGATGGTGATTTCTGTCCTGTCATTTGGCACGAGAGTTGTGGATTTCTATTTTTTTTTATACATCTTTAAAAAATGATCAATTTATGTGTAATTTATTAACTTTTTGAAGAACATTTAATGATTTTAGTTGTTTTCGGAACTGATTGTTACAATTTTATGTCAGTTTTCCCGTTTTCTTTTGTGAACTACATTTTCATGTGCGCCCATGAACACGGAAGTTGCAAGGTTCAATCAGCCAATAGAGTTGCACTTCACCATGTGCTTTTGTTTACATCCTGTGCAAGCTTACGATGGACCGAGTATAATGAGTTGCTTTAGGATCCGATAATGACAAATGATTTAGTCAGAAAATACCTTTGGAACCGTTTCAGCCATTTGATTTGGGATGGCTGCTGCCTCTAATATCTAGTCATTATGTCAATAAAGACAATCAGTGTTGGGCAAGATAAAATAAAAACATTATCTACATTAAGATAAACATGAGAATTAAAATTTTATCTAGATAAGATAATATAATTTAATATAATCTAGATAAAGATAAAAGATAAAAATAAATTCTCTAACAAATTAAGATATAATTTAGCCTTTATTATAGCCAACGTTTCAAACTGTCAATATATCATGATAAATATCCGAGTGTTCGTGATAATGGGCTGTTTGCGCCATGCTGTTTTCTCATACGTTAGGCTGCTCATTACATTTGTATCATAAAAATCTAATGTTAAAGTTGCGCATGAAAACAGGTCATTGCATAGAGAGGCTGCTCGGCACATTATGCTTAGGATTGTGGGTAAAAGAAAAGGCGTTGTCTTGCTTTAGAGTTTCGGTCTACTCCACCAAAGAACTCAGAAACCGCAATGTTGGTTTCGTGGACTGTGAAACAAAATTTTTTCTTCGTTGTCCCGCTCATGGTTAATTATTTATTATACATAATTTATTAATTTATTATCATTACTAACGGGTTAACTCTTACTGGCTCGTTAATATTGTATCGATCCTAAGTTCGATAGACTTACACCTCTCAATAAGCGTCTATCAATATCAGAGAGCGTAATGTAACAGAAAACAGCGCGGTGCAAACAGCTATTATCGGCTGTTCAAGCGATATGATATATCGAAATACGATATTTTAGAAAACAACGCCCATCGCTACTAGGTACCTTCTAAAGGTATTTTCTGAGATACAGTCAACTCCACTTATAAGTTTCCAGAAATTGAAACAAGTTTCTTATAAGTGGAATCACAGTAAATAAGACAGTTATTTTGAGGAAAAGAAAAGTGGTTCTTATAATCATTTAGCTCTTTTATGCGGAGCTCAAAGATTTTCTCAACTGGTCACATGATTACTTGTGAAATTCAGTCCCTTTGGGTGTGTTTGTTTATTGCTATGAAAGCGACTAGCCGTCACTATGGATCACAAAGCCATGAAATTTGTCAGCCTGACGATTATAAATGACTTCGTGAGAGCGACTGCTTTCAAGCGGGCAATTGACAACAGCGATATATGCCTTCTAATGCTCGCAGTTAATAACGACATGATAATGCAATATTTTCTTTAAATCATGTTTTCGAAATGATCCCTATTTATGTCTCACCTATTTAAGGTCAACCAGATCTTTACAATTTTAGAAGTTTTTTTCAGTACATTTTTTAAACCCTTAAAAAATTATAGAAATTTATGAAAAAATAACATAAACTATGCTTATAAAAATAAAAGATGACATAACTGAAAGTTTATCTAGATAAGATAAAAGAAAAACTTTTCATCTAAGATAATTATCTAGATAAATTTATCTAGATAGGTCCCAACAATGAAAACAATAATATACTTACTCCCATATCAGAATCTGAAAGCGGACCTATCACATTCATTAAGACCTTTTGTAACAGATATGTTGCTTTGATACCCTCTTGAAATGGGACCTTAACCTGCATAGCTTGCATGTTGACATGTAGGACACATCTTTTCTGAAATATCTCATAGCTATCATAATGGCTAGGGCTTCCTTCTCCATGGTACTTTAATTGAGGTGGCTTCCCTTTAATTTTCAGCTAAAGTATGCAATTGGATATATCTTACCAACATGCTCTTGATACAGTGCAACTACCATTTGCAAGACCTTGGTGTGGAGAATGAACTCTATACTATAGTCAGGTAATATCAGAAGCAGGGAAGTACTCAGTATATAGTTGACCTTTTCAAAGGCATTCTCACATTCTTCATTCCAAATGAATCTTGCCCCTTTCTTAAGTAGGCTGCTATTGGTAGTAGAGTCTCTAACTTAAGAAAGGCCTGTAAATGTTGACAGCACCAAGCAGAGTCTCCTTAATGTATCTGGGTGTTGCAATCTGCAGTATGTCCACCAACATTATTGGGATCAGGTTGCATGCCCTTGGAGAGATCACGTGAGCTGATATCCAACACTGCTCACACAGTATTGACAATTGGAGGATATCATGATTAAATTCTTGCATAAAATTTGCGAAAAACTCATGCAAACAGCTACAATGTGCTCTTCAAAAGTTTGTGAATAAACTAACACATCATCCTGGAATATGAAAATACTAGCCCCCAAATGTTCCCCTAAGAAATCTAATATGGATGCCTGAAAGTTGTGTGATGAATTGCATCCTCCATTGGCATCTTTGCAGTTGATATTTTTCTCAAGGCATCTAAAATGCAAAACATTCACAAATATTAGGATCTACTAGGAATATTAGTTTTTCCAAAATCCTATGCTGCCAGGCATCATTTGTTACAGCTATAATTAGATTTTCACACTGAAGATTATTACACTCAATTAGAAGGTGATTGATAATGTTCCCTCCTAACACTGCATCATAGTCCCGATCTCCTAGGTCCATGCTAAGGAATGGTTTTATGCCAAGGACCCCCTCCTCAGTCTCGAATTTAAGTGGCTGGTTTACAAATTTAAAGTGCCATTTATACCTTAAACATACCATTCTGCTGCCATTGAGATTCTCCTTTTAATTCCCATGCCACCTTCTGGTCAATGATTGAGATTTATGAACCAGTGTCCAACATCTTTATACACATGATGTCTGCTATCTTAGCCTTATTCCTATACAGATTCTTACTACCTTTTTTGACCTCAACCAGATTTGCCTCATTACTACTAGATTACAATGAATGGTTTTCCTGGGCAAGCATTCGTGGTTTAAATTCTGAGACCTGCATTTGCGAGCATAGTGCCCTCTTTTATGGCATTGGTGGCATTATATATCCCTTTTTATGGGTCTCATTCTTTCCCTTTCCCTTCCCAGCTGTGCTTGGACAGCCTTTACCTTCTTAGTTAGTTCTAGGGATGTTATTACCGGTAATATCGGTTTTCTAATGAAAAATGCATTTCGGTAATACCGGTAATAAGCATCGATAATATCGGTATTAAAAATTCATTAAAATACATTTATAAATGCTCCTTATTCGAAACTACATCATTTAGTAAAAAATAGAAATGTCAACAATCCGTTAGTTGTAACAGTTCTAAGTAAATCTACTGCACTTAACTCTTTGAATCTATAATGTATTTTAATTAAACAGTTTTGAGAGCATTGTAATCATAAAGGAGTCGTAACAAGTTATTAAATGCTGAGAAGGAACCAAACCCAAAGTCTGATCTACATATTTATTGAATATTAATTTTTAGTTTTCCTCTTCCAATTTCTGTTTTTCTCTTGTTGGCTGTTACCGGCCTGAATTTCCAAATTGTTGTTAAGCGCCGAATAACCGCCACCTATCCTGGTCGATGGATAGGTCGGGGAGACTAATATCGTGGCCAGTACGCTCACCTGAAATGAATCCATTGGACCTCTTCTTCTGGGGGTACTTGAAACCCTTGTTTTTCCACCCCACTACCAGATGTTGCAACACTTTGACAGCGGATCCTGGATGGCTACATCATCCGTCATACACTTGGTATTTTCCAACAGGTTCGCCAATCCATGCAGTGGCATGCACAGGCTTCTCGGAATCTAACTGAAGACATTTTGAGCATTTTTTATAGCAAGTGTATTATCTCGTTATACCTTATAAATAAATCACATAGTTTGCAAGTCTTATCCGCTTTAACCATTAAGGCTCTAGAAAAAAAGCGCTTTGATCCCATATTCATATGACAATTTCTTCTTGTTTGGTCTTTAGAACATTTCCTGAAAATCTGTATAGACCATTCAGAAAGATCCTGTATACAGGCAATTCCACGCGACAATTCCTTATTATTTTTTCATTAATATTAATGTTTTCAGAATCACATGAGCATTAAAGTATCCAAACAAAATTTGCAAATTCTCTTTTATAGGCATGAGATTCTTCCACGGATGCACTTTATCTCTTATCGTTTTTCAGTAATAAAATGCTGCCTGAACTCTTTACCCTTTTTACTGCTTAGATTTTTCCCTCACTATTAAGGGCTGATGTTCCTAAGAGCTTTTTTTTTAATGTTCACAACATGCAATACACATTAATTATAAAATGCAATGCATTTACGTAATAAAATTAAATGTATATTAAAGAAAAGATTTTATTGTATTAATAGTAGTAATTTTATTTCATTTTTCATGATTTCATGTATGATGATTATAATTCATACATACAAAATATTTTATCTGGCATTCATAAAGACCCTAAGCTGTTTTGGAAATAAACTAATAAGTTATTAGGCCGTCAAAATAATAATACTAAAACATGTTACCAAAATGACAAAAACTTCTTCACAGACTTATGCTCATGTTTTCAAAAGAACTTTAATAACGATTCTGACAATGATTTAGATACCTCTACAATTAACTATTTAACCACTTTTCACTGTAATAATAATTTTAATAGTCATTTCAATGATATCACTCCACAAGAAGTTATACTCCTTGGTAAATTCACCAAAGCAAGTACAAAGTGCATTTTTGAAGATATTCCTGATTTTATTTTCAAAGGACTGATAGAAACTCTTGCTGTACCTCTGTCCATTCTATTCAATCGTTCAATTTCCACTAGTAAATATCTGGTGTCTTGGAAAGTCTTCCCGATAGATCCTGTCCCGAAGGTTAAAATTCCTTCGTTATTAAAACACTATCGTCCCATAACTATTCTCTCCTTTCCTGCTAAATTACTAGAAAGCTTCGTAGCGAAATATCTTCGTGCCCACTTCGCTAGCTTTAACATAAATAATCAGCATGGATTTGTGAAAGGTAAATCAACCTTAACTAATCTCGCTCATCTAGCAATTGATATTGCTGATGCCACAGAATCTTCTTCCCAAATGGATGTCTTTTACGCTGATGTCAGTAAAGCCTTTGATTATGTAGTTCACAGTCGACTAATATCCAAGCTTGACTGCCTGGGTATAAATACGTTGATAATATCCTGGTTGAGGTCTATACTCTCTAACAGATGTTTTTAACTTTCCGACTCGCAGTCGGATTGTATCCTCGGCAGAATTGGTAGTGGAGTATCTCAGGGATCACCTCTTGGGCCCATTTTGTTTAATTTTTACATGATTGATTTAGGTCAATGTTTTACAAATGACTCTATCTCATATCTGCTCTATGCTGATGATTTGAAGATTTACTCCAAAAGTAATAGTTTACCCCTCATGCTCTGAATCTTCAGGAGAAAATCATTAAATACGAGTGGTGTTTACAGATTAAACGGGACGCCATGGGTCTGCACGATAATCGGCGGGACATACCTCTTTGTGATCCTATGGTCTTCATTAGCCAAGCGACTCTGTCCATCCTTCGGATTCCTCATTCTAGACGCGCTGATGACTTCTAATCATCAATGGCTTGAAAAAAATGGTCTTCAATTAAGTGCAGAGAAATCTAGAATGATCAGATTCACAAGAAGGACTAATTCAGTTAAATATAGATATACTCTACAAGGGTCTCTACTACAATTTATTCCTTATACAAAAGATTTGGGTGCTTTCTTCAATGGTAATGGTTCCCCCAAACATCATTGTAAACATCTACTGTTGGAAATTGCTAAAAAAAATTGGGCATTTAAAGAGGTTATATTACATTTACAAACACTCTTATGCAATTTTTAAAATTTACCAAGCCGTAGTATTGCCAAGAATTTTATATAATTCACTTATTTGGTTCAGTGGCTTCTCAAACAATTATTACTTAAAAATTGCTAGAAAGCATGACTTCTTCATAAAATTTTGCTTATCAAACAACAAGACTGCTCATAAAAATAATGTATTGATGGATTATTCTCTGTTAACCTTAGATAATCTTGTATCAAAAACCTTAAATTTAACTCTTAGATCAATTTTAAATAACAAAGTAATTGATCTATTTTTACTGAATAAAATAGGTATACAACACTATCGTCCTAATATCCCCTTACCTGTAAAGTTAACCACACAGATCTATGACACTGATAGCTGCAAGATTGATCCTGTTTATAATTTAATTAAAAATTACAATACTCAAGACCTTCAGTCTTGTAACTTTATTGACATTTTTATGTAGCATGCAATCTACTATTGGGTTCTTGATGTTTTAATTTTGCAATATTATATCACTGTTCAACTTATTTCACCAATGATTGTAGATCACATTTCGCTGATTTATGTGCTTATTTATTTTTATCCATTATATTCATTATATGTTTTTTTTTACTTTGTAATCCCTCCTGGGCTTCGCCTGTATGGGGACACTAATGCCACTGTATGGTTACAGGTGTTAAATAAATATTATTAAACATTAAATTAAAAATATTTCCCGAAATATTTTTATTACCGGTAATACCGGTAATGGAGATTTACGTTTTTGGTATTACCGGTAATAAGAAATCCGGTAAAAATGACAACCCTAGTTAGTTCCACATTTGTCTCGTCCTTTCTTCTACTCATCTCATCACTGGTTCTCATTTCCATTTGCATATTGGTAATCATATTTCTATACATTCTAGCTGTTTCATCGTTCTAGGGTCTAACTGTTCAGTAGCATTACACGCTATTTCATTACACCCTTTTTGTGTCTTCAGATTTATTAGCAACTTTCGGTGCCTCTTGACAAGTTTTAGGTGTTATTTCACTTGTGGTACAGAAGCAGCAAGTCCATAAAGTAGTCCAGCTGGCTCAGGCTACTTTTCAATGACATCGTCCCATAGCATTCTAAATGGCAAGCAAATTCATCTACTCATTCGCGTTTTGCCTGGATGGCATAAAAATTCCCTCTAAGCATTTTTCTTTCTTTCTTTTGGCCTATAACCATTCGTAAAATGTATAATATATCTGGATTTCATAAAGCAGGATTTCATTTATTAGCTTTCTAGCCACAATACCCTTTAGTTTACCTTTTAATACCCTCAACTTGATCCCCTCTTTCCACTTGGCCATTATGGCTTCACCATTGATCACTGACAGGAAAGAATTAATATCAACGTCCACTTCATACTACGTGAACGACAAGATCATATGGAGATATCCAGCTACAGCTGGGGCTTCTCCTGCCCCACTCATTCCCGCGCTCAATGTTTGACCTATTTCATTCAGCATAGTCCCTGCTCGGGCACCATGTTTTATTTTAGAGATAATGATATATGAAAACATGAAAGAAATTTTCGTAATATTTTATGAAATTTAATCATAATATATATGGAAGATGTGCAGATGGTTATTTTATATTAAATAACAATACAAACAAGGAATTTGAGATTAGCGTTCCTGTGACTACCTAATGTGGTTTGCTTTCTAAAACCCCCTGGCCTCTTCTCTGGTTAGTGTTAGAATTTAGCATTGATCATGTGCATAACGGCAATGCCATAGTTTACCTCTTTCTATGAGGGCAGACTGATATTGGTATCCAGTCCAATCAGGAGCATATGTCTACCTTCTCACAGCGTTTATAGGTGATTCGTCCACATCATCCTCCACTAACTTTCTACACACGTATCCGTTCTGTGTCCCCCTTTTAAAAAAAGAAAAAAATCAGGTCACCTCAAGCACACATATCCTCTCTAGTGGGTTGCTATCCACAATCGAGCGAACGCCCACCGGTGGCAAACAGACCATCGGGAAAAATTCAAGGAAAAAGAACAACCTAACTGGAAAGCACACAGCGAACATCCCGCCACATCGGTGAAGCATCAGGAATGCAGGCACATAACACAGCATGGTCAAATAATTGCAATAATGCAAATATCAGTCATAAACATTTGATAAATATATAAATATACAAAACAAACTTTCAATCGAATGGCACAGAGAAGAAAACTGCACAAGAACAACTGATTAACTATGGTATATCAATCAGCAAAACATTCCTATCTATCAATGCCAACCTGAACCAGTTCCACTTGCATGAAATGCCACAGTCCCTTCTTTATAAACTTCATCTGGTGTTCGCTCTTCTACCAACATGTGTTAAAAGTGGAGTCCGTTTCGATATTACTTTTTCTTTCATTAAATTATAATGATACTTTTTTCATTTGTAAAAATCAAACTTGGACAGACTAATAGTTTAAATTGATACTTTCACTGACTCTTTCCCATGTAATAAAACAATTCATGCTAACTGATTGTGAGTCCACAGGAAATAAATTTATCTGTGCATTTATTGTAAAGGAATTAAAACTAGTGCACAATTGTGAATTTGCGAGCTTAAAGGTAACTATGGACAACGGCATGAGGAGGCACCCCAAGACAGGCCTGGGAGAAGCAACAGAGAACCAAAAAGGGCCATAAGGTAGTATAGTGGCAGAGCTGGGAGAAGTGGAATATGACTAAAGTGGAATCCTGTGAGGAGCGAGTAGAATAGTGAACTAGCTAGTCAAATGCTTCGAGATAGTTCTGTATTCCATGACCACCGCGATTGATCCAAATCTAGAGACATGGTCATCTACCAATTAGTAGTGTATTATATAGAGGAATAGAGGAATAAAGGAATAGAGAGATTAATGTCTTTGTATATAAAACTGTTACCATTTTCTTTGATCACATGCCTATAGTTGCATGTAAGGCCCAAACGTGTGAGAAGTACTTTTGACTAAATTGAATTCTCCATACTTTTAATTTTTTGTATGGCATTTACTTACCATTGTGTTTCAATGGTAGAACTGGAGGTAGCACAAAATTCTAAAGCTTCATTTTATCAAAATTCAGGGTGATTCAGTCAATTTCTAACCATTTCACTCGAATGACGTGCATTAGGGATAAACAATTGAAAGAATATGAGCGCCATATCGAATTTCTACATAGTTGGAGTTTGTACTGTTGCAATGGCGCTGCATGAAAATCGTATTGTTGAAGAATGGCGCCCACTTTATCAACAGAGCAGAAATGCAAGGTTGTTGAATGGCATTTCAAAACAAAATCACCTGTAACCGTGCAAAGAAAGTTCCAGAAGGAGTATAAGTGTCGAGACGCACCAGACAGGCAAGCAATCATGGATTTTGTCAAGCAATTTCGTGCCACTGGATGTGTTAAAGGCAAGAAAAAAGGCGGGAGCGAAGCTCGTGTTTGAACGGCCAAAGTTGTCAAAAATGTTTGCACATGGTTGGTCGATTCCCCTACCAAAAAATCTGTTCACTGCCTATCCATTGAAGAAGGGCTGCCGTATACCACGACGTGGCGAATTTTGAGAAAGGGTTTACGCTTGCTCCCGTATAAGATCCATGTTTATCAGGAGTTACCAGACACTGGAAGACAGAAGCGACAACAATTTACAATGGAGTTTGGAGCAGAAATGGAAGCCAATCAGGACATTGTGGACAACCTGTGGGTGTCAGATGAGGCCTTCTTCCATCTGTTAATAAACACAACGTTAGTTTTTAGGGTTCCCAGAAGCCTCATGCGATTCATAAGTCACCTCCTCATCCACGAAAGGTTATGGCTTGGTGCGTGATTTCCAAAAGAGGCATCAATCACGTCCGTTCTTTTTTGAGGCCACCATAACGTCACAGGCTTACCTTAACATGTTGGAAACCTTCTTCATCCCCGAGCTGCGAAGGAGGCGTATACCGCTTCGACATCAATGGTTTCAACAGGATGGGGCTAGGCCTCACAACACTAATGAAGTGCCTCAATCAGAAAATCGGAAACCGTGTCATTTCAAAGAGGTTTCCAGAATGATTCGGGGGTGGCTTTCTTTGGCCCCCTACGATGTGATTTTTATCTCTGGGGGTTCCTTAAAGACAGTGTGTTCACTAAAGCACTAAGAACCTAGACCTGCCGCGACAAAGCATCGTTGACTGCTGCACCCTTGTGAATGCAGAAATCCTGGATAGAGTTATGAACAACTTCACCATTCGGCTGCGAGCAGTTTAAAATGTTCGTGGTGGCCACATTGAGCATATCATCAAGACTTTTCTACGGGAATAAAAACTCCGAACTGCCTAATATCATAATGAAATGCTAAGTTTGTAAACATTAATGGGTCAATAAATCATAGTACTGAAATGGTCAGAAATTGACTGAATCACCCTGTACATTACAATGGCTTCAGTTTCCCTAGTGATATTTTGTTTTGCTTCATATTATTAGATGGTTGGTTTATCACCTAAGAAAGGTTTTCATTAAATTTACATTACTTGAGCCCTCAATAGATTGGACATTCAGCTGCCAGTGAGGATTCAACCTCATGTAATATTCTCATTGATACTACCACAACATCACGTTTACTAAGTTAAAAGCTAACGACTTGTGTGACGCTCCAGGGGGGGGGGGAAGGGGAGGTTTCGTTACCTGGGGGTTCCCAAAGGCAACCACAACACCCACCTAAGAGCAATCACGGGTTCGGAACCTGTTAATAAAGGATCGCGATGGGTTTTGTGGGGTAAAATACACAAGTTATGATTTATTCACAAAAAGCAAAAGAAATACAGTGATCAAACCACCATAATTTTTAAAAATACAGTTAGGGGCCCCTACAAAATCTAATTTAACTTCACTTATACTAAAGGCACAGGCTTCTCCACCTTAGCAGTAAACACTTCTCAATGATTACTTTGCCTGTGGCTTAACAAGGTCCGCGCACAACTTATCCCTAGATCGTTCAAAACACCCACTGGGTGCCCTCATCTCTCTCATGCGCTCAGCCTTCACCTGGTCGCTGCACAAGCCTCACCTCTGATATGCCTCCCACACAAACCACAACAAAAGGAAAACGTCGTGTGCACCCTCTTTAATATGCAAATGTGAACAGGGGGCCACAATAACCCTTCGTAGTCCCTTCCATGGACTAAAACTATTAATGGCTCATCACCAACATGTGTCAAGTGAAATCTGGGACACTGAATTGCTCGTTTTTAAGGCCCACGACATGAGACTGTCAACCAGCGCTCAACCTGAGCTGAGTTATTATTCTACTTCTGTACAGGGATGATCGAGGCCGTCCAAAGGCAGGACTCTTGTGGCACCTAACAAGGACTTCTAGACTCTACTACTGGCATTTCTAATCATTACATGAAAGAAAAAATTGCATGCTTTCATTTCTCATATCGCTGAATTCCATACGGCATGACCTACTCACTAATCTACTGTTCACATATGGATTGTTCTAAGTTCTTCCAAACACTGTACGCTTGTAAACACTCAGAAACAGCAAAACGTTTCTTCAAAGGTCCCAGTGTTCGTCAATTAACTTATTATAAAACTCATCAACTCGTCGCAAGGTATTTCCAATGTTGAAATACAAACCAAAAATGGCTTCACTGCCAAACACGTCGGGGCAGGAGAGCAATGACGGCACACAACTCAACAAAAGAGCATCAGCGATTCATCTTAGCAGAATGGTTCCATTATGTAAGGCGCAGAGTGAACCTCAAAAGATCGAGCACTGAAAAGAATCTATGCCCATACAGTTCTTCTAGAATATTTTTCACAATGGGCACCGAAAAATCTACCGGTATGGTGCACGCATGAACTTTGTGCAGATCGAGTGTGATGCGCACATCACCGTTCTTCTCGGGTACCACGTGTACTGGGGAGTTCCAGGGGCTCATACTAGCTTTAATCACCTCAGCCCTTTCCAATCCCAATATTTTGTGTTTATAGGCCTTCTTGTACCTATGGGGAATTTTGTATTGTCAGATGAATACAGGTGCGACTTATCAATACCATATTCTCCTTGATAGTCTGAACCACCCCGTACCTCGGTCACTTTATTCCCAAAGCACTCCCGGAACTCATAAATCAGACCCTTCAGTGCATTTTTCTTTCCCAAGTCAACATCTCCAATACACAGTCCCTCTATGGGCTTACATACTTCAATCACCCCAGACTGGCATGCCCCATCCCTACACATACCCAACCATCAAACACATTCCGAAAACAACACAGCCCAGACCGGGAACCAACTCCATACCCACACTACCCCATCGCCACCCTCAAAAATCCAGCAATTCCGAATTACAGATCCCTGTTCAGGTGCCAAATATGTGATGCTCCAGGGGGGGGGGGAGGAGGTTACGTTACTTGGGGGTACCCAAAGGCAACCACAACACCCACCAATGAGCAATCTCAGGTTTGGAACCTGTTAATGAAGGATAGTGATGGGTTTTGTAGGGTAAATATACAACTAAATGATGCTATGATTTATTCACAAAAAGCAAAAGAAATCGTGATCCAACAACCATATGTTTCAAAAATAGTTATGGGCCCCTACTAAATCTAATTTAGCTTCACTTAGAATAAAGGCACAGGTTTCTCAACTTTGGCAGTAAACACTTGGCACTGGTTACTCTGCCTGTGGCTTAACAAAGTCCATGCACAACTTATCCCCTGATCGTGCAGAACACCCACTGGGTATCCTCAGCTCTCTCATATGCTCAGCCTTCACCTGGTCACTGCACAAGCCTCACCTTTGAAATGCCTCCCACACATACGTACAAAGATATCTCGGATTATGACAGAAAATACGAGACCTGCCAGTGGTGTAAGATTCATAAAGGGAGTGACCCCTTTCAAGAGGGCATTAAGGCAGCTTACCCCTTTCAAAAGATTACTAAGGATGTGGTGGGACCCTAGCAAACACTGAACAGAGGAATAAATAAATTTTTTTAGGGATTTTCACTCGATACCCTGAGGCAAAGGCTATTCCAGATCAGTCCACTGAAACAATTGCAAAAGCTCTCAATGAAAGAATCATTGGCATGGGGTGCCCAAAGAGTTGATCTCTGATAAAGGAGCAAATTTCACATCGGAGCTGATGCGTATGGTTACCAAAGATTTGAACATTACCCATCATTTCTTTACCAGATATGGCCCAATATAAAGCAGCTATATCAATATAGGAAAGAATGAATAAGAGCATAGGAGAAATATTAAGACTTTTATGTAATAATAATAAATCAGGTTGGGATGAACTGTTAGAAGCAACTTTGTTTTCCATACGTAGCAGCTCCAATGAGAACACCAGAGAAACGCCCGTGTACTTACTGTATGGTTAATAATAACAATTATAAACTGGAGATTGTCTCCAAACAGAGGTAATAATTTATTATTATTATCTGTGAGTTCATCAAACTTGATGATGGTTTGGATAGGGGAAATTCTCAATCTGAGAGTCAGGATCCCGCTTCCCATTGGGCTTTCAACAGTGACAACTTGGTTGTCTTTAAGACACCTTGTGTCAGCTTGGCTGTCCGTGGTGTCTGCGATAGCCCAATTGGTAGAGGCGTCGGCCATGATAGTCGAGGTTCCTGGTTCGAATCTGGGTCGCAGAATTTTTCTTTCCATTTTTCAATCGAAAAATTATTACCTCTGTTTGGAGACAATCTTCAGTTTATAATTACTATTATTATCTGCGAGTTCTTCAAACTTTCTGATGGTTTGGATAGGAGAAATTCTCGATCTGAGAGCCAGGAGCCCACCTCCCATTGGGCTTTCAACTGTGACAACTTGGTTGTCTTTAAGACACCTTGGTTGTCTGCGATAGCCCAATTGGTAGAGGTTCCTGGTTCGAATCTGGGTCGCAGAATTTTTCCTTCCATTTTTCAATCGAAATACTTACTGTATGGGTTTGACCATATGCTTCCATTTTCTTGGGACCAAGAAGTTGGAAATAGATACCTATAATTCTAAATTGGTGGGAGGGCTAATGAAGGCTCGTCATCTTGCAAAGTTACAAAGTGATGGTAGAAGAAGTGGGAAAACAGATATATTCAATGTGGATAGATCTTTTAGGGAATTTAAAATTGGAGCTAAGGTTGGGTTACTTAAAAAAGGGGGTTGGGAAAAATAAATTGGGCTTTAGATGCCTTTGACCTTTCAGAGTGCTAAAAACAATTTCCCCAGTAAACTATGTAAATTGAAGGTATTCAGGAGCATGATCGGCAAACCATACATGTCGATTGACTGAAGCCCTGCTTCAGCAACACTACTCACCTTCATTGATATGTGACTAAGAGAAAAAGGAAGACCTAGTACCAAACACATGAAAGTGAATCAGAAGATGAATTTGAACTAAGTTTATGTATGATATACACACCCCAATGGAGACAACGTCCAGCCACTACTAAACCTGATGATACACCAGGAAGTGTTGAGTCAACTCCAGAGGAGATACCATCATCATCGATACAAGTCCAGAACTAAACCTTGAAGAGCAACCCAGTCCGTGTATAGATGACATCCTTCCTGAAATCTCAAGTGATACTGAACTGGCTACAAGCCTGGAACAGGAAGAGGTCACTACACAAGAACCTGGGTCTGTCATCGTAACACAACTGCAAGAGCCGGAGGCATTGATTGAGATAACAGAAGACCCAGAACAAGAGACTGAGATGACAGCAGCCAGGCAGCCAATATCTACTAACGAAGATGACCAAGGCCAGAGAAGAGAGACATCAGGAAATACAACCTGCGACCAAGGACAAGATTTGACTACAAGTGCTTATAACAAGGCAAAGGTGAGTCTCATGATGAGGAGATATGTGTGACAATTTGTCAGTTGTGTTGTGTTGTTTTATTTGCATGGACCAAATCTCACGATCTATTCTGCCCCTGTTAATGTCATCCCTCAAATGTACATTTCCTCCCTACATTGTTGGATTGCCAATCGAACTAGAAACACAGGTATTCAAATTTCGTTTGGGTTAAGTTCCCCTTTTAAGTGTGCATCAAACGGACTATGAACTCTAAAATGCTGTAAGTGTTAAGCCTATTGGATTCGTTGATTGGTGTTCATGCTTCTAGCCTATCTAAAAATTAAATGGTAATGTAGAAACTTCGTCACCAGAAGGTTCTGGGGGTCTGAAACAATCACAAAGAGCATAGGCTAACAGGACCAATCAGAGTCGTTTGTAGAAGAATGCATGAGTAAAAAGCGACTCCAGAATCCTACCAGAGTGCAGTGCTACAGTGAAAAATAGATATTTCAGAAGGGTAGTTTGAACAGACAGCACTTGTGGTCTTGCCAGCTGAAAATTATGATGAACTGATGAAACATTTTGTTGCCAGGTTAATTGTTGTCTTGGAAAGATCGACGATTGTAAGTGTTAGGCTTAAGAATACCTAAGCGAACTTGTTTTTCTGACATAGACTTGAAACTTAGCACACCGAGTTTGGTTTACTGGAACTTATTCTTCAACCTCTTCTTCTTTTTCACAGCCTACATCAGCCTGAAGGACGGAAACTAGCTGATGAGTTTTATTTAAAATGACATTAATAAACTAGAGCCATAAGCAGATAATCAACGATTTTTAAGAGGGCCCAAAATTCTCCCAAAAAGCCCAGAGCTACACAAAAAGCAGGTAAAAAGACGCACAATGGCATGCTTATCACTGGGTCTCAGACGGGTAGCAAGGAGGATATTCTCCAAAGAGAAGTCAATATTCCGCTTGCGGAGACCGTCGACAAGCAGTTCCCTCTGTTGGCAATAAATAGGGCAGACCATAATCGCATGCTTCACCGTTTCTTGTTCACCGCACCGGCAATAATCAGATGGCACTATACAGAGTTTATGCAGGAAGAAATTAAGCGGAGCATGACCACTTCTTAAACTGAAAAGCAGCGCACGTTGGTTCGATGTGCGCCATCTAGGAGCAAGATGTTTAATATTAACCTCAACCAGAAATAATGCTTTGTAGTGCCCGCCTTTCGTTTCCGCTATCCAAACCTCATTCCATAGGGTTAAGGTGCGCCTGCGAACACACAATTTTAGAATGGGTTCTAATCCAGTCCTCCTCCAATTTGCCAATCTGTCAGCCATTTCATTTCCTTTGATGCCGGGAACCCACATAAATTGAATGCAATAGTCATTCAGGTAAAGCTGGTGAAGTAAATCAATTGGAACTTAAGACTGACAAATATTTATTCTGGACTAGGGTAACAGTATTCCTCCCTTCTAAAAGAAATACAAGACCAATTCCGTAGAAGCCATATCTTGTAAAAAATTCATATGGTCAATGTTGTTCTTATTATATGTTAGTGATCATTTCATCTTGTATTAAGCCCTGATTCTTTTCCTTTTGTAACAGAACTTCAATTGAACTCATTTATTCCAACTCATTTATTCTTACTCCTCCAATCTTACGTATTTATTGTAACATAAAATATTTTTTATAAGCTTGAATAAAACTCGATTCTTTTTACACTATCATTTTCCTCACTATTTACCTATCATTCCATCACAATAGCATGAATTTAGACTATTAACATGTACTACTTGTCTACCCTTTTCTTGTATGCCTTGTATCTTAAATTAATCAAGTTAAGTTTGGCCAAAACTCTAAATTGACCCAGATAACAGCATCTCAATTTATTTTTTCTACCCCCCCCCCCCACAATTTCAGCAACCACACATTATCCCCCTCACTGAATGTTTTAGCTTTCTCCCAACATTCCTTCTATGGATACTTTCCCTCCTGTACTGATCACCACTCCTAGCAGCCACAGCACATGCCCTATCCAGACTCTTCACAAGGTTGGAGTGATTTTGATTAGGATCTTTTTTCTCATTATCTCTATCCCAAGATAATGGAGTCCGATGTGCGCAACATAAATCCTAAATTTTTATTAGTACTTCTGTTATATGTCATACAGATCAAGAATAGAAATGCTTTGAGCATTTCATTCTACGTATCCTTCTCGTCATTGCACAGGAGCAGAAGCAGGGGAGTAGCTATGAATTAGGGGCGCTAAAAAGCTAAATTGAAGGGGCTCTAAAGAGCTAATTGAAGAGGTGCCAAAAAGCTAAAAATGAAAAATGAACACAGGCGCTAAAAAGCTAGGTACACCACTGAGCAGAAGGATGCTATGATTCAAGTGCTCCACGAGTGAACTGGAAATGGGGTAGTAGGCAGTGTAAACTGCTGGGTTTTTTCCCCACTCCCTATATGCATTCTGGGCAGCTCAGAGATAAAATTTACTCCCCTGTCGCTAATGAGTTCCTTCAGGATCCCATAGCAACAAATGATTTAGTCAAACAATATCTTGGTACCATTTCAGCAATCTGATTTAGGATGGCCACCATCTCTAATTTCTGGTCATTATGTCAATAGAGACGATAATATACTTACTCCCATATCAGATTCTGAAAGCGCACCTATCACATCTATTGCTTTAATACAGTCTTGAAATGGGACCTTACCCTGGCATAGCTTGCATTGTAGGACACTCCTTTAAAAGATTTTCGATGTCATCATAGATCTTATCCCAGCAATATTCCTTTTTCAGGGCCCTGATGATCTAATTGATCCCTGTGTGACCTGCTAGACAGTTACTGTAGGCTTTCTCTATCATCTTAAACTTGATGTCCTTCTCAACACAAGTTTCAACTGATCTTTACTATTAGACTTGGACCCTTTCCACATTATCCTGCATCATGGTAGAGTCTTTGTATTGCTTCCTTGGCTCATGTTTTCCTTAAATATGGGTCTCATGGGTTAGATTGTCGATGCTGATGCTTACTATTTTGTTACACTCTGCGAAAATACTCGGGATAACAGGTTGGCTATTCCATTTTCTAGGTCTCTAACATCCTCAACAGTGAGGTTATATTCTTCAATATCAATGGACTAGTAGAGCAAGCACCAATTAATATAGCTCATGATCTGGATTAAGATAGTTTTTATGGTCTGACATGAAAATCACAGGAAAACCCAAGATAAATGGCCTGAAATGTCTCAATAACCATAATAATGGCTAGAGCCTCCTTCAGCATGGTACTTTGAGTTGGCTTCCCTTTACTTTTCAGCTAAATTATGCAATCAGTTGTATTTTGCCATCATTGTCCTGATGCAGCACAGTGCCAACTACCATTTACAAGACATTGGTTTGGAGAATGAACTCTATAATGTAGTCAGGCAATATCAGAATCAGGGAAGTACTCAGTACTAGTTTGACCTTTTCAAAGGCATTCTCACATTCTTCTCTCCAAATGAACCTTGCCACTGTTTTAATTATGGTTGCTATTGGTAGTAATCTCTCTGACAGAGCCTCCAAGAATGGCCTGTAAAAGTTGACAGCACCTAGCAGAGTCTCCTTAATGTATCTGGGTGTTGCAATCTGCAGTATGTCCACCATATTATTGGGATCAGGTTGAATGCCGCGGAGAGATCATGGACCAGATATCTAACACTGCTCACATATTATTGACAATTAGAGGGTAGCATTATTAATTCTTGCCATAAAATCTATGGAAAACTCATGCAAGAAGCTGCAATGTGCTCTTCAAAAGTTTGTGAATAAACTAACACATCATTCTGGAATATGAAGATATCAGCCCCCAAATAGTCCCCTAAGAAATCTAATATTAAGAAAGTTGTGCTAGGAATTGTGTCCTCCTTGGCATCCTTGCAGTTGATATCTTTCCCAAGGAGTTTGGAATGCAAAGAATTCACGAATATCAGTAGCTATGGGAACTTGAAAATTTTCACTGTGGAGATTTCCTCACAAAAATTAATTTCTTACCATGGAGCTTCTGGAAAATATATTTCACAATTTGAACTAGAAAATCCAGTTGCCCAGTGACCTCATTCAGTTTTTGCATGTCTAGGTACATACAAGTCTGCCTATTGTCTTTTTAACAACGTGAATTGGAGATCTCCATCTCGAGATACTGTCCTCAATAATCCCAGCTTCTAAATATATTTGAAATAAAAATTTCTTTAGGTGCAATGCTTACAAATATTTTGCTGAGCAGTGAATGTGTCTGATGGATCATGCCAGAAGTGCTACTTCTATAAATAACTAGCAAAGGTACCCGGCGTTGCCCGGGATAATTACTTGGATGTAAACAGAACAATCTCAAAAAATTAAATTAAATTTTGCAATATCTTAAAAATAAACACATGAAAATGCTTAGAATTAATACAGTAAAAATTCTTAATGAAAATTCGAAAAAAATCTTTTTAAAGGCTCACAATGGCTGGACCTCTCCAAGGATGCCACTGCTATTTTAAATAATTTCTTACTCACGTAATCTTACCTTGGATGTATACTTAATGTTGTTGCAATTTCCACTCTTCTCTCGATGTGTTGAAGCAAAATTTGGCCATTCATCACTTTGTGCAGTCTAGCGGTCGCGGATTCTTCTATTTACTTGCTTCCCATTTGCTCAATACATCACGGAGCTAAAGGAGTGCT
>JAHWFO010097244.1:168755-221479 GCA_023313115.1 Rhysida immarginata
ATCAAGATCGGAATAAAACTGTAGATTTGTATAAAAAACAGACCCACGGACAGACCCACAAACATCCTTCTTTATATATATAGATAGAAGATAGTCCTGGGGGGAAGCCAATCGAGCGAGCAGACAACTGTGATGGAGAGAGGGCATTCCTTCTGTAAACACAATTCCAATGAGCATTGGGTTGCCATGTGGAGAGAGGGTCTTATGAATTTTGAAAGAAACAAATCATATTCGAATTAGAGAAAACGCATGCTGTGCATTTTGTTTTGAGTCTTCAGATGCATTTTACATTGTTGCGATAATGCACGTGCAGGAAGGTTATGGTAGACTATTATCATTATGCTACCCTAAATAAACGGATTTCTTTATTAGTAAGGGAATTATTATTTAGTACTATAACTTGAAAAGAATTAACTTTTTCACATTCACTTTTTGCCAATTGATAAATATGGCACAGAGCACGAACAAAGTTCTAAAATGAGATAGCCGAAATAGCTAATGGAACCATTATAACTCCTTAAATAATCAATGCTAACATTATAGCATGTAATATATCAAACACTTCATAATGGCATGTCAAGAATGAATATAATGAGTAATTAATTTTACTTAAAATTGATTTACAAATACGTGTTCTACGGTACCATGTGGTACTATAGGAAACTTTCCATGCAACAACATGGCATATAACATTTCAAACAACTCGTAACGATATGTCATGCATGAATATAACATGCAATTAGAAATAGTAGAAACTGGTTTAGTAGCTTGTGTTCTATGGTGCCATATACAAATCGTAATGACGAGATAGATGCGGTTATTCATTATTATTTTCGTCAGTCGATGAATATGGTACATGGCACGAATCAATCACAAATATTATCTAAATCTGTTCAATAGTTTATTAGCTTTACAAGGTAACGACTCATTCATTCTCATTCATTTTCAAATGTACTGTTTTCTAATAAGTAATAAAATTCTAATAAGTTTCTAATGAGTTTTTCTGTTTTTGTCTACATTAGCTAGCCTTACCGTTCACTTTACCCACTCGATAAAGGGCAGGGGATGAGATTTTTTCACCGGGTTTTTTGCTAAACCCACATTTTACATGATGCTCTACAACTTTCTAAATAATACATGGGGTCTAACCCCTACCCCTACAAAATTAAAATTTTCAAAATTTACCCCTTTGCCCCCAGGGACGCGAAATGTTTTTATTCTGAATTAGGGGACATTAAAACCAAATAATCAATATTCAATTCCCCCCAATCTGTTCCCCTTGAGTCGTTATTTGGACCTCAATGTCCCTCAATGTTAAATTTTAAATGGACTAGTTTACAAGCTTAAGGTGCCATTAATACCTTTGACCATACAGTTCTCCTGCCATTGAGATACTCCCATGCCGCCACCTGGTCAATGATTGAGATTTATGACCCAGTGCCCAACATCATTATACATATGATGTCTGCTATCTTAGCCTTATTCCTATAGAGACCCCTACTAATTTTCTTGACCTCAACCAGATTTGCCTCATTACTACTAGATTGCAATGACTGACTTTCCTGGGCAATTATTCTTGGTTTAAATTTTGAGACCTGCATTTGCGAGCATAGTGTCCTCTTTTATGGCATTGGTGGCATTATATATCCCTTTTTATGGGTCTCAGTCTTTCTTGGACAACCTTTACCTTCTTAGTTCCTCATTTGCCTTATCCTTTCTTCTCATCTCATCCCTGGTTCTCATTTCCATCTGGATAGTGGTAATCATTTTTTTATAAAGTCTAGCTGTTTTATCATTCTAGGGTCTAACTGTTCAGTAGCACTACACGCTATTTCATTACGCCTTTTTTGTGTTCTGATTTATTAGCAACTTTCAGTGCCTCTTGACACGTTTTAGGTGTTATTTCGCTTACGGCATGGAAGTAGCATGTCCATAAAGCAGTCCAGCAGGAATTCTTCGGTTTGAGTAGATAGCTCAGGCTTCTTTTCAATGGCATCGTCTTATAGCTTTCTAAATGACAACCAAATTCATCTACTGATTCGAGTTTTGCCTGGGTGGCATAAAAATTCCCTCTGATCATTTTTGTTGGTTTTATTTTGCCCCATAACCCTTCACAACTTTTCATGCAATTTATCATCTATCTGGATTTCATAAAACTGGTTTTATTCACTTAGCTTCCCAGCAGCACATTCCTTTAGTTTATCTTTTAATACCCTCAACTTGATCCTCTCTTTCCAATTGGCCACTATGGCCACACTGTCGATCATTGACAGGAAAGCATTAATATCATTGTCCCCTTCATACTCCGTGAATGGCAAGATCATATGGATATATCCAGCTACAGCTGGGGCTTCTCCTTCCTCACCCATTCCCAGAATGTTTGACCTATTTCATTCATCATAGTCCTTGCTCAGGCACTAATGTTATATTTAGAGATAGTGTTACATGAAAACATGAAAGCAATTTTGGTAATATAGTATGAAATTTAATCATAATAAAATTGGAAGATGAGCAGATGGTTATCTTAGATTAAATTACAATACAAACAAGGAATGCGAGATTAATGTTCCTGTTACTACCCAATATGGTTTGCTTTCTAAAACCCCTGGCCTCTTCTAGTTAGTGATAGAGTTTAGCATTGTTCTTCTGGTTAGCAGCAATTCTATATTTAATTCTTTCTATGATGGCAGGACCATCTTGGTATCCAGTCCAATCCAGGAACATATGGCTACCTTCTCACAGTGTTTATATGAGATCCATCCTCGTCGTCCTCCACTAATGTTCTGCACCCATGTGTCCATTGCCTTTGTCCCCCTTATTAAAAAAAATCACGCCCTCGTACAGATTCACATATCCTCTCTGATTGGTTGCTATCCACAATCGACCCAATGCCCACCCATGGTGTAGAGACCATCAGGAAATTTCTCTGTGCAATTTATCGTAATGCAATTAAAACTAGTGCACAATTGTAAATTTATAAGCTTAGAGGGAACTATGGACCAAGGCATGAGGAGGTACTCCAAGGCGTTCACCTATGCCCAATATAATCACCAAGAGTTGGCATATAGCAGGATACCATATAATCAGCAATGTAAGTTCGCACCAACTATAGACAAATGAAACAAGGTTTGTCTGAAAAGTCGCGTGCCATATAAAAAGTTTATGAATGTTGGCTTTATGTTCACACGGTTTCGCAAGCCTATAGTTCATGTTCAAAATGTGCACCATGCACTCAAATACAATGTCTTATACGATCCAAATTTTTTTTCTGTCACATGTAAAAGTGTAGCTGGTGGGCGTGGGTGCCAAAGATGAAATTTGTCTGCAGCTTTTCGAGATGTTCTGTGGTGATCTCCACAAAGAAGTGTCAGCTCTACACGTCGTTCCGGTGTCAGCATTATTCCTCTATTTCAATATTTCACCTACAAAATCAAAGTGACCAATTAATCCATATTTTTGAGACGGGATTTTTGAGAAACGGTATTAGATAGAGAGACTGAAGCGATGGCACATCGTCCTACCTACTCTGTAACCCAATGATCTGTGATAATATCAGTGTTTAGAAGGAAGTACGACATCATCATTTTATAAATAATTAAAAAAATTTTATTTATATTTTAGTTTATGTTTGGAGCATTAACTCCAGTTTTCATTTAATAGTTTCTTAAAAACATTTGTTATTATGATTACGCCAGCAGAAATTGTTTTGGACTGAGGCGTTGATGTTGTGTTGTTGAAAGAAGCAATAGAGAAACAGAGAACCACAAGGTAGTGTAGTGGCAGAGTGGAGAGAAGTGGAATATTACTAAAGCGGAATCCTGTGAGAAGATGCGAGGAAAGTAGTGGCAGTAAACCTGCTAGACAAATGCTTCGAGATAGCTCTGTACTACATTACTATTCAAATTACCATCGCCATTAAGCCAAATCTAAAGATGTGGTCATCTGCCAATTAGTAGTTTATTAATCACTTTGTATATGAAACTGTTGACATTTTCTTTGAGCACGTGGCTATAGTTGCATGTAAGGGGAGAGAAGAATTTTTGATTAAATTGAATTCTCCATCTTTTTAGTTTTTTGTATGGCATTTACTTAACACTGTTTCAATGGTAGAACTGGAAGTAGTACAAAATTCCAAACTTTCATTTTAACAAAATACATTACAATGGCTTCAGTTTTCCTTGTGATAATATTTTCTTTGTTTCATATTATTGGATGGTTCTTAACCAAAGAAATGTTTTTCATTAAATTTACATTGCTTGAACCCTCAATAGATTGGACATTCAGCTACCAGTGAGGATTCAGTTTCGGCCATCACGTTTACCCAATTTAAAAATTAACGAGTTGCATTTCTCTTTGGATGATTGAGGCTTGCACCGCTTTCATTATTTATTTTCTTAATAATAAATTTATGGTTCTTTTGGCTTATCAAGAGCGTAAACCAAAAATCCATAGAATTAATAACTTTACCATATTTTTTCTCCTATGAATTGAATAGATGTTCTTAGATTAGTTTTATCACCTCATTATAATTTTACCATGTAATGCAACATGTAAAATACAGCATCCTAATTCCTGCAGTAGCTAAATTGCATGAGGTAATATCAGAAATTTCTGAGACAAGGCCTATCTACATCATAGTAATTATCTGACTTTTATTTCTACTAGTAATTACTTTAGGTTTGGCCTCTGTCTTCCTCAAAGTAGTCTCCTTGTGCCACCATATGAAGCTCCCAATGCTCTTACCACTTTTGGTAAGGTCCTTGGAATTCCTGATCTGCTGTTATATTCTGGATATCATATACAATTTCAAAACAGTGATTCTACTCAGCTTCATCTTCAGGAAAAACAAGTCATGTGGTGACTATTCATAATTTGGTGAGTGGGGAAGGTAGCCATCTGTTTTCATATGACGAAACTAGTCTTAGAACTTTTTTATATGACCCCGTAATTATAGTAAGTGACAATATCTAATGCATGGCAGTTAGAGAAAGTACATAGAAAGTACATGGAAAAACATCTTAAAGGCTCATATTGTCCATATTGAAATATGCTTCATAAATGTATGAGTTCTTTCAATCTTTCAGTTTGTATGAGGAAGTTACTACCAAGAAAAAAAACACTAATTATAATAGTGCTAGTGGAGAATTTGGAGCTCATATGTGTTAGACAATAATTAGTAAATCGACAGATTAGTGACATCGAATATCATATGATCATCAGATGCCATTAATGGAAAATCGGGCCGTGAAATATCTGCCTTGTAACAGATACCAAAATTGATGTAAATGTAAAATGAAAATATCTAAGAAAAGTGCCATAGGGCAGAGTGATAGGCTAAAGAAACAGTGATCGCAGCAATTGAATCCTGAATAGGGTAGTGAAAAAACATTACACAAGTGATTTTGCATAGGCATCCACTTTCAATTTAGCAGTCAGTTTATTTTCTCTAAGTACCTTATCGTGTGTGGTTATTGTATGACATGAGTGTTCAAAAACTGGACTGGCCTTAATTTAAACCATATTGAAGATTTCTGGGATAAATTAGAACTTAGATTATGTACCCATGCAAATTGCTCATCTTCTATAGCTAGACTCACTGCTGCTCTCACGGATGACTGGAAGGCAACTTCTGCAACCATCAATCAAAACCTAGCAGAAAGTCTACCCAAATGTATGCAGACTGTGATTGATGCAAAAGGTGGATCAACATTTTATGTCTTAGATTCTACAACAGTGGGTGTCCGAATAATTTTGGGCATATACTGCTCCCTTAACATCTCAATATTATAATGATTTAAGCATATAATTTAAAAATCTTTGTATTTTTAAGATCCAATTCTCATTCAAAATTACATAATTCTCTTTATTAACCCATTATTAGATATATATCTATTTTATTAAGGATGTATTAACTATCTGTAATAAAATAAGAATGTTGAATTTCCCAACACTGATAGAAGAGGAAGAAAACAAAATACTTAGAGCAGGAAGGTCAGTAAATTTTTTGTTAGAATTTTCATTTTAATTTAATATGCATATAAATAAGAAATATTTAAAAATAAAGAAAACGTGCTCATGCAAAAGGCATGAACTACTCCATATGAACACTGTAGCTAAATTTTGTAATATGCTGGGAGAAGAGTATATCATCGGTCTAAGAAGAGAGCATGTGCTATAGCTTTAAAAATGCTTATTTCCGGACAATGAGAAGACAAACTCTATATAAAACTGCAGGTTGATCCAAAAGTCAGTTCCCCAAAGATATATATGTGCTATCACGTTCAGTTGTGCAAGCAGGAGAATGTGGGCCACTTTGAAAATTTACTGTAGAATCCATCAGTGTCACATTGATTAACGAATATCCACTGCAAATTTGACAACAGTATGCTTAATGGTTTTCATTTTATATTTTTTTATATTTAGTGCTGCCCCTCTATTTCGCGATTCCTTATGTCACAAAATCGAGTAAGTTGCGGTCAATAGCTGGACCCCATTTTTTGTCGTTTTTCAGTGGGAGGGAGAAAACGGATCTTAAATTCGAACTCTTTACGTACATGAAGAAGGCAAGTCTTCCCTGAATCTACACTTAAGAGCCTGGATTAAGGACGAAACTAGTTTTTGGCTGACAGCTTCAGAGGTCAAGGCAGTTACTGATTGCAATGTAAAAGAAAATGGGGAGCCACTATTAAGGGACTGGACAAGGCAGTCTTCACATGGTTCAAACAGCAGAGAAACAGGAACCCCTATATGTGGGAGATAATACAAAGTAAAGCTGAGATGCTGAAAAAAAATCTTTATACAAGCATCGCAGAATATCTCAAGTCGACGATTTTAATGCAAATAATGGCTGGCTTACGCAATGGAAAAAACATCACAGCATCCGACAACTAGCAATGTCTTGTGAATCAGATCAACAAATATGGAAGCAACTGAATAGTATCCATCCGAGTTAAAACACCTAATTCTTGAAGGCGGTTATATCGTAGAAGAAATATGCAATGGTCATGTTATTGTCATTTAAACATAATGCTATTTAAGGTGGCAAAACAGCAAACTCGCAATATTGCAACCAGTGAAACCTTAGCTCCCAAGTTCCGCGACACAAAGGGGAGTATATCTTTCGGTTAACTGATTTTTCGATCACCGTATATCGATTACATGTGGAGAGACAAACTGTAAAATCTGGAGCCTATAGTGCGTTTCAGAGCAACTTGAGTGTATTGGAACAGTTACACAACCTTTTCATGCCCTGATGTAACTTCGCATAGAAAAGTAGTGCGGCGTAAGTTGTTGTGATTGGTGAGAAATAGCAACATCCAAAATGGCTGAAGCTGCTTCGTCTTCGTTTCCAACGTTAGTCACCTCATCTTCACCAGCTTGTTATTCTAAGCGACATCGTCGAGGCATTGATATTGGATCAACTACATGTTATTCGGTCCCGTAACTGTTCTAACACACTCAAGTTGCAATGAAACGCACTATAGAGTGGAATGATCGATTCTCAAAAAACGGGAGTACGTTTATAATGCCTAGTTACGGAAGGTAATCAGTTAAGTCATTTCCGAGAATTTGTAGCTGCAGAGCTTAGGTTTTTGCGAACGTTAATACATGTAAAAATAAAAGTTTTTTCATATCCTAATATAATAATCCAATCATTACCATGAAATTCACTGACTTTCCTTTCCCCCGTCACCCATACCCCCCCCCTTCTTTTTGTTAATTGACCATTCCACACAGGGCACTCGATCTTATGGTTTGACTATACAGTGGCACCTGTAAATGGTCCAAATGCCGTCAATGTTAGCAATGGCTTGTTAGGCATGGCATGTTTTCTACTAAGCTAACAGTAAACTCTAGAGGTAAAAACTTTCAAATCTGTCGAATTTGTCGAGTCAGCAGGTTTACACTTCAGATGCATTTCCTGCAATCCTTATGATCATGTAAACCCATAGGATTGGTATCAGGTGACTGAGATGATCAATCTAACTGTGCAGTGTTGTATTGTGCCTTTCATTGAGCGCACAGCCTACTACGATGTTTCTTTAAGATTTCCTGTCCATTTTTTAAAAAGTACGGACCTTTACAAGATGCTTAACTGTACAGTACAACATTCTGTCTGTGGGGCATGACCATGCTCGAAATGGGAAATCACGTGACCAAAAGATAAAAATGACATTGTCCCAATTACAGTCCATATCTTCCTGCCCACTGGAGACGTTTCTTTACATGATTTTCATATAGAAGAGGTTTCTTAACCATACTCAGCCATTTATGTTTTTCTCCCAGAAACGACTATTTATTGTCTCCAACCACAACATAGTACCTTTCGGTTTTTCCTGTCCTTCGAGCAAGGTTATTTGGATTCTTCATGAAGGTCTCTATGACTTCTTTGTCTTGCTGTTTAGTGGTCTTTGTTTACAACTCGTTCCGTAGGTCATCGACATTTTTGTGGCCTTCAAATCGATTCAGCCATTTTTTAAAAATTGCATTGATTTTTGCATGTAGCATGCAGTGGCTGCTGCGACATTTTCAGACCTTTCATGATACCATTGTTGCCATGTAAACTTATTTTCTTACACAGACAGCATTATAGACTCTTGTTCTTGCAACTATACTAGATTTAAAATCTATACTCATACCTTTCTTTATCAGACTTCTGACTACAGGCAAATAAAATTTTGAATGATGAAGGTAAGTTTTCATATAGAACAGCTTATTTCTATTATAATAAGGTCAACAACAAATTCTCTGAATATATCCAAAACAATATTTTCAATATTATCCTATGAAAGGTGATCACAGTGCGAGTCACTGAGTGAAAGGTAGTTGTAATGTTGGTTTTTCTCTACATAAGCACCAAATAATTTAACAGCCTTTTCCAAGCAATGGATAAGTGTCACGTGAATCAAAAGTTCAAACGCGTGACATGATCGCTCTATGTCTGGAGATAGCAGAGATTCGCGAGGGAAAACGGAACAAAGGGAAAAGGAACAGGAAGTGAGGTGGAAGAGATGCCGGAAGAGAAAGCATAGGAGGAATGTAAGAGGCAAATGAGAAGGACACACGTCCTCGGTGTTCGAGAGGGAATAAGAGTAAAAGTAATGAAAGTAATGGGACTAAGGAACAAGGGACGAAAGTGAAAAATAGGAAACAGAAATACCTGTTCACTTCGGACAATCAGGTTGGAGTGATTAACTTGACGAGAGCTAAAGACAAGGCATGGACACGAAGCTTACGACAAAGGCGAATGTGACAGTGCCAAGCAAAGGAATGATGAGAGCAAGCCCCATTCTGTGATTCTCCACGTCCAAAGGTGGTACCAGACAGTAAGGAGAATAGCTCGTCAGTCGCACGGAATGGAAATGAATTTGCCCTTCTCAGGCCTAAGGTTAGTAGTAATTACATCTCAATAATTAAGCTCCGTAGCGATAGCCGACTCCTTTGCCCTTTTGCCTGACTTTCACAATTTATGAATATTACAAATGCCGAACTCTATACTGTATCACACACTTACCTTAATCCTGCCATTTTTTCTCGATATGGCAAATGAAAGTATTCCACTAGGTCAAATCATTCATTGTATATCCCCTTATGGAATCCATGCTTTTATTTAAGAGATAGCGAGGGTTTTGTGCTAGCTTCTTCTTCGCCAGTAATTAAGAATGTTGAGCGTATGTGAATCCCTACTTGTCCTCATTGTTAGCATAAATGACTTGTACCTTTGGGTGGATAAAGATGTGCTCATTCGACTTGTTTTAAAGTTACAGCTATTTTAAAATGTGTTTTGGTGCTTCTGAAACAAATGGCATACAGATGTGCTACTTAAGAATGGCTATACAAAATGAAGATTATTATTATTCACATTTTCTTTATTGTTTTCTCCACTAGCTCATTTCATCCCACAGCTAGTAATACTACATGGACATTGCCAAGTACAAGAACCAGTGTACACATGATGTTATATTGACCTGACATACAACTAATTGGATCATACTCTTCCTCGGTTAACGTGGAGCACGTGGGCCTGGACTTGACAAAATCAAACAGTTTCAAGGGAGAATGCCATTTGGCATCAAACTGAGTGACTTAAGAACTTTTTCTTATTTGTATGCACTTTATATATATTCATTATTGTACATATGTATCTCATAGTTCCCAAGAGTGAACTTGTTAACTACAATCCCTCTCCTCTCATAAAATCATTCCTCTGCGTAAGTCTAAGATTTTACATATGATAGAGGAGGGGCACATGGAAACATTGTGTGACTGGCTATGTTAAAAAAAATTTTGTCATTAGTTGCTACATGGAATCAGCTATGGCAGACATTCTAATCATTATTTTGTCAGGGTATTTGCTAATAATTTTTTTTATTTTTGGAAAGAACAAAAAAAAGCCATTAGGACTCACTGGACATTGAGGAGTGGTGCATGAAGGTAAATGAATAAATGGGCATTAATCTGGTAATAGAAACTGAAACTCTATGAGAGGGATGCAAATAAGGGAAATAAGTGGGGGGGGGGGGGGGGGAACAACAGTGTTGTGGAGTTTTTCTTCATGGATACAAGCATTCAGAGCCACGTTATTAGGAGATGTCAGGAGGCTGATCATGTTTCAACAAAGAAAAAGCTACTGGTTTCAGATCTACAACGAGAAGCAAGGATAATGCCCATAGGATGACCTTATCCACAGCGGTGTCAGCCAAGCCATCAGAGAATAGAAGCACGAAGGGTACAGAAGTTTACCATAGGATAGTAGCACAAGTCGGAGCATAAGCCAGTAATGGTTGCCAGAGTAAAATGTGAAATGGATAAACAATTAATAAGAGGTATAAAAAAGAATTATTGTAAATGCAATTTCACAAAGAAATTTTTAAAGGAGGCAAAGGAACCCTATTTTTGGGTGGAGAGTTTGTTGTATAAAAGAGTTGAAAAGAGGTAGTAAATAAAAATAATTAGCTTGGTCCATAAGGATCTTGTAGCAGGTCACCCAGGGGTGAGCAAAACATAAAAAAGGTCAGGGAAAATTACATATGGGCTAAGATGGATGGAGATATTAGAATGGCAATTAAAAATGTGAAAGTTGCCAGAAAAATAAGGCAGTTAGGCAGAAACCCATGGGCGACTTACAAAGCATGGACATACCCTCCTACCACTGGCATACAATAACAATTGATTTTGTTATGCTGCTACCTACTATGGAGCAGGGCCTGAATGCTAAACTGACTATAATGGATCAGGTGACCAAACGCATCAGACGTCTGGCCTGCAAATCAACATTACAGCAAAAGGAACCACCAAGTTGTTGATAAACGTTTTCAAAATTCACGGCTTCCCGACTGTAATTATCTCTGATAGAGATGTGCAATTTGTGTCTAATGTCTGGTAAGATATTTCTGTTTATTGGGGACTATGTTAAAATAGTCACTGGCCTACCACCCAGAGACTGATGGCCAGTAAGGACGTACGAACCAAACAATGATCAAGGTTCTGCACCATTACCTTAATTTGGAGAAAAACGACAGGGATTGTTACCTCCCCACGATGGAGATAGCGATAAATAGCTTCGTCTCGGAGGCTACAGGTTATACCCCGTTCTATTTAGATCTAGGCAGGAATATTGATATTCCACCAATTGTAAATGAATTTGTGCAGGCTGCCTAAGCTCTATCTGACTTTACATGTGTTTTGGAAGAACTATTAAAAATTGCTAAAAGGAGGACTTCAAAGGCAAACAAGCATTATAAAATTTTTTATGCACAATGAGACACAATGGTATGATTTAAAATGAGGGGAAATGTTGGTTAAGACTTGAAGAATGTTGCCATGGAAGACAATGGACAAACTTGACCCTCGGTATGTGGGCCCATTTAAGGTGGTCCAAATAATTAACAGAGTGTCAGTAAAGCTACACATTCCCTCCCACTGGAATTGTAGGAACAAAGTATTCCAGGGACTGTTGACTTATCTAGTGCATATGTAGAATAAGACTAACATTACCACCACCACTAATGTCTGTACCCTTTTTCCTTCGGTATGGTTGTCAAAATTTTATGATCACCCCACATAAATTCCTTACATTATTTTGAATCAAATATGATGAAATAGTATAACGAAATAAATGCTATCTCCATATTTATTTATTTACCACTCTAATGGAAAAAATAATTAAAAATAAAATATATTATACATATATAATGCGACTTCTAGATTCTCTGCTGTCTTATGTGCAATGGATAACCAAATTATGTTTTTAAACGATTTTGTTTTACTTAATTAAAATGAGTAATTCCCCCCATTTAAAACTTTATAAATTTTTAATTTTTGTTATTTACTACTTAGGAATGGTGTGCTACAACTTTTTGTTATTCTTATACTCTTGGTTATTTGCATCGAACTTGTCATCTGGATTCTTTTTTTCATTCCTCAAGATGCAAACGAACCAATAAGTAAGTAAATATCATGAAAATCAACAAATAACAGAAAATTTTATGTTCATGTGAGCATATGAATGATAATGAGAAAAATAAAAAAGGTCCTATGAGAGCAGTATAGTCTCTACTCCGTTTTGCAAAGACCAAACAAGAATGAATACCCCTTTTCTTCGTTTGATCACATTTGAAATGAAATGGATCCAAAGCGAATGGTTGCCACTTAGGTTTGAATGATCAAGGAAAAACATCACTAAAAACGTGGACTCTAACTGCAGTTTCTAATCTAGGATTGGTGATCCCTTTTAAGCCTTCGAACTCAAGGTAATGTACATTCTAAGGACTGAAGAGTGGAGCTAATGACTCCTGGATGGATGTCTGACCATCTCCAAAGCAAGAAGCTGTAACAGGTGCCATGGTGTTACACATAGAAATGAAACCTGGTTTATACAAAAAACGGTATATAAAATATCCCACTGGAGTACTGATGATATGATCGTGAAAGAGAGTAAGAGTTGAGATGAAGCCAGCAGTGACTTGAAAAATAGTACAGACAATTAAAATCTAATGGTGCTTAAAAAATGGTAATATATTAAGGTGCGAAGGGTTGCTGATAAGCTTCTTGACAAAAATAAGTAGCGGGAGATTTGACACTTTTTATACAACATAACCCCCCTTGAGTTCAATGGACTTGTTGTTGTGATGTGCCAGATTGTTTAACCATCCAAATAGAAGTCTGAAGGCTGGGCCTCACCGGTGCCTTCCAATAAACTTTCCTGTCACTGAAGCCAAAGAAAAATAAAATGCCTGGTGGGCCTGCAGTTTATTGCGATAAATGGCTCCAAAAATCAAAATGGTATACAGATGGTGAAACTATTATACATTTGGATATTCGCCATTGCTGAAGTTTGGACACCTCTCTTTAGGGCTGATTTTCTAATCATAGATGACTAGTAGATGAATCCTTGCTCCCTATTATGCACCATACCACCTGTCCAGCAGATAATGACAAAATCAATAATGTAATCCGCTAAGTCAGACCTACCTCGTCGTTTTGTCTAATACCTCAGCCCAATCTCATTTCTCTCTTATCCATGTTATCCTGGTCGGTTCGCTTCCTTACTCATAATCGTGGATCATTTGATGCGATGACTCGAAGTCATGCCTATAGACAAACAACTACATCAGAGATGGTTTTCAACTTGCATGCATTCCATCTTGGTATAGCATAGCAAATCACATTTATTTGTGAATCTTTTTTCATCTCTGAGCTGTGCTAAACTTTCACCTGTCTGTGGAGAACACAGATACTCCACATAATGAATAGCATGATTGAGTGTTGCACAATACGTTTAAAGCAGCTTAACCAGAGATCAGTGGAAAAAAAAGTTTGAGACCACCGAAATTCAGAAAATAAGCAAATTAATTGAAAAATATTTGATAAATTATAGTGGAAAATTATTTGTGATATTAATTTAAATTAAAATCATTATTATAAATATTGTTGTTATTTGTTAATAAGATGATTTGTTTCTGTTTTGTATAAAGTTGCATTTGTTTTGGTTTATGAAACTTTTTGCCCTTATAATCCCATACAAGCCTTATACTAGGCTTTGGGAATTGGGACAGACATGAATTATTAATGTAATTGTTTGTATCTTTTGTGTTCTAAAGAAATTTTGAAATAAATAAATAAATTATTATTATTACTATATTTATAAAATGTATTTGTTTGAATAAAATAATTGTCTGTTTATTAAAAAAATCAATTTCCAAAAAAAAGCAAAAAATAACTGAAAAATGAATCGAATGATACATTTTGCTATAGGAGGGTTAGGAGAAAACTTTGAGACCAGGATAGAAAAGTTCATGCAAATAAATACCAACTGCTTTAATGAATGTCATATTGCACAGACTATATAAATGCATACACAATAGTGCATTTGTCTGCAATGGGTTCTGGCAAGCAACTAACAGATCACCAAAAGGGTCAAATTGATGCATATCGAAAAAGTGGAAAGTTAGAATGTGTAACTGTCAATCGTTTTGGTAAATCAAAGACAGTAGTCCACAATTATCCTGCTAAGCCACAGATATATGAAAAAAAAACAGCGATAAGGATGGCCAAAAAAGCTCACGTCAGTACATGGGTTGAAAGACAGATCTTTACAGACCATTCAAGCACGGTGACTGGGAGCGTTGTCCTGCTAAAACTGTCCATCACCACCAGGGAACACTGTCATCATGAACGGGTGCACATGATCGGCAACAATGTTCAGACAGTGTGTCGCATTCAGATTGGTCAGTGCTGCAGGTGCCTCATCCAGTTCAATTTCAAAATCACTGTAACTACCAGTTCACACAAGAATATTCAGCAATGTGATGTCAGCATCAGAGCATCATGTGTACTACATAAAGATAAAGTCCAAACCAAAGTTGTCTTCCCAGCATAAGGAAGCCAGACTGAACTTTGCAAAACAATACATCAGTGATAGTCAACTTTGGAGCCACCGCACTTTTAGTGATGAAAAAAAGTTTAATTTGGACGTCCAGGTGATGTTCAGTACTACTGGCTTGATTTGCATCCAGAATCAGCATATCTCTCAGGGCGTGTGCAGAGGGGAGAATCAGTTATAATACAGGGTGTCACAATTCCCTCCCGGGTTTGGAAGGCTTATAAAAAATATATTACCAATACAGCATCAAAGTTGACTTTACTGGAGAAAGAAACATTACAAGTTTTGTTTCACAAATGTGTTATAGTGAGCTTCCTCGTCGTTGGATTGGACGAGGTTCTGACAACGACAATTGCCTTCTTCCGTTGCCACCACGCTCTCCGGACCTAACTCCATGCAATTTTTTTTTTGGAGTTAAGTCAAAGATCCTGTGTTAGTGCCCCCTATGCCACGTGATTCACAAGATTTAAGCCAAAGGATCACAACCGCATTTGCTACTATTGATCGTGACATGTTAAAGCGAGTGTGGGAAGAATTTGACTTTAGACTTGATATGTGCCATATCACGAAAGGTTCACATATTGAATATTTGTGAAACAAAATTTGTAATGTTTCTTTCTCCGGTAAAGTCAACTTTGTTGTTGTATTGGTAATATATTTTTATAAGCCTTCCGAACCCGGGAGGGAATTGTGACACACACTGTATGTGCTGATTTCACTGATGGAGAAAAGTCCCAAGTGGCATTTGTTTCTCCATTATCGAAGGCAACAGACTACCAGGATATCTTGGGCAACTTCCTCCTTCCTCTTTTAAGATCAATTCATTTTTCAGCAGGACAATGCGCCAATACAAACAAATCAGCATCAATGCAGCATCAACTTTGGAATGATTAAAATCACACAATATCACATCAAAGAATTGGCCTGCCTGCAATCCTGACTTTAACCCGAAAATTTGTAGGGTTATTTGGTTCGAGTGGTTATTCTAATGGAAAACAGTATAATAGCGTCTCCAATTTGAAAAAAGCTATACAGAATGCCTGAGATTAAATAACTTTACAATAACTTGAAGCTCTTGTGAAATCCATGCCGAAGAGACTCACTGATGTTATTGAAGAGAGAGGACGTTCAAAAAAAAAAATACTGATCCGCAAAGTTTAAATGATTCTCAAGGAAAATCCATCCTGGTCTCAAACTTTTCCCCAGTCTTCATATAACAGAATGTATCATTTATTTTATTTTGTAATTATTTTTAGTTTTATTTTTTGGAAATAGATCAAGTTGAATGTGAGAAACATGTGTAGCACTAGAATTCATCAAAAATTTTGTAATTCAGTTTCCCTTTTTTTTTGAAATGTGGTGGTTTCAAACTTTTTCCACCACTGTACGGGTTTGCTTTGTCAACCACAATGGGCTGGGATTTTTATATTTCAGTTTTACATTAAATTACTGACTTCCTATGTCACTAAACACTCGACTGCTGAACTTAGCCAACCAGCAGAACACAGCTCGCCTTGACGGTACCTTGTCCTCGCTCACTGACACCAAACGATGATGGATATCACCTGAAACCCTTTCTTTCCACAAAAACCACACGGTCCATCACTGGATGTGCTAATTGCCTTCCATCTTTGCTGTCTACACGTACACAGATGGCGACAGAAAGAGCAACCACCCACCTTAAACATTTAACCAGCTGGTAGCACCATCTGTGTATTTCACATTTCTCAAGGCCCCTGCTGTAGATCTCCCGGTAATTCGCTGTCGTCTGAAGTTCGTTTACGACGTGAGGGGACGTATCACATAAAATTTTTACCAGTATTTAAAATTATTTTTAACTAGAAGGAACCCACCCGATTGTATAATCGGGAAATAACCCATTGTTAGATAACCCATTGTTAGATTTTTCTTTGTTGTGACAAAGTCCACCGTCGCTGATTTTATATAAATGATATTACAATATTTTGCTTGAAATGATTTTAATCACAATAAGAAAAATTCAATTTTTTGAAATAAAAATAACATTAAATATTTTGTTTTTATGCATATTTTTCTTGCAGTATGCCCAAATGTAACAGAATCAAAAGGCGATGTAGGAGGAGACAAAGGAGCAGCAACAGGAAAAAAACCAAAAGCAGGAAGGCGTGAACTAGATAAGGAAACATTGAACGAAAAATCAATCAAAAACCTTTCCGAGCAAGATTTAATTAAAAGAGAGAAAAATGACACAGTCGAGGTGCCAGAAATTAAACCGGAAAATAAATCAAAGCCCCCTGTAGTTACTGAAGTGACTGTAAAATTGACTACTGAAGCAAAAACTGAAGTTATGCCCTCTGTACTAATGTGGCTGGAATTTAAAACAAACAAGGAAAACTTCACAGGTGCAGATGATTTCTGCAGAAGAAAATATAAAAAAGGAAGGTTATTAGTTTTGTATTCCGAAAATGAAGAAAAATCAATGACTCACCAGTTAAAGGGTTTAGATGATGAATATTTCAGGAACTGTCCCTTAATATTTATAGGTAGAACAATTTCATCATATTCAAATAACAAAATGAATCAATTTTATTTTCACTTAGAATATCATGCTTTAATATTATAAACCATAATAAATTTAATTCTGTGTTAAGATTTAGGGAACGACGATACCTATGAGGATCTTACTGAAAGTCGTTGCAACAGTGTTTTGTAAATTAGAATTTATTGATATAAAAAAGACAAATACAGTATATCATCTTCCTCACTTTTCAGCATAATCTCCATTTCATTGCAGGTACTTTTCCCATTGTCCTGTAAGACCAAAGGCAATGTGTCTTATTCCGCGATTTACTGCGCTTTCAGGCACTCATACCTGTCTTTACTAATGCCATTCCCTTTCTTTGTTGAATTTAGTGGAGACATTTAAGGGCGATTTTACGAGGCACATCTTAAATGTCCGTTTTTCCATCTTTAAACTGTTTCATACATAATACTTCTACAGCCTATATATTAGACACTGAGTGTCCTATTTGAAGATGTGCCACAAGTTGTTATGAGATGCAGCGTATGGCGCTAGTATAGACACCGTATCTGACCAATCTCTTATAGACAGGTCTGTAGTGAACATGACATCATGTCGCGAGTTAACAGACTTTGAATGTGGGGTGATAATTGGTGCAAGACGCATGGGTCATAGCACATCGGGATTCCGATGTCAATAATGCAGCGATGTTTCCACACGCGTAAACCGGCGTATATGACAACCACAAGTGTTTGACGAACAGACATCACATCACTTCAGCGGATCCATACGGAGCAATCGACGAGCTACTGGGTCAGATCACCACCAATTTGAATGTGGGGCATCAGAACCCATTTCTACCAGGACTGTATGGAAACAAATGCGCCACAAAGGCTTTGCAGCCAACGACAGACTTGTGTCCCTTTGCTGACACCTTGACACAAAGCTCAACGACTGGCATGGCCCCACGAACATCTTCACTGGACTATGGGACAGTGCTGGCGTGTAGCATGGTCAGATGAATACCGGTTTCAGTTGTATCGAGCTGATGGGTGCGTGAGAATATGGCATATGCCCCATGAAGCTATGGATTTTGCATATCAACAAGGTTGTGTCCAGGCAGGAGGTGGCATAGTTATGTTCTGGCCTGTGGGGAACAATGACAGGTGCCCTTATGTGGACATTCTTTCAGACCATCAGCATTCCTTTCTGGCATTAGAATAAACCTGATAGAGATGCCATGTTTCAACAGGACAATGCGACATGTCACCATGCAGGTTGTTTGATGTACACTCTAGTGAATTCATAACCATGGTTTGGCCTCCCAGATCAATCGATCTTAACCCAATCGAGCATTTATGAGATGCTGCAGATACCAATATATGCTCGATGAACCCCAAACCAACTACTCAAGAACAATTGTGGGTAGCACTGCAAGATGTGTAGGTCAATATCTCTCCAGAACGATTCCAACACCTCTTAGAGTCCATGCCTCTACTTGTTACTTGCAGTTTTCAGGGCTAGTGGATGATCGACTTGCTACTGACATAACATCAATGCCTTTCCATGGTTTTTGGCCACTCAATTAATGACAGCATGTTGACGCAACGAAATATATTTGCCAGCCATTTTGTATCAAGGGCCCAGGGTCATGTGATAGATGCTATTTATGCCTCAATACCTCAACACTGAGTATGATATAACTGCTTGCTCAAGACTTTCAGTATGACCCTTGTGCTTTATTATTTGCACTAATGGGTGTATAGCATTATGGGATAAATATTGTTATAAGATATATAGTTGTAGACAACTGGCTTCAAGATTTCAAATTCAAATGGCCCAGTAACAAGTACCGACATTAAAACCGCATTACAAATTATGTTGCTTCAAGTGAAACAAAATTCACAAATTAACAAAACCTCTTTCTTTTCAGCGATGCTTATGTTCATGGCGTGTGTCGGTTATGTTTTGATACCAATGGTGCATTGTTGGTTTTGGATCATAGAACAACAATGATTACACTTTATCTTTACGAGTGTTGAGAGAGTTCCTTTGGCAAGCTTTGATTTGTTTCTGCACAGGAAATGTGCCTTCACGAGTTGCACTTGACACAGCAACACTGGAAAGAGTTTGAAAATAGTATTTTTAGATACCATTCCACATATTTTTTTAATATTTTCTTTTTGAAAATTGATATGAATCTTGCCAGAATCTGAAAACAATGAGATTAATATAACTCCAGTTTTTACATTTTTAGGATATATTCTGCATACTACTAAGCATCACACAAAATCGAAAACAGAAAATACCTGTTACTGCAATTTTTGGATTATAATGCGCACCTGTGTATAATGTGCATCTAGTTTTTTTTTTGTGAATTTTGGAAAACTTTCCTGTGTATAATGCGCATCCGTCTATTACGCGCACCCAGGTTATTGTAAAAAAAAAAAAAAAAGAAGAAGAACATCATATTACAAAATAACGTAATCTGCCTGCAGTGCCCATTGGCTATATAGCTTCGCATCCCATACAAGAGCTTTGCACTTGGTATGATAATTCACGATAACGTGTATTGATTTTCGAATTGCGTATTTATTTTCAAAAAAGGATTTTTCAAAAGAGAAATATTTTCCTGATAGGCAGGGGGGGGGGGGGACTCAAAGCGGGCTTTTTTTCTGTTCAAAACAGGCCATTCATGTCGTTTTTAATTGTGTTTAGGTCGAGGAAACGAATACTTCTGTCGTTTCTTCATTTTTATGAAAAAAAATGAATTTTTCTAAAAGGCTTAGCCCATTTCCATGAAAATGCGTCAGTACATAGTTTAAAGATCTAAGTATGAATTAAGTATGGGGTGGTCGTTAATAACTCCAAAACGGCTCATCATGGCCAAACAAGCCGTTTAGATTCGCCTTAATGACATGTCAAGTTTATTGAGTTTTGTTCGCTGGTTTGAACACCATAGCCATTTTTTAAATTTTAGAAAAAAATTAATATCTCTAAAAAAGCTTACCCAATTGACATAAAAAATACGCTAAGGCACAATTTAAGGTACCATCTAGGTGTGTGCAATTTTTATTCGGCTCTGCTATTTGCCGTTTTGGAGGAGTTAACTGCACAGAATTGGTCACATGCATAACACATATTTACATGCGCACTAATGGAATTTTTTTTGTTTCAAAATTTCCACATATCTTTTCGAATCATGAGTTTTTAAGTCGATTTCAGGAAAAAAAATTGAATTTCTGAAACGAACACATAGGCCTTCACTCTTAATGAGTGGTAGGCCCGAAAATGTAATTCCTCTATTTATAATTATTACTAGAGATCCATGAGATCCATTGATCTACGAGGGCAGCCCAGAAAGTAATGCACCACAATTTTTTTCTCCATCCCCAACAATGGTAGGATTGCAAAACTTGAGATATGCATTCTTTGAAGTTTTCAGAGTGCGCGCACACAGTTTCCGTTTCTTCCGACAGATAGCATGCGTGCAGCAATGGAACAACGTGGCGTCTGCAAGTGATGTACGTTACAAGCAGCGTGTCATCATTGAATTTCTCACTGTGAAGCAAGAAACGGTTGAAAACATTCACAAACGTTTATGTGCAGTTTATGGAGCAAACATTCAGCAGTCGACAGAAGTACGGTTAGTCACTGGGCACAGAGGGTGAAACCACCAGAAATCGGTTCAGCGGAGCTCTAAGTTATGCCGCCATCCAAGGCTGTCACACCTCACAAGATATAGCGAGCTGATGTGCTCATTCAGCAGAACCGATACAGAACAACTCGGCAGTTGGCGCTGGAGCTGTCAATCAGCAAAGGAAGTGTGGGTGAAATCATCCATGATCTTGATTACACGAAAACGTGTTCACGATGGATTCCGCGCTGTCTTACGGAGGAACACAAACCTTTGAGAAAAAACATTTCTCCTGAGTTGCTGCATCGTTTAGAAGCTGAAGGAGAAGCCTTCTTGTCCCGGATTGTGACAGCTGATGAAACCTGGTGCACCATTTTGAGCCCGAAACAAAACGACAATCGATGGAATGGCGTCATCCGCGCTCTCCACAGAAGAAAAAATTCAGAACAACTGCTTCTGCTGGTAAGGTCATGATCACTGTGTTTTGGGACTGTTACGGCGTCATACTCATTGATGTGATGCCGAGAGGCAGCACCATTAATTATGAGGCATATGTGAACGCATTAATCAAACTCAAGTACTGCTTCCAGCGACTTGGATGCCATAACAACCCCGCTGATTGTTTGCTTCAACACGAAAACGCTCACCCTCACCCCAGTATGAGGATTGGAACACATCACGAAACAGGGTTGGACAGTGTTGCCCATACACCTTACAGCCCTGACCTAGTAGCCTGAAACTTTCACTTGTTTGGGCCACTGAAGAATGCCATTCGTGGAAGACATTATGAAGATGACAAAGAGATGATTCGCACAGTGAAGGCATGGCTGCGTGAACAGAACAAGAACTGGTACCGACAGGGTATACATACATGCCCTTGTGTCTCGCTGAAGGAAGGCTATAGAACAGCATGGAGATTATGTAGAAAAATAGGAAGTGTAGAAGAAAAATCATTCTTTGGTATGTTTCAGTTTCAGTGTGGTTGATAAATAATTGTGAAGAAAAAAAATTGTGGTGCATTACTTTTTGGGCTACCCTCGTAGTATCACTGTATAAACTATAAAATAAAAAAGGAACAAAAGCGACATGAACACTAGCAATTAATAGCCAAATATTTATTTTCATAGCTGTTTTAATTACTGTAACGAAAAAGTTAAAAATATATTTATTTCACTTTATTATTTATAATTTCACTTTATAATTATTTTTATTAATGTGTGAATTACTGTGGAGGCAACTGTATGTGTGCTTTTGATTTTTTGAACATTTTTTGAACCCTACGACATATCCATTGCTACATTAAAAATCTGAGGAGGTTTGAAATACATTTTATAGCCTCTTCTTAGTAATGAAACAAACATGAATACTGAAGCTTTCACAAGTTAATATAAACTGGATCAATGAAAATGAAGCAATCAAAGTGCAGGCAAAGTATAGCTTTTCGACATTTTAATTGGAAACGGTAGGTATCCAGGAAGAAAGCGAAATAGTTTACTTTAGATTTAATTGGAAAAGGCAGACAATATCAAACTGGCAACTTTTAAAAGCTAACACCCTGTTAATGTAATTTTTATCTTTTATAAGGTATAAGATTAATTTTCTTCTATAATTTGATACTTATCAATACTTTAACTTAAATTTTTAAAAAAATATTCTTTTTTATATCTTTATTCCGAAGGTTACAGAATGAATCCAATGCAAAAATATACAGTTCCTAGTCCATATTCTCCAATATTACCTTTGGAACTAATAGGTACTAGCGCCCGCTCATTAAATCCTGGAATAAGTCCCTGGGATTCGAATTGTGCTACAATCCATTATACAATGAGGACAGATTCTTTCCAGGTTTCAAGTGTTCCTTGTTCAGGGAAGAGTTACCATTGCTATATGTGTGAATTCATCAGAACAGCACATTTACAGAGAGTGCTTGGCAAGTATAAAAAAATAGTTATGATAATGTTGGCATGAATGTTTATTAAGTAAAATAATACATTGATATTTTAATGAAGGTGCAAGAAACTGCTTTTCATCAACATGTTATTCAGTTCGATCAAACCCTTCTCGATATTCAACGGCCAATGCCTTTATTAGAGAATGCCGAAGATCTAGAGGAAGACTGGCAATGATTGGAGATTTGTCGGTGCCATCTTCTCTTAAGAGCTTCATCCGAAGGCTTCGATACAGTCATAGATACCGATGCAGAGCTGAACCCATTCTAGTTTGTAAGTATAAACCTTGTGATATAGTAGGTTTATAAAGTTTTACCTCAACACTCAAAGATGAATTAATCAATTCAATTTAATGGCCCTAACATTAAAGAAACATTTTCAAAAATTAATGGAACATAAACTACACTGGTATCTATAAATTAAAGGATTTGTATAATATAACCCTTCCTTTACATCCGCACAGCACCAAACTTGAAAGGCTGTCCTTTACATCAGCTAAACATAATTCAATCATTAAACACAAAGGTGGCAGCATTGCTGTGGATGGAACAACATAAAAAGTGCATGGAAATCCCTGGCACAAAAACTTGTAGTAATCCCCCTCTTCTAGTTTTGTCAACTGTAGGCGACGTTTAGTACTCTTTGTGGTCCCTCCGCACAGATCCAGCAGAACATCTTAGCATGCTCAACTTGGGAGATAGCATCCCATTCAGCAGGGTTCGCAGAAGTGGTACTCGTGTCGCAAACAAGTCTTCCAAGAGCGCACCATGCGTTCCTCATGTTCCAGGTAGTCATCCACTATTCAAGCCCGATGCTGACGACCATTATCGTCCATGTAGAGGAAATCTGGACCTATTACATCCCTGAAATGACGACCATGTTGTCGCAGGACACTATCCCTGTACACCTGGCCAGTTATGGTACTTCTGGCGAAGATTTGTAGTGGTGTATAAGAACCCGTGCGCACCATCACATCGTCATCACGGTCATACTCAATGATGTTATCCCCCTCATTCAGTATTGCCAGACACCACGACAGGAACTTTTCTTCTCTCATTTTTTACGAGAATCTCGTTCGAGATACAGGCTGGAGAAGTCATATTCAGGTTTCAAAAACATGGGATCCAAAACAGATTCAGTGAGATTCGCAGAGATTCATTTTACGTTTGTCAAAGATTCAGAGTATTGTCAGACCTCACAGTCATAACAATTGGGAGCCACCCGTTCGATAGCTGCAAGTGTCCTATCATTGGGCCTCCATCTTGACTACCTGGTACAGAGGGTTGATTCAGATAAAATGAGACGACTTTGCAGTTCCGTTACAATGGTGTAATACCATGGCGCCACCATCCGTTGTGTTCGATGCGAGTGCCACGTTGTTGGACTTTCTCCCGGCACCGTAATTTCCACTGAAGTAGGCTGAGTTTGAGGGACTCCATGGGAAGTTCGCTCCACATCTGCTGACACACTCTCCATAGCCTATCAACGGTTCTTGGTCGGCGACTTCTGAGCCTCGTTTCAGGAGACTAAAACCACAGAAATCCATCGGTGATGCGTCAGATTTTACAGGCACATGAGAGAAGGGAATAACTCGTATGCCCGTCTCCTGTTGCAACTTCCTGTAGTAAGCCACAGATGACTTGGCAGTGTTCAGTTGTGTTCAGTCACTCAGTTGTGTGACCACGCGCTTTATGACGTCGCTTCAGCCCAAGATTGTCATGAATTATTCTGGAGACTGTTGCCCGTGAAACACCTTTCCTTTGGGCTAAGCTTCTCTGTGTAAGGGGATTTTCTTTCAGCACTTCAGACCGGATTTCTCGCACCACCCGAGCTGGGCGTGTTGGCTGTGGCTTGTTTCTGGTCTGCTTCTCTGCTCGTCCACGTTCATTAGATGGTCGCAATTTGTTCTTTTTGATTATTCGACCCACAGTAGCTTTGGATACCACAATACCATTTAGTTTGCATAATTCCACAATGCATGAAAGACTGAAGTTAGCGTCGGAAAGGCCAAACATATACCCTTCCCAAAAAGCTGTGATTTTGGAAGCCATGTTTCAGCACGAAATGTCCCAAATAAAGCAACAAGTGTATACAAAGCTAATCCCCACGAATAGTGGACGAGTCATGCAAATCACATTCCGTTTAAAGTCGTCTCATTTTATCTGAATCAACCCTCCGTAATCTTTAAAAACACCTAGTGACAGTCTTGCTGTACCGTGTTCACAATTGGTAGAGGCAACGAGCGTGATACTCGTAGTTCCTGCTTCGAATTCAGGTCGTGGATTTTTTGCTTACATTTACTTATGATTGGAGTATCATCTCCAGTTTTTATTTATAACCTTTATGAAGTTCTAGAAATCTGTCTGATATTACATAAAGGCCAAATGTATCGTGAAGCACAATACTGGCCGTGTGTGACAATTTCTGAAGATGCATCAGAGAGTCATAATCAATTTATACGTGCGACTTCAAGCTGTTGTGTACGGCAAAACACTGATCATATGGAACATGTTTGCAATTAGAATGGTATCAGGTCGTTGCATATCAAATGTCGGATTTCGAGGTGGGTTCCTGCTTCCGCAAGGTTTCCACGTTTAGTAGCAAGTACCCATAACAAAGTGGTACATACCCAGAGATAAACTTATCAGTGACCAGGTACCTGAAATTTGCATGTCTGCGATGATATTTAATAGCGTTTGAACCCAAGCGAAGATAGTCATGACTTCATATGAATTACGTGTGATAATGCATTACGAGTTCAGGTTGAATAACACCGAATCCAATGCCTCTTGAAACGTCAATAAGGTATTCGGTGTAGGCACCATAAACGAACGTACTCTCCAATGTTTGTTCCGAAAATTCCGGGCGGTAGTGACGGACTTGGCAAATGAGCCACGCGCAGACCGCCCAACATGTTGAATGATGCTGATTTGAAGCGTTCTGTGGAAGAGGATCCGTCAAAAACTGTTCGGGACCTCGCAGAAGATCATGCTGTATCAGCGTGACTGTCAGTAGACACCTTAGGACCATTGGCAAGGTGAAAAAGCAGGACAAATGGGTCCCACATGAACTTAAGGAAAAGCAAAAAGAGTGTCGGTTGGAGGTGTGTTTGGAATTGCTTTTGCACCATGAGGAAGCGGAGATTCTTGATCGCATTGTCACCTGCGACGAGAAGTGGCTCCTATATGACAATAGGAAACGGTCAGCAGTGGCTGGATGCTGATAAACCACCGCGACAGGTCCCTAAACCCCCGTTGCACCCCAGGAAGCTCATGGTTACAGTTTGGTGGAACATTCGTTGTGAACTGTATCGTATGCACACAGGACTGTGTCAGCAACAACCTGCACTTGTGCATGCCAAAGGCGTCTGTGCAGGCGCTACAGGTTCTGGGCTACGAAGTGCTTCCACACCCCCCATACTCTCCAGACTCTCCCCTGCTGACTACCAACTTTTCCAGAGCCTGGACAATTTTCTCCGGAGGAAAACATTCCTAACCCAAGCAGACGCCGAAAACGCATTCCGGGAGTTTATTGAGACCCGTGGCCATGGATTCTATCGGAAAGATCTCGAGAAGCTGCAAAATCGTTGGCAACAATATTTGGATTGCAATGGGGGTTATTTCGAATAGCACGTGTGAAGGTGTCCTTTCTAGAGGGCCATTAAAGATTACCTCTGCAATCCGACATTTGATATGCAACGACCTGATATTTTCATGTGATAGTAATTATTTGATATGAATTATGTATCAATCTTGTTCAAAATATAAATGGACTTCATAAAACAAATCAGATAACATTTCATGGATATCTTTGTCCAACGAGTCAAAATACAAATTGCAATAAATTACCTTAAAATTTGTTAAGTACTTTTGTCTATTTTATTTCTTATCCTAATAGCCTACTGCCCGCAGTTTCTGGACTAATTTGTTAAGTAAAATTTTATTGATTTTTCAAAGGAGATTTAACAATTACAATAACAAACTTTTCTACTTATAATTTTTACAGATAATGCCAAACCAACCTATGCTCTGGAAACCATTCGTTCAGAACCAATTGCTTTTACCCCAAGTAACTTAGAAAAGGGATTTACGAAAGACAATTGTATTGCAATCAGTGAAAGTCACGGCCTAAACTGGGTGAATACACCATGCAATAGGGAGAACTGTTTTCTTTGCAGAAATGATGGTAATAAAATTTTCTGCTTATTAAAGACTAATAGTAAAATTTTTATGACATGAGATTTAAATTTGAATTTATAATGAAAATTAACAATTTTGTAACATAATTTCGTTTCTTTACAATTTAAGAACAAAATCCTCCTCCTTATCCGGAGCCAACATTACCACCAGGGCTTATTATACCTACTGCAAGCACTACTACAAGTACAACAGTAACCACTACTACTGCTGCTCCTACTACTCCTGCTCCACCTACCACCATTGTTAATTGGCCGAATGGCGGACCACAAATAATGTGAATTGGCAGAGTGCCGAAATATCAACAAGTAGAAATTAATTACAGTAGAGCATCGATTATCCGAACGTCAATTATTCGAACCGACATTATCAGAACTAATAAAAAACACAAAATTTTCCTCAGTCAACATTATATATGAAAAATGAAATTGTTTACTCATCAACTACGTCTCTACATTTATTTTCCTTTTTTATTTACTGTCCCATTACAAGCTGCCTTTGAAAAAATTTGCCTTTTAATGTAGCTACTCTCTTTTCTTATGGTTTCACGAAATACTATACCTGTTCGCACTTAAAGAGGAACCGCGATCTGTGATTGGTTGAATTAATTTCTGGCATCTAATCACACACCATCCATGAATGACCGGACCATACAGTTTCTCTAGGCGCAATGTAATATTAGAAAATTAATTTGTGTTATAATGAGAGTTATATTAATCCATTAATTTCTGGGACGTCTTAAAATTTAATGAGCATAAAATTAATCTTCTTAAAATAGTACAAGGTTCTAATGAAGTAATTTCAAAAGAGACTATATTATTACATGCACTCCATGTCGTAAAGAATGCGATACAGCCTAACCAATCACGGAGCCCATTACGTGGTCACTCTTAAGCACGAACAAGTGTAGTACGGGTATGATTATCCTAACAAATCGATTTTCCGAACTACTTTGGTTTTAATTGGTTTAGATAATCGACGCTCTACTGTACACTCAAAAACCAACAATAGAACTCTTGACAGAATACATCTTTATTGTGAGTGGCAAATTTTTAAAATACTATTAAAAGATATAAGTAAGCAAACTGACATTAATTAATAATAAAATTTATGTCATTTTTAATCTTCATTAAATGTACTCCTTGATTTATATTTATATTAATTATTATGCTGTTAAAAATGTATTTAATTTTTGATGAGGGAATTAAATTTATCAATATGAAGTATTTTCTGGATTAATTTTTAAAAGTGTGATAAAGGGGAAAAAATGAAGAGAATATTTATAAAATATTTACACGAGTAAACTGGGTCCATGTTGTACAAATATAAATAGAGAAAAAGATTCTACTTTGCAGCAATATGTACAGGGTGAGTCAAAAGTCGCAGTACACCGTTTTTTCAAAAACTTTGCAGGAATTGGGAAATCCGTATATTCTGGTAAGATATGGGTGAGGTAGTCTATATTTACGATATGTACCGAACATGGCCGCCATCTTGAAATCGGCCATCTTGAATCTAAGTCAATTTTTTTAAATGGAAAGGGGGTCGGTGTGATATACCAAATAACATCAGCATTTTCTGACAATTTCATTCCTGTAAACAGATTTGAAGTAGCAGTTATGGTTCAAAAGTTATAACACATTTTGTTTCATTTTGTAGCAGGTAACTGAAGATGGCTTTGACCACTGAGGAGGGAATTCAGGTCATTTTGATGTTTGGAGAACGAAGTTTCCGTGTCATAGCTACAGATTTTAACAACCGGCACCCAGAAAGACCTCCAATTTCAAACAACACTGTCAAATGCTTAATTAAGAAATTTCGAGAAACTTCGGGATTGTGGTTGACAAGGCACGGAGTGGCAGTCCAATAAGTGCTACTAACGAGACACCTCAACAATGGTTTTGGCATCATTCGTCAAGAGCCCACAACGCAGTACATGACGTTTGTCAGCAGAATGTGGAATCAGCCAGTCATCTATCGTACGAATCCTTCATGCTCATCAATGGCATCAATTCAACAAGATTCAGATACTCCAGCACCTAGCAAAGGATGATCCAAACAGATATATGCAGTTTTGTACATGGGCCCTAGAGCAACATCGACAAGATCCCTCTTTTGCACAAGGTATCTTGTTCAGTGATGAGACATTGGAGTTCACAACCACAGGCATTGGAGAGACCACGATCCACACAGGATGGAACCTTCCAAGGTATTTGGTGACGTAAAGGTTTGATGTTGTGTGGAACATGGGGTACCCATATAATTGGACCCACTAGACCAGAACCTAAATGCTCAACGTTACCTGGAAATGCTGCAAGAGGTGGTGTTTCCCTCACTACTGAATGAAGATGGCAGCTTTCCCTCTTACTTTCAACAGGATGGGGCTCCACCACATTATGGTGCAGATGTCCATCAGTGGTTAGATGTTCAATTTCCTGGTCATTGGATTGGCCGACGTGGTGCTATGGAATGGCCACTCAGATCACCTGAACTCACACCACTTGATTTTTATCTGTGGGGTCATTTAAAGCAACTCGTATATGCAGAGAAAATCAGAAACAGACACCATCTCCAGCAACGCATTGAAGAAGCGTGTGCCAGCATTTCTGTAAAAACCCTTCTGCGAGTGCATGACGACTGGATTCAGCGCCTTCAAATGTGCCTTGACCAAGAGGGGCATCATGTTCAACACATTAAATGACTGTCCTTCATGGAGAACAATCCAGCCTGTACTTCCAAACAAAATGTGTCGTAACTTTTGAACCATAACTGCTACTTCAAATCTGTTTACAGCAATGAAATTGTCAGAAAATGCTCATGTTATTTGATATATCACACGATCCCCTTTCCATTTAAAAAAATTGGCTTAGATTCAAGATGGTCGATTTAAAAATGGCGGCCATGTTCGATACATAACGTAAAAGATAGACCACCTCACCCATACTTTACTGGAATATTCAGATTTCCCAATTCCTGCAAGATTTTCGAGAAAACAGGGTGTACTGCGACTTTTGACTCACCCTGTATTTATCACAGAGACTATTTATTTATTTACAGAGACGTGTTTCAGTCTTAGATCAGCCTCAGTCAAAATACTGTATGAACTTGCCAGCTTTTACACTTAAGAGATTCCCTTTCCTTATAGGTATTGGGGATCACGAATGGCATTGTCGAATTACGTGCAGAGAAGAGGTTAACACCAAATGAAGCCATGAAAACCAATAACATCAGTATAAAAAAATAAATACGGATGGATAAAAATGTGTTAACACATTTACACCAGTCCATCCGTCTACTGGTGCTCTAGCATTCGAACGTTTCGGAATTTTCGACTTCCGTATTCGCAATACGACAACTTAGGCAAAAGGTTACAAATACCAGAGGAAACCACGTTTTTTCTATACAATTCTATGTATAAATGACCTGTGCATTGATCAATGCATTTTTCTCATTGCCATCTAATAGCTAAGACAAAGAAAAGGCTTCTGAAATAAGTGAAGACACGTGATGGTCTTCCTTGGTGGTCTAAATTAGTCTAAATTGGTTCAATGGTATGTGCTTTAGTGGTACCATTATGGTCCTTTGGAAACTTTCAATGCTAAGATACAGCATGTAATATACGAGGGGTGTTTTTTATGTAAGGTCTGTTTTGTAATAGAACAAAACTTCAAAAGATCTGATTAGTTAGGAACAACTTGACCACCCGCTTTACAGTTCGGACCTCACGTCCAGTAGTTACCACCTGTTCCGGGATCTAAAGGAGTTCATCAGCAGGCTGAATTTCAGCGACGATGAGCAAGTGAAAACTGCATGGCTTTCTTCACTGGCGGCAGACTTCTTTGAAGTGATCATGCGGAAGTTCATTGAGTGCTATGACAAGTGCCTTAATAAATTTGAAAACTATGTGGAAAAATAGTTAAAGGTATAAGGAATCTGAAAAAGAAAAAATTTTGAAAAACTATATATATTTTTAGTTTTGTTTTTATTACAAAACGGACCTTACTTAAAAAAACAGCTCTCGTATCAAACTGTTCGTAATGATGTGTCAAGAATGAATATAATGTAAAATTAATGCTAGTCTAAACTGATTCAAAGATACGTGGTTAATTGGTGCCATTATGGTCCATTAGAAACTTTCAATGCTAAGATATGGCATGTAATAAAGGGTGTTTCTAAACTATCTCCCGTATTCTACATGTTTATTAATCAAAAACTATTACGGATTTTAACGCGATATTTTTTATTCACAAAGAAAAACTCAAAAATTTCTTAGCCTCGCGTGAGTTGATAACGAAACACGCGGTTGGCGCATGGTACCATTGTTGGCATGTTGTTCCATTTTTCGCGCAATGTAGTAAACAATGGCGAGTGTTCAAGAAAAAGCTCAATGCATGTTATAGCTTGCGGAATTTAAGTCAATGATTACAGTTCAGAGAATGTTCAAAATAAAGTTCAAAAAGAATCCTCCAAATCATAAGTCAATTAAGCTATGGCATGAAAAAGTTTTAAACACAGACAGCCTGTTACACAAAAAAGGGTCCTTGTAGACCTTCAGCTACACCACAGAGAGTAGAAAAGGTCAGGGAGGCGTTCGATCGTAGTCTCCGTAAATCACTTTGCCAAGCGGCTCATCCACTGGATATGCCAATGACATCCGTACATAAAATAGTAAAGCACTGCCTTCGTCTTAAACCCTACAAAATCCAGATGATGCATAAACTGAAGCCAGATGACTGACCAAAGCGCAAGAAGTTTGCTGAGGATAAGCTCCAAAAAATCGACAATGATCCCACCTTCCTTGAGGACATTTTGTTTTCTGATGAGGCAACATTCCATACTTCGGAGCAGAAAACCAACAGCCCAAAGGTTAATGTTTGGTGCGGATTAATGCATGATCGAGTAATCGGACCTTTCTTTTTCGCTGAAGACACCATTACTGCTGCAACCTACTAGATATGAGGTAGAACTACCTGATTCCACAGGTGGAAGAACTGCAGCCCAACTTTGATATTCTCAAGAACAGAATAATTGAAACAATCGCTGAAATCATCCCTGAAATGCTACTCCAAACATGGGAGGAAATCGAGTTTCGCTTTGACGTCCTTCACGCTATAAATGGGAGGTACATGGAAATTTATTAAGGCATGCTAAGAAACTTTTTTAGTTTTTCTTTGTGAATAAAAAAAATCACGTTAAAATCTGTAATATTTTCTGAGTAATAAACATGTATAATGCGGGAGATAATTTAGAAACACCCTGTATATCAAACAACTTGTAAGGACTTGACATTAATAAATATAATGTAAAATGAATGCTATTCAAAATTGGTTCTGTGGCACGTGTTGGAATGGTACTGATATGTTGCATAAGACATGGAATGTATTTATGAATAGTTAATTTCTGTTAGGCAATTTGTTATCAATAGCTAGTAGCTAATCATTCGCTTCAACAGTACATGCTTACGCAGAAACGCTTTAGCAATAGATTATGCAGAAATAATAAACACAGAAGGCTATTACAATGGACCATCCGTGGTCCTCCAGTGTGCACAGCACAAGTTCTGGCTGGCAAGTTCTTACTGTGGATGGTCTAAGACCAATAAGCGTCCATGTATTAAGTTCATATTGTTGCACGCTAAGGGTGAGTCAAAAGTCATTTGGACATAGCTGTATGTTGGAAATGGTATGTAAAATGAACGATGTGACCATGCTTGCAGGGAATAGGATAGGTGCTGTCTGTATCTTTTGGGACAGTTTTGGAGTTTGGCTGCCATCTTAAAATCCGCTATTTTGAGTCGAATATTCATTTTCTTAAATGGGAAAGGGGTCACAGGTGGCATATCAAATAACAGTTTTTTCTAAGGAGTTCAATTCTGTAATCGAATTTCAGTTACCTGTTGTGATTCCCAGGTTATTAACAAAAACATTGACACTTGCCAACAAAAGCAACTACCAAAAACTGGGTTGCAGCAACTAAAGGATGTGTTCAATGTGTTATCCCAGCTGCTGGACATAAGAGCTCAAGACACTTTATCTATTCAATATACACGTGCACAAGAACATCACAGGTATATAGGATGCTTTGCTGAAAGGGCGTTTGCTTTGGATTTTCAGAGCATACATACTGGGCGTTTCAAAGATAACCGGTATATTTGAAAAATCAATAAAAACTAAACGGGCAGCGATAGAAATACACCGTTTGTAATTTCGAAAGTTTGTCTGCCTGAAAATTTACTGTTGTCCCAAGCATATTGCAACACACGGTGTATTTCTATCGTTGCCCGTTTAGTTTTTATTGATTTTTCAAATATACTGGTTATTTTTGAAACACCCAGTATGTTGTTTCAAGTCGCCCCTACAAGTTAAAATCTAGTGGTGTTAGGTCGGAGGAACCTGGTGGCCACTCTACGGGACCTCCTGGTCAATCCAATGACCAGTACAGTGGTGCACAATCCTGCTGGGAAAAACTTGGGAAACTCATCTTCAGTCAATAGTGATGGGACCTATGAATATTGGTCCAATTAAATAGGTGCACCATATCCCAGATCACACCATAGCTTTGACATTACTAACCACTTTGGATGGATCTGTGCAATGATGGTTCTTATCACTCCAATATCTCATGTTATGATAGTTCACCTCACCATAGACATAAAAATTTGCTCGTCACTGAACAAAATGGTATGTGCAAATGAAGGGTCCAGTCGATAGTTGTCTAGAGCCCAGCTACAGAACAACTTGCCGCTGGTCCAGGCCAGCCTGCACGCACGTGACGCTATAGTTTCCTTTTTTAGAGTTTTGAGATATGTAATAGCCCCGTTGATAGTGAATAAAGGAATCTGAAATGTGCGGGAGATTTTTCTTTGGCTACTGATGTCCTTGGTTAGTTTTTGCTGTATCTGGACTTTGAATGGATACGAGCTGCTTTGGTATGGAGAATCCACGCTATAGATGATTGGCTGAGTCCACACCTAGCTGCAAGCCATCTTGTGCTGCGTTGTGGATTCTTTGCAAATGCTGCCATTGTTGAGGTTGACTCATTGGTTGATGTTGTTTGGCCGGTCTGTATGAGTTTTATATTCAACAGTCTCAGTGTCTCTGAAATATGATGTACAATGTGCGACTGGTTCTCTTTCAGGATGCCGGATCTTTATATCAGCAGCCATGTTCCCCGGATGTCAGGATCAGCTCAATCCTCTCCTCCTTCATTAGTGCCATCTTCAATTACAGTATTTGCAACAGACAATGGTACAATGTCAACGTTTCTGTTATTAACTTGTGATCCGCAACAGATAACTGAAATACGATCACAGGAATAAACTCCTGAGAAACAAGTGTGAGCTTTCAAGGTGGCAGCCAAACTCCAAAACTGTCCCAAAGGATAGAGCACCTAGCCCAAAACCTGCTAGAATGGTCACATAATTCATTTTACACATCTTTTCCAAAATACAGCTATTGTATGTGCAATGACTTTTGATTCGCCCTGTAGAACCTTTTTCCTTATCCTTTCTCAAGTTGGCACCCCTTTTTCTTTGCACAATGATGACTGATGTATCAAACGAAAGTTTTGAACAGGCTTCTGACATAGTATACCCATATCTCATTAAAACACATTGTTTCATTAAAAATTGCAGTTAATTACGAGGCGTATTTTAAGTAAGTGCCCGTTTTGTAATAAAAACAAAACTACTATATATATTTTCAAAATTTTTTATTTACCAGAGTCTATGTATCTGTAACTATTTTACCATAGTTTCCAAGTTTATTTAAACACTTATCATAGCACTCAATGAGCTTCTTCATGCAGATTCTATGAAGACACCTCTCTTTCTCCAACCAATCCCCAGTCTTCACTGAAGAAGACTGATATGAAATTACTACACGAAGCGACTGGCACCAAAAGCAAGGCCATGTTAAAGAACTTTAGAACTTTTAGGAATTCTAGTATACTATACACAGTGTTCTCCCCAGAATATTTTTGCAGCAGAATGGTAGTACAAAAGAATGCAGGTGTAGAGTGCCTTTATGTCATTAAATATATGTAATTACTGTGCTGCTTGCCAATGAGTTGTGCAAAAGTGATTAACGTGGTTGCTGAATCATGGGCTAAGAAAGTTTGATCTCAGAAACTCGATCTAATGTAGTCACTGAATCATGACTCCGCCGACCGTGCTCAACAGGGTTCTTGCTGCATTACCTATTGAACATTTGAATATTCAAATTCCTATTTTAACACACATACAAACATACCAAAATATTTGATTTTATTAACTAAACTCTCAAAAACAGCTGTCTTCCTCTTTTCATCTTCACGAGTCAAATTGACAGTCTTTCTTGTTCTTCAAAGCAATAGGGAAGAATTATAGCATTTCTCACAGAAGACACCGGATGGCGGATTGTATTATGGATCCTAAAGCAGTCATTTTTAATGTTCACTTATGGGGAAACAGTCGATTTAATTGATATTTTTTTTTAATTACGATGGGAAAAAATTCGGTTTTTAAAGACTTACAGAAGTTCAATACCAAATGAATTGTAAAAAACTATGCTTAAATGCCAGAAAGACACTCTTAGAAAAACTCGTATAAGAAATACTGCTTATGTTTGATCATTTTGCCTAGCTACATAATTCAATAATCCCATACAAATGTTTAGCCTGTCATTTTTTAATTTTAGAAAGGAATAGCTATTACAAATTATTAAATTTGTACTTCTGTTAAATTTCTTATTACAAATTTATTTTAAAAATTCATTTCAATTAAAAATGAGAACTTGTGTAAAGTGATGTATATCAATAAAGACGATGAGAAATTTAATATTTTTAAGATCATCATTTTTATTAATTCAGAACGAAAATTGTAACAATTAAAATACACTCTAATTTATCATTTCATAAAGTTTCATCAATGCATTGTTTTAAATTTTATTAATTTTTTTAAATTCAAAGAATACATTGATAAAACTTTATGAAATGATAACCAATGCTATTACTGTTCATTGCAAAACTATCGGCTTTTTTCGTTCAAGAAAAGTTCCTCCCCACCCCCAAATTTGCTTTAATAAATGGCCAGTGGTGCTATCTTCACAATATTTGTTAAGGATTCATGAACATCTTAAAGAATAAATTTTTAATTGTTCAAGTTTTTGTTCCGAATTAATAAAAATGGGGATGTTAAAATATTAAATTCATTATTTTTAACTGAAATGAATTTTTAAAATAAATTGGTTATAAAAAATTTGACAGAAGCACAAATTTGAAAATTTGTAATAGCTATTTCTTTCTAAAATTAAAAAATGACAAGCTAAATATTTGTATGGAATTACTGAATTATGTACTTGAGGAAAACGATGTGCAAAAATAAGAAGTATTTCTTATGTGAATTTTCTTAAGAAAATCCATCTGGCACTTAAACAAATTTTCTTTAACAATTTTCATTTGGTTTTGAAGTTCTATAAATCTTTAAAAAAACTCGTAATTAAAAAAATTCATTTAAGTCTGCCATTTTCCTCTAGGTGTCACGGTCCATTTAGAAGAATCTGAGAATAAGATGGTTCAATTCTACTAGACCCAATGTGATGTCAGAAACGAACGCTCCCAAAGGTGGTAAAAAATGCAAGTGGCATGCAGGAAAGCTGCCACAAAGCAACCTATATCTTAATACTTCCTCTAATCCTGAACGTGAAAGTGGGCTACTCCAGAAGTGTCTATGTGGAGAGGAAATGAAAAAGGAATTTGAGACAGTGTGCTGCAACAATTCTACAGCATGTACATTTAGTGCTATTTATTTTAATGTGTGATTTGGCTATTAAGTGACAAGCATTTATTTCAATTGCTACGAATTACTCTGCTTAGTATTTTATGTTCTTTTACTTCACTTTAATTCTCTATGACCATACATTGTAATTTACAAGTGTGTCATTAAAAATTTGAGCTCAAGCTTATTCGGCCTCCTATTCCCTTACTTCTGTACACATAACACCTCTTCCACTGCACACATGACAGAAGGGAATCTATTAATGGTAGCAGAGGGTGGTTTAAATGTATCCCCTTATTTCTGTCACATATGTAGCAAATTTAAATGGCATGCTTGTAAATTACAATGTATGGTCATATAGAGTTAATGTAAAGTAAAAGAACATTCATGTGTTATACTAAGCACAGTATTCGTGGCAATTGAAATAAATGCTTATCACTTGACAGCCAAATCATACATTAAAAATAAATAGCACTAGATATACATCTTATCTTATCTGGTACAGAGGGTAGATTATCGCGCCTACTCCTACGAGGGAGTTTTGCGCCATCCCATTAATAACGACTGCTACGAGATGACAGTAGCAGTCGGGACCGACGGCTTAACGTGCCCTCCGAAGCACGGGGGGTTTCATGATGGAAGAGCTGCTGGGGATAAACGAACCAGAGGCTGTCACCAACTGCTGGAAAACCAGCTATGGTCAATCGGCAAATGGGTCAGACCAAGGTCCCCCAACAGCCGCGCCCCAAATAGCTGTCCCGCTAGCGGTGGCCCTCAAGCCCAGGCCGTCACCCAGCCAGCAGCTGGCTGCGCCTGAAGTTGCTGAACTCCATCGATTGGCAAGCCAACCGACGAGACAACCAGGCCACGGCCACCCCCACTAGATATACATGCTGTAAAATTGTTGCAGCATACTGTCTCAAATTCCTTTTCTATTTCCTCTCCACATCCACACTCCTGGATTAGCCCATTTTCACATTCCGGGTTAGAGGCAGTCTTAGGATACGAGTTGCTTTATGGCAGCTTTTCCGCACACCACTTACATTTTTTACCATCTTTGGGAGCATTCGTTTTTGAGATCCGATCGCTCTCGTAGAATAGAATCATCTTGTTCTCTGATCCTTTTGAATAGATCGTGACAATAGGTTACCATTGAAAATAGCTGCTTAGGATCCACAGTACAATTCTCCATCTTGTGTCTTCTGATGTCTAAATTCTACCCCATTCAAGCACCCTACAACCACACACCAAAGCATTTGTGGCCACTAAAATTTAAAAAAAAATAAAAAAACGCATGGAAACTGCCCTGCTTCCACACACCTCTTTGCTGAAATATTCGCAAGTTGGTCACATCATTATAACATTTGACAATGAACCAACAATAGAAAACTGTCCCACGTATGGCCACACTCATTATAAAGGCGATCTAGACAGATGGAGGATCAAGTTAAATTAGCACCAACTATAAAAAATTCAACTAAGCTCTGTCCAACGAAAGTTTCATTGGACATGTCCAATAAAATTTCCAATTTCAATTGTTAGCCAGTATTAATTTCACTTTACAGCAATGTCTAACAATTGAAGTCTGAAGTTTAAATGAACATGCCCAGTCAAACTTGCTTTAGACAGAGTATAGGCCCGATTTAACTTTTCAGGCAAGAACACATTATCGTGAATTTGCCAACAAATTCAGGTGCATGATTTAATCATAATAAATTTTAATAAATTTTAATAAATTTTTAATATTTAAACAACCCGCGGGTTGTCCCCCAACAGGCCAGAACCCAATACAGGGTTTCGAGACAAACATAAAGGACAAACACAAACATCCATGCCCCAAGTGGGATTCGAACCCGCGACTTGCTGGTTGCAAGAGCGATAAGACCTGCGCCTCTGCGCTCTCGGCCAACAAGCCAGCGAATAATCAATAGGGATTCGACAAAATTTAGATGCTCATTCGCTCTACACAGATATGACGGAAAAGCTATATGATACTTGCGTAGAGGGGGAAAAAGTATTTAATTAAAAATAAAATATGTAACACATCATAATGGATAATTAAAAACTTTTAAAGTTTAATTATAAAAATACAGCTACTAGATAGACAGATTTATTTTAATGATAATACCTCTGGAATTTTAAGTAAATTATATCAGTGAAAGACAGATTTACACAGTAAAAATAGCTGGGCAGCACACCCATGTAAAAGGGCCTGGGGAAAACAATCATATAACCTACTTTAATTCCTTCTAATTGTCAAGGGACCAAAAAAAAATTCGACTTATCAGGTTTTCGACTTGACATTTACAAAACAAAGCTGAATTTAGGCTCATGTGATATATTACATGGTACAGTATTTAAATAAAGATGGAAACTAAGCATTGTGTAGCTTTATTTATTACATATATACTGTGTACAATCTAGCATGATTCTCTGAAAAAGATTTTGAAAAATCTGCTGAATGATATCGAAACATTGATCAGTCTTATTTCCTAAAACAACACAGTCTACAGTCTGTCTAATCTAACTTGGACATGACCTTGTTTGAGCGAGAAACATCATAGTTCAAATTCCGCCAATCACGTTTGTCCTCATCCTCCACGTGCCAGCGCCTGTTTTTTTTACTAGTGATTTCATTCGCAGTAGGGGTAGCACTAATTCACAAGGGTTAAAAATTTCTGCCAATGAGATATCAAAATTCATTTTGTTAACTTGATTTCAGAATAAGGAAAGAGTTCATCTTTATTAAAAAAAAAAAAAATATGACAAGAACAAAAAACAAAGCAACAAAATTATTTGATCTATAGCTGCCGCCACATAAGTTGAATGACAGGATGACGTCATTTCTAACGCCGGCCAATAGACGTTAATGGGAAATAAATCGCTTAGCTATTCCATGAAACATCCGGTTTCGTTTTTGAAACATTGTTTTCGTATTTATATTTAGTTTCTATTTTCGTTTTTCCTTTTAAATAGATAAATGAAATTATTAAATGAAATTAATAATAAATTAAAAAAATGACGCAGAATAGTCGACTCTGATGCAATTTGTTTTATATTAAGACTTTTAATAGACTTTCCACGTTTCAACGAAGAAGTGTATCATGGTTAAAATCCAGACAAAGCATATTTATAGTCAAAAAGATTATTCAACTTACATGGCAGCAGCTATAAGTGATTGTTTTAATTTTTTTGTAATATCCATCCATATAAATTTCCATGATAAATTATTCATAATTATGGGAAATTTAATTTTATATTTAATTCAAATTTATGATGTTGCTCATTTTAATTTTTTTAGATAAAAAATATGCTTTAACAGTTTCATTGTTTAAAAATTAAAAATTTCGATTTTAATACATTTATATTTCCAGACTACAGTATATTATTAAAAGTTAAGACAGTACATAATATTAATTTGCGGATACAAACAAAGCTGAAGTAAGTCAAAGCAGGAACTGATGAGGAATCAAAGCCTGCATGGCTTAAGGGGCTTTGCTTGGGTTACCATGAATTCAAGTTACTTGAATAGAGGCTATGAGTTAATCCTCTCCCGTTACCCATGGCAACGTATTCGCTCATGTGCCAAGTTAGAATAGACGGACTGTAGACTGTTATCGTTGGCTTCATGTTAACATGATTTGCCTATTCTGAATTACCTTAGATCACATAATCTGATGACTTCCGTTAATCAACAAATTTTCACGAGCATCTCAGATTGGTCAACTCGCAATAATTTTTTTAAACTATATTTGGTTTTTTCCTTGCATTTCTTCATGGAAATGTCATTGACTTATTCAAAAAAATTACTTTGAATTAATGATGGATGAAATTTGTATTATAAATTTATGTAGGAGACGATATTTCAATTTTAATTGCACTTAAGCATGATTTCCACTAAAGGAATTTCGACTTACGCAGGTTATACTGTATTACATGGTGGAGTCACTGAATTATGACTGCCACATTGGTTTATGTAAATACGGTTGTGCCCATTCACAGAGTGGACGGATAAATTTGCCTATTGGAAGATATATAAAGGTGGTTTCAGAGGAACAGTTCGTACAGCAATAGCTGCCATCATGGGTAAAGCACTCGACCTAACAGACCTTAAAAAAGGTATGATCATCGGATAAGGTGCAAAAGACTGCACCATTTCGGAAACTGCAGTTTTTGTGAACTTTTTGCGTAGTGCCGTAGTGAATCTGTATAATGAATGGAAGAATGGACAGGATGTGCATTCCAGGCGTACAAACTGTAGGGGACTATGAGCCGTTAATGAATGGGCTGAGAGGCGCTTGTGATGGTTAAGAGTGATCGACGCACTACCATCAGTACATTGACAGCCCAAATGAACGAGGAATGCACCAGAAAGCTATTGAGAACAACTGTGCAACCCACATTGTTGTGCCTTGGTCTCCTCAGCAGACATCTGGTTATTAGCCCCCATATTGACAAATGTGCATCGGAAAATATGAAGTGCGTTTGCATAGATGTACAAACATTGGACCCTAGTCAGTGAAAAAAGGTTGCATTTTCTGATGAGTAGCGTATTCTACTGCATCATATTGATGGGTGTGATGCATATCCGCTCAGAGACATCCGAAAACAAACTATCCGAAACCTTTGTTGGGTGGCAACAAACTGGAGGAGGCAGTGCAACGGTCTGAGGCATGTTTTCGTGGCATGTTTTGGGTCCATTACATCCTCTGGAAGGTATCGTCAATAGCTGTGCCTACTTATCCATCGCTGCTGACCAGGTGCATCCCTATACGGAAAATGTGTATCCTGAGAATGATGGCATTTTTCAACAGGGTAACGTCACATGCCAAGTCCAAAATTTGCCGTGCATGCTTCGAGAAGCATGAGGATGAGTTCTTTAAACACCCCAGATCTTACTACCCTGGCCTTTAAACACCCCAGATCTTAATCCTTGCAAGAATCTGTGGAAACCTCTGGATCAACACATCAGACAGTGAGACCTTCCACTCCGGAATCTTCATGAGTTCATGATGCTCTGCTGTACGTATGGACAGATTCCTGTTGCCACCTTCCAAGCACTCATTGAGTCCATGCTCCGTGGCCTAGCTGCTGTTTTGGTTGGAAAAGGTGGCTATTTGGGTATTAGCTGGTAGTCATGATTCAGTGACTCGATCCTGTATAAATATCATAATACTGTTGCAGCCTGATTTGTGGTGGTGGGCTGTTCTAATGCTGCTCTCCTATAGGCTCTACACAAAGACAGCAAGGCTGTTTCCTCTCCTAAAGGTAGTCACCGTAAGTGAATAATAGAGAAATCCCTATAGGCTCTGCACTCATTGGTCCTTTGATAAAGTTTATCGATGACCGTTTGCCTTTTGTACCAATTTTTGTTTATTTAATAAATGGCGAGTGCATCATTTGCATTGTGTGTTCTGTATAAAAAAGACGAGGTCATATACAACCAGCTTTCCAGACATAAACTACTGAGAATGCTTTCAGCACGAGAAATGATGTTTTGGACCAGACTATGGTAAAAAGAGATTTAAAGTAACGAGAATACATTTGTCTGGACATTACAGATGGATATAATTTCTATTAAAATTGTCTATAAAAAAGCATGGGAAATTGTATTTCAAATGTCAGCAAGGAGGAGGCAGTGTAATGGTTTAGGGAGCCTTTGGTTGGCACGGGCAGTCAAATTTGGCATTTAATTCAGGAAGAATGGACGCTATTCAGTATACGAGATGTTAGAAGTTTATCTACTATCAGTCAGAGAGAATATCAGAGAACTTTTATTTGATCTCCATCAAGACAATGCAATTCATAACGCAAATTCTACTTTTGAGTGGTTCCTCGGTAATGGGTTACAAATAAAGAACTAGCCTCCCATGCCACCTTGTCTTTAATCCTATAGAAAATGTCTGCCCTTTGCAAGAGCTGGTTTATGCAAATGGACCGCAGTTTACAATCAAATGGAGAATTGAGGATCCAAATCATGAAAAAAAAAATGAGAAAATATCGGCGTAAATATTAACAATCACTTGTAAAATCAATGCCAAATCGTGTATTCAAAGTTATTCAGAAAAATGGTGGTATGATTGGATATTATACAATCTGGCTTTATCATGTTTGGCCAGGGGTATTCTGTTTTTTCTTTTTTTAAATTTTTTTCTGTTAAAGTATTGGGCATTATTATTTATTCAGTGCATATCTATTATAGTCACAACATTGTGATTAAATTGTATATATTTTGTTGCAGCATCATTATTATTTTTTTACAATTTCTGGTCATGCCTTAGAAATACTTGATTCAGGGATTTATTTAAAGTCTTCATCTTCTAAATTTCTTTTAATTTCAGAGTAGTATGTGCCTCGCATGCTATTTTTCTGACATTTTGGTGATGATTTTTACAAGATATCTCAACAAAGATATCTCGACACGAAGGGCATAAAATTCATTCCATGAGGAAGGGCAGGGAAGGAATGTATAATGTCATACCTTTGCTGGAGCAATGCTAATTACTTCCTATGGGGCTACTCTTTAGCAAGTGTACTGAAATTAACTACAAGCCTTCCATGCACCGAAATAAAAATATATTCACAAAAAGAATGGGATTTGTTAGGTAATACGGCAATAGTTTATTATTTAGCTGACGCATATCAAATAACCTTCATCAACAGAGCCAAATCATATACGATCGTCCCTCCACAAGTCGGCAACCTCGGTTCCAGTGTCTTGGAATCTTGTGGATTTTTCAGACTTCCGGAATTCGCGTCTACTTCATTGTCAATTCTGTTCATAACATGTATTCCTCAGTGAATTTTGAAGAAAAAAATTACAAAGAAAATTTAAGCCAGATTATTAAATGTGGTGATATTTTCAAATTAAGGCAATCTTAATCACAAGTCAGCATTTTAACTTTTTAAGAAAAAATGTAGTCGCTTATGTGGGGAAGGGTGCCTCTATGATCAGTTGCCATTTCGAATTTCGTGATAAACAGTTCAAAGAAAAAGGGCTTATATCAATTTCAATAATTAACTTTTATAGCCGCCCCTCCTGTATAGGATTTATGCATTAGGGGGAATATAAAATTAATTAATTTTGAATATTTTAATCGTAATTATCGTCACCAATTTAATTTTTGCTGGCAGAAGTCATTGTCCGCCATCTTGTGTTTCAGGAAAAAAATTGCCGACTTGTTAGAATTTTCTGGCTTGTAGAATGCCGACTTGTTGGAATTTCCCGGCTTGTAGAATGACGACTTGTGGACAACTGTACAAATAAGGAATCAAAAAACAGTTTTTTGCTTTCTTTCTTTGTAACTTTCTTATCTTTGTATATGATTTGGCTCCGTCGATGAAGGTTATTCTAAAAGCGTCAGCTAAGTAATAAATTGTAAGCCATATTGCCTAACAACTCCCGTTCTTTTTGCATTTATCTGCAATACTAGACCTTAATATGGGTTTAAAATATATATTGTCAAGAACACTGAGGATATGCTTGCTTGGACCTTACGAAACATGAGATATTGTTTAGGCCTGTCTGTAAGAGAATAGTGGCTATTACCCACACATATTCCATTGTCGACAGGCACAATTATGGCATGTTAGCTTTAACTCGTCATCATTTAGGATAATACCTAGTGAAACTGCTCTTAGAACAGTACTTAAATGCCTATATCACTTCAGTTCACAAAGTCACGTTAAAAAAAATTAATGCGTGCAGATTAGAGCTCCTGGTTATATTGTATTATTTTAATTTTCAGCTTTAAATATATACTGTGAATGATATATAGAATTTTTACCAATATTTAAACCAGTGAAATGATTATACTCAGAATAAGAAAATATTAGTATGTTGAAGTAATATAGACTATTTTTTTTAAACATAAAATATCTTAACATTAATATTCTGTTTTTATTGATAGGCGTGAAATACCTGAAGAAACAGAAGAAAACTGGGTGGACTTACGACGAGCCAAACCGGCAGCCAGAAAATTTTCCAAGCAGAATTTAAATAAAAGAAAGAGAAACGACACTTTCGATTCTCAACATAAATCGAATACACATATACACCAACTGACTTTAAAATTGACTAAAGAAGCAACTACCAAAGTACCAACATCTGTACTACTGTGGCTGGAATTTAAAACAAACAAGGAAAACTTTTCCAGTGCAGATGAGTTCTGCAGAAGAAAATATAATAAAGGAAGGTTATTGGTTCTGTACTCTGAAGATGAAGAAAAATCTTTGAATCACCAGTTAAAGGGTTTAGATGATGAATATTTCAATGAATGTCCCCTAATATTTATAGGTAGAAAAATTTCATCACACACTAATAACAAATATTAACCATTTTTTTCATTTTAAATATCACATTTTAATATTGTGCATTAAGATTAAAGGAAAGACTGTACTTTATGAGGGTCTTATTGAAAGTCGTGTGCAACAGCTTTTTACAAATCAGAATTTATTAATATAGAAAAGACATGCATAATCAACATTTCTCTCCATGCATTTTTTCCTTTGTTTTGCAATCTTGAAAATTCTCTTGCAGTAGAACTTCTTTCCAGCTGACCAATGACACTGCGTCCTATTCCAAGCTTTGTTGTAATTTCAGATACTGACACCTCTGTTAACGATTGTGAAGCCTTTACTTTCGCATTCAGTAGGAACATTTGAGACAAACCCTGTGAAGTCTTAGATGTTCGTTTTCCCATCTTTAAAATGTTTCACCAATCTCATAACAATGCTAGCACTCGCATACATTCTCTTTATCAAGGAATTTAGTGACAGCATGTTGACCAAAACGCAACATCATTGCCAACCATTTTGTACTTAGTGCCCATAGTCATGCGAGAGATGCTGCTGATGCCACATTTATGTATAATTGGTAGATTAAGAGATGAAAACTGTTTGCTCAAGACTTTCAGTATGGCCCTCGTGCTTTATTAATTGTACTGCTGTTTGTATAGCATAATGGGTTTACTATTGTTTGTTGGTTTGGTTTGCTTGGTATTGAAGTCCTTTTCAGAAGTTGGAAGGCCTAATCAAATGACTAGCCAAGGTAGTCTCGAGCCGCATAGTGGGTAAGAACACCCAGGATGTGGGTATGGTTACTATTGAAGATGAGAATGGCATGTTGGTTGAGCGGTACGAGGGTGATGATGGTTGGCATGGCTTCCAGATTGTGAAAGGGAGGCTACATAAAATAGCTACTGTTAGCAAGGGTGGTCCCCGATGCTTCATTGCATCCCATTGTTCGATCCCTACTAATTTATAATCCTCATCCGAAACTGCACCCGATGGCTGCGTAGCTTGAAACCTGCTTCTGATGCAGTTCAAAATTTTATTTTCGGGAACACTCTTTCCCAACACGTGCATATTCCAATAACCACACCCAAAACAATGAATTTTATGAACTTTCTTTTCTCATCACTTGCATTTGTGGCATTACATTAGAAAGTCACTATAAATTTCATGGCAATACATTTATATACACATACTTTTCTTTGCTTTCGTAAATATATGCCAGGTGAGAGAGAAGCGTGAGAAGAACGGCAGACAATGAAACATTGGCTGAGGCCACGTGATTGACTAGATCGCCACAAGAGGCTCTGCCTCATTAATGTAGGGTAGATTGCGTGAAATATACTCTGACCTGGCTACAAGCACCTATGTTGGGATTCCCTTTTTATTTGCTTGATAATTACTAATTCCTTCTGATGACTCTGCTTAGCCTCGCAGTTGTCCAGTTAGATTTCTGCTCCCACTAGGATGAACGTCGTTCTATTGCATTTATCGGCATTTTCCTGCTATGGATAACCTCGAGCGCTCCTCAAGTGCACTATCTTGAATACCTTCTCATTAGCATTTTGGATTCAACAACATGTGCTTTTACACTTCTTCCCATTGATAACTTATCACTGATGTTTGATCTTGCTTTCCTTTGATCTGCTCTTTACTTTATTTTCCTTTGACACATTGCGTTCACGATTCGTCTTCTAGCGTTGTAGTCCTAAGATAAGTAGTTGTTTTTCCTGACAGTAATCAATTTTAGGCAAGATCAACTGCATGGACAGCAGGGTCCATTGCACTTCTCTTACGCATCATCGCTCACATCTGCCCACCATAACAACTCGGGTGGTTCTCCCCTCTATTGTATATTTTTCCTCCCATATTTGCATGGGAAGTCTTAACCAATCAGTTCTCTTCACTTTTCAAATCCTTTGTCGTTTTCTTTTCTCCCCCCCTTAATGAACATCTCCGTCATCTGACTCCCTCTCCATCTCCCCAAGTTCTCAAGCTTGGTGATGGGACAGAAACAAGCAAACCATGGGAAATTGATTGAGTGTAATCTGAATAATAAGATAATGGGGAATTCTTTGTGTGAGACATATTTACCTAAAATAACCAATGAGTATCAGCAACCTGCAGACTCAAACACTGGCATTTGAATCTGCTATAAAATTTCTCAAAACCCCAAAAGAAGAAATTGTATGCAAATTTAAATTTTATACACTGACATAAAGATAAAATATATATATAAGTGGTTAAATACACAGAATTAGATATATGAATTCTAAATCTGTCGTGACATTTTATGTCACACAGCTGCCTTCTTTGCAGATTAATCATTATTAAATGATTAAGAAAAAATCAAAAAACATATTCAGGGTTCACATATTGTTAGCGGGCACCGGTGAAGGATCTGACTTGTGCTTATTAGTTGCGTCCTCATAAGTGGAGGGATTAATGTATTGCAATAATACCTGAAACTGTTGCAGTAAACCCTTTAAGAATCTTTCAGAAAGAGTTTGCCATGGACCATGCCCGAATTGCACAGTCCGTCTGAGGCATGCAAGAGCAATTTCTGGACTCATTTCCAAAATTCGCGAAGAGCCTCATCTGGTTCCTGAGTTCCATTAAAAAGTGGTCAACCACAGTGTCCACCTCTGCAGCCGTGTCGGCAAAGAGATTGCCAAGGCTGCCCAACAATGTCTCAAAACACATAATCTGTTGTACTATGAACTCCAGTGCCAATTGCACAGCCTTCCCTAGAAGTCGTGATCACAGGATCATGCAGCCGACACTATTCAGCTATCGCGCAGTTTATAATTCGTCTGGAAATGCTTAAAAATCTATCACCCTTAACTCACCAGGGGACACTGGAATGAGACTAGCTAAGTCTAGATTGGGCTGTGTCTATTCGGGCCTGTGGGTCGCAGTTACTTTGGAAGTCTGTGATGTGGCCTTGGTAAATGAAGCAAATGTAGTGTAGGTAAGGAATGCAAACAATGCCCATGAATGCAGTGTGATATGAATAAATACAGTCTTACTACTTAATGTAAATATACCTCAATCTTATATCTAACATTAGTCATGGTGGTATACCTCTCTAATCTATTGTATATTTTCCCTCCCTTTTTGGAAAATAAAAATTTGCATTGGAAGAGCCTTAACCAATCAGCTCTCCTTGCTTTTCAAATCCACCATCCAAGTGCCAGCAGGGAATCTCTCGTTCTCTTTTCTCACTCCTCAATGAACATCTCCATTGCTTAGGAAACACAGAGGCAGAAAGTTCCCCTTTTCTCATTTCCCCTCCATTAAGCTCCCAAGATGGCGATGGAAGGGAAACTAGAAAAACACGGAAAATTGATTGAGTGTAATGTGAATAAAGCTGTAAAATAAGGAAAAAGGAAATTCTTTGTGAGAGACGTTACTTTTTTACGAGTATCAGCGACCTACAGACTCAAACGCTAGAAGTTTTATCTTCTATAAAGTTTCTCAAGACCTCAAAATAAGAAAATGTAAGCAAATTTATATTTTATAGACTGATATAAATATAAATGGTTAAATCGCAAGATTCTGCACTGTTGTGCTGAAATGCTATCCTGCCCAGGAAAAACAACATACGAGGTCTGTCCGAAAAGTATCCAGATTGAGGCTAGAATAAAAAGTAGATCACACTGCAGCTTTTTCCTATACTGATCACATGACTACATTTCTGCTGATGATTAATGAAATTTGCAGCTGTAAAGAGTGCTGCATGTAATTGTTGTAACACATTAAAACTGAACGTTTTTCATATCTCGTCGCATAATGAAAATGACAGAAAACATTGAGCAACGACATTGCATTAAATTAAATTTTGTTTTAAAATCTGTAAAACCAGAATGGAGTGTTATGAATTGCTAAAACAAGTATTCAACAATGATGTTATGAGCCAAAGGACAGATTTGAGGATGTGGACTTGACAACACAAAATGCGATGGTAGAACTCTTGGCCATCCCAAAGGAGGAATTCCGTACTTGTTGTGACCAATGGCAGCAACACTGGGCTAAATGCATTGCTGCAGATGGTGCTTATTTTGAAGTCGAAGCGTATTTTTTTTTATTTCTCAATCCGGATAGTTTTTGGACAGGCCTCGTATGGTCAGCAAGTATCGATTCACACTTAAATTGACTCGTATCCACAATAATCAGTCCAGAGAATGCCAAGAAAACATTCCTCATATCATAGTGCTGGTTCCACCACTGTTGCCATCCACAAATGGCTGAAGAGTGTTTGTTTTCTGATTTTCTTGCCATGTGTGCCAAAATCCATCTGTCTGATGGAGCAAATAATTTGATTCATCTGAGAAGGCAACCTTTTGCCAATCAGTGAATGCCCAGTGTCGGTACTGCGGTGCAAATTCCATCTCTTCTGCCGATGCTCAGTCATTAGCACAGATGCTGTCACCATCTCTCTGCTACAGCATCAATGTTAGCTGAACTGTCATTCTGGACACACTTGCAGTAGCAGTAGTCCTCTGGTTCATTTGGGCAATAAATTGCTCCACTGTAGCATGTCGATTCTCCAAATGTACTGCAACAGCTGCTGTTCCCCTCTTTCATCTATGACTTGTGGAGTACCATAATTTCCATGTCACTTATTTGCCATGCACGGTACACTTTACAACAGCAGCACATGAACAGTTCACAATCTTCACAATGTCTAAAATGCTGTTGCCATTGGCCTGAAAGCCAATAATCATTCCTTTCTGTATGTCTCATAAATCGCTTCATTTCTGGATTGTAACAATTGAAATGTTTTTCGCATGCCTACAACATACTGTATAAACTCACCCTATCTACTGATGGCACGTGAAACTCTACCCTATCTATTTATTGCTTCACTTATTTTTATTGCTTTCTGCAATTAGTTATTAAGCACCAACATCACTAATAGATGGTGGTAACCATAATGTGACTCAACTTTTTGTGTTTATAAACTTTGGTTCCACCAAATTTTCTGCCATCCCCCTACCTCCTTCCCAAGAATATTTCATTACACCTACATTTAAAAACACTGCTGTATATGATTATGATTTTTCATACAATGCATATTTTTGTCCCAAATTATTAATTCACTTAAATGATGTTTTAAGAATTTTTAGCGCCTTCAAACCTAATTTTTATTGTGTATCTAAATGAACATTTCTGGCTTTACGACATACCTTCGAATATTTCGAGTGTTGATGCATATTTTGCATATTTAATGCTTTAACAAAGTTCAAATGTAAGTGGCCATTCGTCATCTGTCAAGTGGATGATCTGCTGGAGGATCATGCACAAATAAGTAGTTTCTCCCTCTTTCCTTGTCCCTACTATCATCTATCCATCTATCCCTATGTTTGAATCATGTGCAGCAAGAAAGATGATAAAGGCTCCTTGTGCTTGAGAAAGAGATAAAAATCATAGTTATACAATGCCTGCACAGGTAGCATAAGCAATGTCATAATTAAATGTTAAATGCTCGTAACTTGTTTGATGGACAAAGACGCTATTGAACTATTGGCTTTCATGAATGCACATTTTGGTAGCTTCTTAACCTTCTTAAGGAGATGAAAGCTGAAGGGATGTGCTTAAAACACAATCCAAAAATAAACAATCTAAAAAAACACAATTCTGTGGATTGGATCAAAAGGTAAGGCAGTGACAGAAAAAGTATCCAGTGTGGAAAAGCTACTTGACAGTGAAAGTTTATGCAAGAAAGTGTTCATGAATTTATGAAACTTATCTCAACTATGAACAGATAGAGACAGTGTCAATTGCAAAGTTGGTAGAACATCCTTCAATTACTTCAAAATCGAATGTTAAAATCATTGTTTAAAATCATTGGTGAAAATTAAAGTAATAATTGCTTGTAGTTGGTAAGGTACTCCAAATTATTTCCAGAAAAGCCCATTGTTGGTGCGGATCAAACCACTAAATTGACAGGGAGAATAAGGCATGAATGATAGCCAGCTGTGGTTTAATCAATACTACAGAATGCTGGGAAAAAATCACACCAAACTGATACAAATCTGAGAGCAGAAAAAAGAACTCACAAGAACATTATTTTTATTAGTCCTATTCAATAAAAAAATTAAACAATTACGAGATATGGTCATAAAATCATAACAATCAGCAGAAGACTGACAGATGGGGTGACGCTGCACAGTGGTAGCAACAGTCCTTCTCCACATATGCACCTCCCAGGGCTACACTTTTCCCAGCGGCAAACGACTTGCAGGATGCCACTTTTATAGAAATCCTGCTTTTAGCTGTTCAACCTCGAAGATCATCTTGGAAATACCATCTATGAAGTGACTTTTTCGGGCAAGAGAAGAGGAAGAAGTCAATTGGGGCTAGGTTGGCTGAATACGACACATGGGGTAGTATTTCGAACCACAGCTCTGCCACAATGCACATAGTCTCATATGCTGATTGTGATGGCGTGTAGTCATGTAGAAGTCTGACCCCTTTGGAAACCTTGCTTTGCCATGATCCGTTCTATGGTGAAACTGTGGCCTCAGTTGACAGTTCCATTTTGACCACAAGATGTAGTTTCAAATAAACAATAAAAGTTGCTTTTTAATGAATTTTTATTATTGTATTACCGATGTTTATTACTGGTAGTACCAAAATAGATTTTTTTTTATTAGAAAACCCTAACGTCAATGAACTTCGGACACCTACAGAATTTTGGATAAGTACAACGAGACTAACTGTAAACAAATGAAAATTACTTTATTGAGTGCACAGAGCTTTAGTACAACTGTGATATAGCATTTTAACATAAAAAAACGAGAAAATTAAATAAGCGACTTTTTGTAATGTTCCGTTTTCAACACGTTGCAATGAACTTCGTACACCGTACCGTTTATGGCACATTACCACTGAGTGGCGTCACCTTTCCGACGAATGACGCTCCGAAGTCGTTGAGGCATGCTGGACACTAACTTCTGCATTGTTTCTACTGTAATTTTGTCCCACTCTTCGGAAATACACGCCCGCAACTGCTGCAGTGTTCGAGGCTTCCGCTGCCTGACTTTTTGCTTTAAAATGCGCCATACATTTTCAATGGGTGACAGATTTATACTGCAGGCAGGCCAGTCAAGCACCCTGAAACGCTGCTGTTGTAGCCAAGCCTTGGTCTTCCGAGAGGCATGAGGCTTCACGCTGTCCTGCTGAAAGATGCTTGGTCTTCTATTGAACAACTTTTGGCAGGATGGACGCAGATGCTGTTGAAGAATGTTTATATAGGCAGCAGAGTTAGTAGTGCCCTCGCAAAAGTGAAGCGATCCTGTCCCGGCTGCACTCGTGCAGCCCCACACCATCAGCGATGCAGGCTTCTGAACTTTCCTCTGGTAACAGTCGGTATGATTACTTTCGTCTTCGTCCTTAGCACCTTGCGACCGTTGTTGCCATACATCACTGCAAAGGTGGACTCGTCGGACCACAGAACACGATTCCACTGAGCAAGGGTCCACTATAGATGGGTTCTGGCCCATGCTA
>JAHWFO010097244.1:222827-275576 GCA_023313115.1 Rhysida immarginata
ATAGCATTTTAACATAAAAAAACGAGAAAATTAAATAAGCGACTTTTTGTAATGTTCCGTTTTCAACACGTTGCAATGAACTTCGTACACCGTACCGTTTATGGCACATTACCACTGAGTGGCGTCACCTTTCCGACGAATGACGCTCCGAAGTCGTTGAGGCATGCTGGACACTAACTTCTGCATTGTTTCTACTGTAATTTTGTCCCACTCTTCGGAAATACACGCCCGCAACTGCTGCAGTGTTCGAGGCTTCCGCTGCCTGACTTTTCGCTTTAAAATGCGCCATACATTTTCAATGGGTGACAGATTTATACTGCAGGCAGGCCAGTCAAGCACCCTGAAACGCTGCTGTTGTAGCCAAGCCTTGGTCTTCCGAGAGGCATGAGGCTTCACGCTGTCCTGCTGAAAGATGCTTGGTCTTCTATTGAACAACTTTTGGCAGGATGGACGCAGATGCTGTTGAAGAATGTTTATATAGGCAGCAGAGTTAGTAGTGCCCTCGCAAAAGTGAAGCGATCCTGTCCCGGCTGCACTCGTGCAGCCCCACACCATCAGCGATGCAGGCTTCTGAACTTTCCTCTGGTAACAGTCGGTATGATTACTTTCGTCTTCGTCCTTAGCACCTTGCGACCGTTGTTGCCATACATCACTGCAAAGGTGGACTCGTCGGACCACAGAACACGATTCCACTGAGCAAGGGTCCACTATAGATGGGTTCTGGCCCATGCTACCCGGCGACGCTTAGCTACAGTGCTCATAAATGGCTTACTCTTCGTAGCGTATTAGTTGCATCTTATGATGTAACGGCGGACTGTGCTTTCGGATATGGGTATATGAAAATATTCTCGAGCCCAAACAGTCATTTTACTTATGGGGGCATGCCTGTTTTTCACAAGTTAACGTAGATTCACAATTTTCACAATACTCGTAGGTCCCTAACATTCAATAATCGCTGCTTGCCTGGTGCAGTCCCTGGTTCTGTTTTCCCGATTTCTCTGAAACGCTTGATCCCATTAACAGTAGAGAGTGGAACTGATAATTCATGGGCAATAGCTCGCTGGGATTTGTTATTCTGGAACTGCTGTAGAATTTTTTGCCGTATACACGTTTCTACTGGCTTACCACGTCCCATGGTTCAAAACAACATGAATACTGTGCTCTGTCGCGTGGACAGTGCTTTTAAAGCTTGATGCAAAGCATTCCGGGCGTTTCTACAGCCTTCAGGAAAGTTCTATATGCTGGTGACCCCTTGTGTACGAAGTTCTTTGAAACCTGTTGACAACGCAATTTTACATAAATTTGAATAAATTATTTCACACCATTAAATCGATTCTAAATCGATGTTGATATTGTTACATATACTCAGGAAATCTATTTTCATTAGCCTGCAATCCTCTGTATGCACTTTTCACTGTGTTTTTAGCCAAATTACTTGGTGTCCGTAGTTTATTGACGCTAGGTTTGTACTTTTACCGGAATACCGATAATGACACCCCTAGTAGTAGAGTTTACAATATTTTATTCAAACATAATTCTTATGAGTTCCTGCGTTCTGCTTTTTCAACTGTTATTTGCAAATAGTAGGTACCCAGGAAAATAGGATACACCTGTATGGTTTACTTTAAATTTGGTAGAAAAAAGCAAACTACATTGAACTGACAAAGTTTAAAAGCTAACACAATTTTAATTAATTTTCCTCAATAACTTAATCAATACTTTAACTTAAATTCTGAAAAAATTATATTCTCAGTGATCCTTTTATATCTTTACTCTGAAGGTTATAGAATGAATCCACTTGAAAAATACACGGTTCCAAGTCCATTTTCTCCAATATTACCTCTGGAATTAATTGGTTCTGGCGCCCGCTCATTAAATCCTGGAATAAATCGCTGGGACTCGAATTGTGCTACAATTCATTATACAATGAAGACAGATAGTTTCAGCATTTCTAGTGTTCCTTGTTCAGGAGGGGCATACCACTGCTATATGTGTGAATTCATCAGAACAGCACATTTACAGAGAGTGCTAGGCAAGTATACAAAATAGAGTCAGTTGTGATAATGTTGGTATGAACATTTATTAAGCAAAATAATATAATGATAATTTTATTCATCTTTAATAAAGGCCCAAGAAGCTGCTTTTCATCAACATGTTATTCAGTTCGATCAAATCCTTCTCGATATTCAACGGCCAATGCCTTTATTAAGGAATGCCGAAATGCTAGAGGAAGACTGGCAATGATTGGAGACTTGACTGTGCCATCTTCTCTTAAGAGTTTCATCCGAAGGCTTCGATATAGTCATAGATACCGTTGCAGAGCTGTTCCCATTCTTGTTTGTAAGTAAAAAGCTTGTGAGTAGTAGGTTATAAGAAAGATAGATATGAGGTGCTACCAAAAATTCAGAGAATTTGAATATTCCATCCAAACCAAAAACTTTGAGGTTCTGCTCTTAGATGCCTGTCTGTGCATCTTTGGGATACTGCTGTCAAGTTTCGTAATTGTATGTGCATTTCTTTGTGAGTTATTGCTGTTTGTTCTTCTGCTTCTGTGAATTTCCAAATTATTTGACCTGCTCAGACTATCAACAGGAAGTTTTACTGCGAGTTTCTGAAGAGACAGAGAAAATTTCGCGCCAATCAGTGAGAGTTGTGGAAGAACAAAAACTGGTTGCTTCACCATGACAATGCGCTCGCACACATTTCATTGGTTGTGAACGAATTCCTGGCAAAAAAACATGGCAGCTGTCGCCAACCTTCCGCACTCTCCTGGCCTAGCAAAAATGAAAGGGCGATATTTTGACTTCATTGAAGATATCCAAGAAAGATTTGTAGAAGCACAAGAACACATTCAAACACAAACAGCAATAACTCACAAAGAAATCTACGATTGCAAAACGTGGCAGAGTAGCAGTTGAAAGTGAACCAAGAGGCATCTTGCAGCAGAACCTGGTACTGTTTTGATTTCGGGCAATATATTCAAATTATCAGATGCTTTGTATAGCACATCGTATCTCAACACCCGAAGATAAATTATTCATTTCAATTTAATGACCCTAGAAAGGTTCCTTCAAAATTGCATATCCATAGAAAGGTTCCTTCAAAATCTTTGTGCATGTGGTTAAACTACGAGCCATGAAATTTGTACTATATATAAGATTTAATTGCTAGCTAAAAGGAGTTTTAAGTTTAAGACTTAAATACATGATATTTACAATGATGAATGAATGAAAAGGTTTAAATATAAGAAAACAAAATTTAGGCCTATCACACAATTTTAAAGATCTCAAAATTCTAAATCACACTCTCCATATTCTCCTACTTTCCTTACACAAAATTCTCTTTCACAAAATTTCAACTAAATCTTTCTAACGTTCTACATTCACCAGTTCATTTTAAACTGTCATTTACCAATTCCCTCTGCATGAACAGAAAATGAAAAAATAAAACGATGCTCTCATCACACAGATGATTCAGTCAGTTTTTTAACAGCCAATACATCTACCATGGGCACACTTTGTCTTTCTCGATGGCATCTGGAACTCCGGTTGGGCCTATACCTCCACGTGGCTGTTGATTTGTTTTTCACCTCCACAATTGTAAATCTTCGCTCCTACACTCCACTACGCATTGTGTCTCCTGCCTCTCGAGTTCGCTGCATGCTTCCTCTCTTCCCAGCATGCCATGCCCTTCTGGCAACGAAGAGAAATTGGCACAAAATGATGCTCCAAGTATGTTCTCAATCTCCTTCAATGTAGAGTCCGAGACAGAAATTCCCCAGAGGTCGCTCATGCAGAGTTCAAATCAAATAAACACTTTTAACTAAGAACAACTTACAAGTAAATACGAAGAATTTTAAAAGAAAACACGGATAAATGGCAATATTAATAATTTTAAATGATATTACAATATCTCTTACAAAATATATGTACAGAAGTAGCATCATGTCATACAACTCTCACCAAGAAAGAGAGACTCCATATTCATATATAGTCTTTTCTCAAATTATTAAGGTTTAGTCTACTCCCTGCTGCATACGATTTTAGTCAACTCTAGGAGACTTGACGTAAATTATATTGACCCCTTCCTGCGGCCCCCTCAACTCCAGGTTCCATTCTATTTTGTCTACTTATAATTATTGGGATCTTATCATCACTTCCTTCCTCTTCTTCTTCATGTATATTTCTATTATAATTAGCCCTCAGACAAGTTCTATTGATTTCCATTCTCCAAGTTCTTAAGTCAAGGTATTTTTAAGATGGTCAACATGTACTACCATTTCATCACCGTCGCGTACTCCTTTAGTGCAGTAGTTAACTTCATTATTTCTTCTGACTATACGAAATGGTCCCTTATAACAGTACCCAAATTTGTTTTTTCCCTTCCCTTTAATCAATAGCCATACCTTTTCCCCAACCCAAAACATTCAAATTTCTTTCTAATTATCCTTTTCATCTGATGATCCTTACTCACGTTAATGGCCACCCTTCTAGCCTCTTCAATTCTTTTGACTAGGCTTTCCCTGTACTTATTTATTTCTACAGCCTGAACAACTTTTTCCTCCCCATCAATAGGGTGCACAAGGTTCCTGCGCATAAAGTAGAAATGCGAGAATTTCCTCAAGATTTCCCGTGAATTTTCAGAATTTCTAATTGAAAACAGGGTTGAATTCAAGTACCTATCCCAATTCTGAGGTTTACTTTCACATAGTCTACGGATGGTCTCTATAATTCTTTGGTTCAAACGTTCCACTACACCATTCGAAGGGAGCAGTAGGCCGTGGTGAATTTTTGTTTTACGCCTAAATCATCTCATGCAAGCTTCATCATCTCAGATGTGAAGTTTGGATCCCGGTCACTTAGAAGCTCAGTGGGAATGCCATATCTACACATTATCAATTCTTCAAATGTTCTAACAATATTTGCTGTGCATTGATTTGGAAGGGCCTTGACTTCAAGGAATCGAATCATCACATCGAAATGAAACGGTTTTAGTCACTGCTTTCTCGCAACGGACCAATCACATCGACAGCTACCTTCTCAAATGGTCTAGTGGCGTTAATATCTTCCTCTATGGGTGCCTTTCCCTTCCTTGTGTGTGACTGTTGGCATACTTCACACGACATGATGTATCCTCTAACATCTCTACTGATTCCTTGCCAAAAATAATATCGTGATATTTCACAACACGTAGCTCTCGTCCCCTTATGTCCTTCAAAACCAGTGGAATGGACAGCCTCAATATCCTTAAATCTTTCACCATCCACTACACACAACTGTTTACTCTTCTTCTGACGATTTTTAAGGTTGTTGGTTCCCATGTAATACATCATTTTCCGTAATATACTCTTTAGTATTACTATTTCCCTCACTTTCTCCCTCCAATAATCTTACCAATTCAGAATATGATTTTTGCCGGCTTATAACAGTTTCTCAATTCACTGAAACTGAATATTTGCTTGTCATGAATATCTCTATAGCAGAACGTGAGGGCTTGTCGGCTATCACGTTTTCTACCTCCTTTGATGTGCTGAACCTTAGGGCAATATTCTTGAATCTCAAGGGCCCATCTCAACCTCTGGTTGTACCCTTGCATTTTATGTAAAAAGACCAATGGCTTATGATCGGATCGTACAATTAGTTCAAAACCCAGGACCATATGCCTAAAATGCCTTAGAGCAAGCACAATTGCCAGGCATTCCTTTTTGACTGTGATGTACCTAACCTGAGCGCCCTTGAGCTTAGCACTAAAGTATGCTATGGGTCTTATTCCCTTCCCATCTCTGAGAGCGGATAGCTCCCACAGCCACAGTTGATGCATCAGTATTTAATAAGAATTCATGATCATATTTGTGTGGTTAGAAGGGGAGGATATATGAGCATGTTCTGAAAATTATTATTCCACCGAAAACAAATACCCTTTTTAGTTAGGTTTGTAATAGGTGCTAATGTTTGTGATAGGTCCAGGATAAATGATCTATAGAAATTGATAGATCCCAATATGGATTGCACCAGTTTTAAGTTTTTGGTGTTGGAATACTGCAAATAGCCTCAAGATTTTTAGGGTGAGGCGCAACACCTTCCTTAGATAACATGTGAATTAAGTAAAATACCTTAGGTTGACAAAAATTGGCATTTGTCCTTCTTTATGATGAGTCCCTTCTGTTATCCAACCCCATCTCACTATCTTAATGTGTTCATCAAATGACTCACTGTATATGAGCACATCATCTTGGAAGCAGTGTACCTCTCTTCCCACATACTCCTCCAAGACATCAGTCATGTATGACTGGAAAGCATGTGCAGAGTTTTTTGCTCCCTGGGGCAGTCTCCTTAATTGATATTTCCCCCAAGGTGTCGAAAAGGCAAAGCATTTTCTGATTTGCTGATCAAGGGGAAGCTGAAAGTATCCAAAATTTAGATCAATGACTGACATTACATTACATTTATTACTACTATTAAGTAAGTCTTGTATTCTTGGAAGGGGAAATCCATTACTTCAGTTTTATCATTCACCCTCCGAAGGTCCAAATTGACCCTGATATCACCATCCTGCTTAGGCACAATGTGAATTGGGGAATTCCAATCAGACTCGCTAGGTTCAATGATCCATGCTGTAAGATGTTGCCCAATTTTATCTCTTAACCTATTTAAATATATCTGTGGGATGGGATACTGTCTTCTATATATGGGGTTTGTCATATCAATTTTGAAGTTAACTGATATATCATTAACTCCAGTTAATGTTTCTATCTCATCACCAAAGCATTCATTGTGCTCTTCCAGCATTTAAAGAAATTTATTTCTCTCAATGGGCCTCACTTGCTTTTCTGTCTCTAAAAAGTGGAAGACTTCCTCATGGGTATGAGTGCCATTGACTTCGCATTCCTCAACATCAATTGCAATCTTAGATATCAGATCATTCCCTGCAGTTTCCTTAAACTCTCTGCCTCTTAGATTCATGATAAAGAAATCTTTATCCTGCCTCCATCCCATTTATTAGCATAAATACCTTCCATGACTTCTACAATTCTGTCCCCAATGCCCTTCACTCTGTAATAACAGTTTATCCTTTCAACCTTATTACTAAGATCCTTAACTATTTCCAGGGTTTTTGTGTCTCGTCCTTTTCTCTTATAAATATCCGTTCATTATTTCACTGCTTATAATTGATACTTTCGAGCCTGTATCACAGTACTTTTCATTTGCCTATTTCTACGTTTAAGGTGTGCTATCCCTTCTCATCCTTTTTTATGTCAACCAGGTTTATATGACTTTCAGCTGATGGCCCCCACTGCTCTGCTAGAGCAGTGCTTGCTAGTTTAAATGATTTTTGCAAAATTTTGAAAGATGGCTTGGTTGTCAGCATGAAAAACAGTTTGTTCCTTTTTAAGTCCCTTAAACCTTTGTTCTCTTTTAACAACTTCCTCCAATTCAGCTATTCTTTTTCTTAGTGCTGTCATTTCTTCATCTCTTATTGTAGTATGTGTTGTTACATTGGAAATTGTTTGATTCGTTATCATTGTTCCCTGTTTCTTTTTCTTATTAATTAATTTACTTTGATTTTCCTTTAGACTTATTGATAATTTTTTATTTATTTCCTCGTCTATTATCTCTAATAGAGCCTCTACATTATTATCTTTCTCTTCATGGGGAGCCTTTACATGATTTCCTTCAGTGTTACATAATAATTCAACGTGCTCTGCTAATTCAATGGCTTCATTAATAGTTTTTGGGAACTTGAACTGTATTCTTTATTTTATCTGTGGTCTCATCATTATCTTTAACCTTTTTAATATTGTTTCTTCCATTATTTTGATTAGTTCCAGGTCTTGCTTTGCAAAATTATTATATAATTGTTCTAATCTTAATATGAAATCCTGTATACTCTTGTTGTTTTGTCTTGCTGTATACTCTTGTTGTTTTGTCTTGCTGAGTAAAAACTACTTTCCAGGTCCCGAACCCTCTTATTCCTTTTAAAAATGTGTTTCATTTTTTCTTTTATTTCACTATGCTTCTCTATTGCGTAAAAGTCTAATTCTTCAAATTTTTTTGCGGCCTGATCCTCACTTTCGCCTTTACTATTCCCGTCTTAAGTTCTTCATCTCAGTTTGTTTTATTTGCTATGCTTTCTCAACAACCTTAATGAAGTTTTCTACACAAATGCCTTCTTCATTTGAAAAGGAAGGTATAAATCAGTAATCGATTTTTCAGCCATATAAAAATCTCAAAATAAAATATTATTATTTAATTACTAAATCAGAGGACAATCTGCCAACTTCTATTTACAAAAAAACGTTTCATTAGTTGCGCTGTGACATCCGTCAATTACAACGTGTTGTAACTTGTGCACCTACCCCCCCTTCCCACGTGCTTCGTAGATCGACGCCCATCAACGAGGATGAGAGGCCCCAAGTCACCAGCAAGCGTTCCGGAAGGATTGTGACTGTTTCAGACACGGCCCACCAGGGGGCGAAGGAAGCTGAACGGCAGACAGCCAATCAGGAGAGTGGCTTCGCACACAGGATTGTGGGTAATGCTAGGTGGATATATAAGGCGGGTATTTCGAATGAAAGGCATCGTGGATCGAGCCTTCATTACAAAACGTATGCTGAATGTGTCTCTGCAAGTCTACACGCCTAGATCGTCGTAATCGTAAGTACTCTGTCTTTATGTATCCCCTAGCAGCCTTACTATGCGGCATTAAGCCTAACGAAATCCGTGACTTACTTGGACTGCAATATTAGCTTGACTCTTTATTTATTGGGAGCTTTGACCTTCCACTTTATTGGGAAGGCGTTTATTACGTTTATCTTTTCTTTATATTGTTAATCATCGTTTAATTTTCTCTGGGTGTCGATTATGCTATGGATTATATATTTTTTGATTAAACCGCTATTTGTTTATTTAGGCCACTGTTGACCCTTATCTTTATTTTACAAACAATTATTTTAATATACACACTTATTAAAATATCACAATGGCGCCCGAACTAAATATGTCTAGTGGTGGTGGCGGTGAGACTCAGTCAGTCGTTAAAAGTGATTCTCTTGTGGGCTTTACTAATCTTATCCCTACTTTTACCAGAGACGAAGGTTCTATCTCCGCAAAAGCGTTTTTTTGACGCCGTGGATGCAATCACACAATTAGCAGGGTGGTCGGAATCTGTCATTTTAGGTGTTGTCCGGTCCAAGATGAAAAGTAAGGCCGCAGCTGGTTATAATGAACATGTACTGTCTGATTCTAACAGTTATGAGGAGGTGAAACGATTACTATTAGAGTTATTTCATAAAGATGATGATTTAGAATATGCAGAACTTAATTTCTATCAGGCTAAACAAAGTGTCGGAGAAAATGTCCGGCAATATGCCAACAGGCTGCGTCTCCTGTTCCGTCATATGGCGAAGGTGGATGTTACTTTCGATGATCGTAAGGATCACACGCTTCTCCGGAAACTGAAAAAGACAGTGCGCCCAGAGCTGAGAATGATTTTCATGATGAAAGAGCCAGATTCCTTCGATAATGCTGTAAAGTTAGCAGCCGAAGCAGAAAGTTTAGGTGTGTCTAAACAGGCGCAGGCATGCAGTAACAATGCCGAGGCCATTCGAGCTGATGTCCGGTCAGAATTTAGGCAAATGTCTGCACATCTCACATCCTTGATGGAGGCACGCATGACCGATTATCGAGACCAGCTGGCTGCGCAATCGGCGAAAATGGAAATCGTGCAGAAGCAGATCGCAGCGCTAGAGAGAAGAAGGGGACCATCACGCAAAGCTGTTGGGCCTGCCAAAGGTAAGGGTTACTGGAAATGCAACAGTCAAAATCATTTGTCCCGAGATTGTCCTTTAAACTAGAAAGGACCGAGCAGGCAGCCACAACTCGGTCCACATACACAATCTCTAACGAAGTCTTGGCTAGACGTGGGAACAATGACCTCTTCTACTTAGATATTAAAATAGGGGAAATGGCTATCCCCATGATGATTGATACTGGGAGCGAGATTTCTCTCCTCCATAATGAAGTTGTCCGGCAGTTAGGTGACAAAGTCACCATCACCCCTGAAAATATAATTTTATCAGGTATTAATAATTCTAGCTCTATCAACCAAGTAATTACGGCTGATGTTTATATAGGGAAATCTCACTTCAGAAACCGACGTTTCCTAGTCCATGACTTTAAGGACCAGAAATATAAGGGGATCATTGGAAATGATTTCATTACCAAAGCTGAATTTAAGTTTAGAGATGCAAAAACTGAGGAGATTGTTCTCGCCCAAAATACGTAATTGAAAAAGGGGATCTTGATAGGGAAATTCAAATACAGCTAAGCGAATTGCTTGAGAAGTATACGGGAAACTTTGCTGAGGAGATAGAGATGTTATCTGGGGTAAATAACGTCGTGGTAAAATTCGACATCGATCAATCCAATCCGATATTTGTCCGGCAATATCCCATTCCCAAAATCCACCTCGACGCGCTGAAAACCAAATTAGACTCGTATTTGCAAGCAGGGATTATCGAACCCAGTCGATCACGCTGGAACTCCCCTATTCATATCGTCCGAAAAACCAACGGTGACATAAGAATCACACTCGATTTACGAAAAGTCAACAATGTCACTACTGCCCTAGATTATCCAATGCCCAGAATTCATGACATTTTAAACAATTTACATGAGTTTAATTTCTTTAGCGTACTTGACCTTATTTCTGGATATTATCAGCTGCCTATAGCCCCTGAACTTCAGAAATGCTTTGCATTTCAGACACCCTGGGGCAAGTATCAGTTGACACGTATGCCTCAGGGTGCAAAAAACTCCGCACATACGTTCCAGTCATATATGACGGATCTTCTTTACGAAAAACTCTATCAGAGTGTGCATGTATTCCAGGACGATGTTCTTGTCTTTACTAAAACTGCTGAAGAACACCTAGAGATCCTAAAGTAGATACTGGAGATTTTTAAGTCGCACTATGTCATCATGAAGCCATCGAAGTGCAAGATAATGATGACTAAGGTCCTTCATCTCGGCCATGTTATTTCACGAGAAGGCCTGACCCCTGACCCCGGGAATTTCAGTGCCATTGCTGAACTTGAAGCCCCGAGAACAGTAAAACAGGTACGTTCTTTCATTGGCGCGGCCAACTTTTACAGGCCATTCATCCAGAACATGTCAAAAATAATAACCCCCCCTAACTAACCTAACTAAGAAAGGTGCCAGATTCGTGTGGTCTAGTGAGTGCCAGGAAGCATTTGAATCATTAAAATCAGCCATCATGAACCCTCCCGTTCTCACCCCGCCAGACTACACTAAGCCCTTCCTGCTTTACACAGATGCGCCGGCAGAGGCCATTGGTGCCGTCCTTCAACAGAAGACCGACCAGGGCATTCGACCTATAGCGTTCTTTAGCGCCAAACTAAATAAGGCCCAAGTAAATTACTCTGTAATTGAAAAGGAATTGCTGGCTATGGTGCAGGCTCTCAGACAATTTAGACCCATGGTGTTGGGTTTTCCGATTCACCTACTCTCCGATCACAAGCCTCTCTCTTTCCTAGCGAACTTTGGGGCCATGAATCAGCGCCTTTTACGCTGGTCGTTGGAGATCCAAGAGTTCGATCTCCAGATCTCACATATCAAAGGGGAAAGGAATGCCGTTGCCGACTTCCTCTCTCGCCCTCCTGTGAGGGAGTGTAATGGGATCGTTAAGGTAGTCAATGATAATTAGGTAGAAGACATAAGATCCTCCCAAATTACCGATCCCATGTTTAGTGAAATTCATAATTCACTAACTAAGAACAACCAAATACCCAAAAAATTTAGGGAATATGGTGAATTTAAGTTAAAGAATGGTGTTCTGAAATATTTCCCCAAGAGACAGTCAAAGAGAGAGAGGGAAAGAGATCGGGATGTGGGCAAAGTGTGCGTCGGTGAAGAAATGAAAATTCGTGTCATAGAAATGGCCCATAACAATAAATTAGCGGGTCATAAAGGCATAACTAAAACCATAAACGAACTTAAAAGACACTACTTTTGGCCATCGTTAGGAAAGGATGTCGACACGTACATTCATGCATGTCAGACATGCCAGAAATGTAAACTAAAAAAAGGACCGGCTACTTTTCAACAAGGAATAAGGGCTGAGTGCCCTTTCGACAAAGTGGCGGTTAACATCATCGGTCCCATGTCAGAAACAGAAAATGGTAACAAATACATATTAGTATGTATCGACGTAATGTCACGATATCCTGAGGCATTTCCCCTAAGAGACCAGAAGGCCATTACAGTTGCCAGGGCTTTCGTTGAAGGAATTATCTGCCGCTACGGTGTCCCTAAAGAATTAATATCTGATAGGGGAGCCAACTTCACGTCTGAAGTAATGAAAAATGTGTTAGAGGATCTTGGCATCAACCACACATGCACCACTTCATATTGTCCAAACTCTAACGGTCTCGTCGAAAGAGCTAACCAAAGCATTCTTGAAACGTTAAGGCGCTTATGCGACGGGAAACCCCATGTATGGGATGAATTTATTAATGCAGCCCTCTTCAGTATTAGGACCGCAGACAATGAGAATACGAGGGATACTCCGTCCTACCTGCTATACTGCTTTGATCCACGTACACCAAGGGAAGGGGGTATTAAGGAAGAGACAAACGTTGACCCTAACAAATACAAATCCGAACTATCGACTAGACTGAGATTTTCTCGCAACCTCGCTAATCAAGAGAGCAACACAAGGAGAGACTTGAAAACTCGGAAGCGTAATCAGGGGCGGCACCTAAAGGAATTTCAAGTGGGAGATAAGGTTCTTCTTTTAATTAAAAGCAGAGGAAAAAATAAACTGGGACATCAATACCAGGGGCCATACCGCATAACTCGAAAACTGAGTCATGTTAACTATGAAATCCAAGGGTCCGGCCTACGTGAAAAACAGGTTGTACATGTTGATAGACTTAAGGCTGTATGGGGGAACATGAGATCTAGGGGAACTCATTACAGATCGAGGACACCACCAAGACCAGAACGAAATGAGGAAGACGATCCAGAAGCAGACGAAGCAGATGAAGCTGACGAACACTTCATCCTTCTCCCGACTGGGGCACGAGGAGAACCCCAAGTGGGCACGGAAGAACAGACCGAACCTGCGACCCCACCAATTGTTGACAACCATGTCGGAGGCCAGAACCGGTACAACCTTCGCCGCAAAGCCAGAGTTGATTACCAGCAGCTCCATAGAGGCCACGCCATGACGAATCAAACTGAGAGCGTCCAAGGAGTCGCACTGAGTGCTCAAGACATCATCATGGAAGGGGGAAGTTGTGACATCCGTCAATTACAAGGTGTTGTAACTTGTGCACCTACCCCCCCCCTTCCCACGTGCTTCGTAGATCGACGCCCATCGACAAGGATGAGAGGCCCCAAGTCACCAGCGAGCGTTCCGGAAGGATTGTGACTGTTTCAGACACGGCCCACCAGGGGGCGAAGGAAGCTGAACGGCAGACAGCCAATCAGGAGAGTGGCTTTGCGCATAGGATTGTGGGTAATGCTAGGTGGATATATAAGGCGGGTATTTCGAATGAAAGGCATCGTGGATCGAGCCTTCATTACAAAACGTATGCTGAATGTGTCTCTGCAAGTCTACACGCCTAGATCGTCGTAATCGTAAGTACCCTGTCTTTATGTATCCCCTAGCAGCCTTAGTATGCGGCATTAAGCCTAACGAAATCCGTGACTTATTTGGACTGCAATATTAGCTTGACTCTTTATTTATTGGGAGCTTTTACCTTCCACTTTATTGGGAAGGCGTTTATTATGTTTATCTTTTCTTTATATTGTTAATCTTCATTTAATTTTCTCTGGGTGTCGATTATGCTATGGATTATATATTTTTTGATTAAACCGCTATTTGTTTATTTAAGCCACTGTTAACCCTTATCTTTATTTTACAAACAATTATTTTAATACACACACTTATTAAAATATCACAGCGCCACGTGCTACACAACAATTGCCCCATGTTGGGTGCCAATGAGACGAACACGAGATTGCATATCTGTAGAAAGGTTCCTTCAAAATCATAGTGCACATGGTTAAAATAAAGAGGCATGAAATTTGTACTATACCAGGCTTTGCAAAAGTTCTGTTACACTCTTTACATCCCCCAAAAAATGGACTGCTCATGATTTGGATAATTCCATTTCCACAAAAGGATCAAATAATATATTGGAAATTACGTGTTAACCTCTGAGTGATCCTAATGTCCACGACAAAAGCGATGAAAACGAAACGAGTAGAGATCGCTGCTCTCCTGCGCGCGGGCCACACGAAGTCCGAGATTGCCAAGCTCCTCAAAGTCAGCCGGTTGACCATCCACTGAGTTGCGGACAGGCTCAAGAATGGGAGAGACCTTAAAGATCAACCTCGTTCAGGTTAACCTCAAGTCGTCAACCGTTTGACTGTGAGGAAAGCCTTCGAACAAGACCCGACGCTCAAAATGACAACGCTCGCAAAGAGAAAGAAAATTTCGGTGTCCACAGTGTCCAGAGCGGTCAAAGAAGAAGGTGGAAAGAGCGTGAAAACATCTGTCAACCGTGTGTAGACCAGAATGTGGAAGGACTACATTCGCAAAGTTTGCAAGGCTTTTTGGCCTCGTCTGGAGCGGGTTCTTGATGCAGATGGTGGCTACATTGATTAAATGACTAATTACAATGTTGTTCTACATGATGGCACAATAAAAACATGTCTAACTGCATCGTGAACATCGTCGTGTCCATTTCTTTGAGGGTCGTCACAAGTGTAACAGAACTTTGCAAAGCCCGGTATATAAAATTTAATTGCTCTCTAAAAAAATTTTAAGTTTACGATATATAGATGATATTTACAGTGATAAATGAATGAAAAGGTTTAAATATAAGAAAACAAAATTTAGGCCTATCACACAATTTTCAAGAACTCAAAATTCTGAATCACACTCTGCATATTCTACTTTCCTTACACAAAATTCTCTTCCACAAAATTTTAATTACTTCTTTCTAATCTTCTACATTCACCAGTTCATTTTAAACAGTCATTTAATAATTCTAACCACCCAGACCTCTGTATGAAGGGGAAATGAAAAAATAAAACTATGCTCTCACCACACAGAAGATTCAGTCACAGTTTTTTAACAGTCCATACGTCTACCATGGGCATGTTTTGTCTTTCTCGATGGCATCTCGAGCTCCAGATGGGCCGATACCTCCACGTGGCTGTTGATTTGTTTTTCTCATCTACAGTCGCACGTCTTCACTCCTACTCTCCAGTATGCATTATCTCCCGCCTCTTGAGTTCCCAGCATGCTTTCTCTCTTCACATCATGCCTTGCAGCAACAAAGAGAAATTGGCACAAAATGACGCTCCAAGCGACGTCTTCAATCCCCTCCCATGCAGAGTCTGAGACAGAAATTTCCCAGAAGTCGCTCGTGCAGAGGTCAAATCAAATAAACACTTTCAACAAAGAACAACTTACAGTAAATACGAAGAATTTCAATAGAAAACAACATTGATGAATGGCAATATTAATAATTTTAGAAGATAGTACAATATTTCTTACAAAAAAAAATGAAGTGGCATCATGTCACACATACATTGAGGAAAGCTTTTCAAAAATTAATGGAACATACATTATTTCAGATTAAGAAGTCCAATAAAAATTTCTCTTGATTCAAATATGTAACTATTTTTCAATTGTAAATATCCTATCAAAATGTATTTTATATAAAAAAAATTTTAAGCTTATATCAAAAACTACTTTACACAAAGTCGAACTACAGCCATATTGTGTGGGAGAGAGTCAATCAAATGCTTGAAAAACCTATTGGTGTCTGGAGCCACTCAGATTGCAATGCATCTAACTGAAGTGTGTGTATGATGGAGGATCCAAGGAGCAAACATGGTAGTCAAGGTGATCCAAAGGTTTATTAATTGGATCTAGGTCTGGAGAATTAGGACGACAACTAGATCAGGCTTTAGTTTTGGCGACCACATTCATCAAACTATTTTGGGTATATGACATATCACAATTGCTGGAATATTTCATCGGCCACAAGAAAGATAGTCAATATGTATGGGTATATCCGATAGCCATGTTAGCTGCCATGTTAGTTGCCATGTTAGTTGCCATGTTAGCTGCCATGTTAGCTGCCACAAAATTTTTATATGCTGCGTTGCCAAGAAAGTTATAGCACACACTCTTTTCTCCGATAGAGTATATCTGATTCAATCAGCCTCGTTCTGAACATCCTTGCATAGAAAAATATATGAACATTTTATCAAGTCCTTCAGGAAAATAGTCAATGGACCATCCAAGAAATACCAAAATTCAAGATATAATTACCAAAGCAGAGAAATGGCCCTTTAAAGAAACATGCGATACAAATGAATTCTATTATACAGGGTGAAACAAAAGTCTGGTAATAGAGCTATAATTCAAAAAATATTTGGCATAGGTTAGTGAAATTAAAAAATACAGGGCGAGTTTAACGTCGTGCACATCAAAGTTTAATGGGCCTGAATTCATTGGACACGCATTGAGTTTCAATTTCCTCTGGGTAGATGGCAGTGCAGATGGTTTTGAATGTATTTCAAACGGTATCAGTGATCTCTTGCTCAGAGACTTCATTTGTCAAGCATTTCTTGTTCAAGGCCGCAGCATGTTGTTTTGCCAGGAACAGTGAATATGCATCTTTTGACTGAATCATTTGATCAATGAATCATTTCCCAGAGATTATGCCCCCCTCGCTTTCTTCCTATGGGGTTATCTGAATAGTCCACACACGAGTGCTGAGCTGAAAACGAACATCACACAGCCATTTATAACATCGATACTGTCATGTTTCACAGAGTCTAATGAAATCTAGTAAAAAGAACACGCTTTTGTATTCGCGAAAGAGGATGTCATTTCCATTGTAACACCTAAAGTTTGCCTGCTAAAAATAAAAGCCAACATTTCAAATAATCTTTGTGATACTTTACTTTCATTTAAATTCTCAAACTATACTTTTATACGCAACTAAATTTTGATGTGAGTGACTTTAAACTCACTCTGTATTATTACTAAGTAGGATAAGGGCTATTTGGTAGTGACATTTTCAAATTTGTGCAAAAAAAAGTGTTCATGACAGATAGAAGCATAATGTCAATTGCAAAGTTGTCGAGCATCCTTCAATTACTTTAAATTGAATGTTAAAATCATTACTTGAATATTAAGGGAAAATAAAAAATTGCATGAATTTGGTAAGGTACTTCACATCATTCACAGGAAAGCCCTTCATTGATGCAGACCAAACAAGTAAATTGGCAAGAAGGAGGCATGAATACAGCTATAAGATATAGCTCCAATGGAAACTATGCCTGAAATCTTCCCCAACTAGTAGATCGAAAGAGGTGATCCAGTGGCCTGGTCTCTGAAATCGACAGGCTAGATCCCACTAGATTTTATTCTTTGGAGCTACATTAAACTGCAGATTTACGAAAGACCAACAACATCTGAAAACTGAAGAATCGCGTCTGTGTAACATGTGAAAGTATCACTGCTGAGAACATACAGAATGTCACGAAGTCTGTAGGATACCGTGCACAAATTTGTATCGCTTGCAATGGTAAGCATATTGAGGATTATGTAAAATAAATGTGCACAATACAGTTATTGACAAGGTCTAATAAACAATGGTTCTTATGAGTTCCTGCATTCTGCTGTCAGATTGGTGTCGATCTGGTGTGATTTTTTCCACCATACTGAAAAACTGATTCAATCACATCCTGACTATCATTCATGCCTCCTCCCTGTCAATTTACTGATTTGGTCTGTGCTAACAGGGAAATTTCCTGTGAATGACGTGAAGTACCATGCCAACTTCAACCAATTTTATTTATTTTTCCTCTTATAAAGCAATGATTTTAAAATTCGATTTAAAATAATTGAAGGGTACTGTACAACTTTGCATTTGACATTATGCCTCCATATATTATACTTTAGGAGATATATTTCCAAAATTCATGAACACTTTCTTGCACAAACTTCAAAATGTCACTACCAAGTAGCCCCTATCCTGCTTAGTAATAATATTTTTAATTTCATTAACCTACCTCAAATTGTTTGGATGTTATATGCTCTATCAGTCGAAATAAAAATTGCAAAAAGCAAACATTTCAAACTTTCTTTTGTCTATTTTATTTCTTATCCTAATAGCCTACTGTCCACAGTTTCTGGATTAATTTGTTAAGTAAAGTGTTCTTGATTTATTAAAGGGGGATTTAACATTACAAAAATAAAATTTTCTACTTAAAATTTTTACAGATAATGCCAAAGCAACACATACTCTTGAGACCATTCGTTCAGAACCAATTGCTTTTACCCCAAGTAATTTAGAAGAGGGGTTTACGAAAGACAATTGTATTGCAATCAGTAAAAGACATGGCCTAAAATGGTTGAATACACCATGCAATAGGGAAAATTGTTTCGTTTGCAGAAATGATGGTAATAAAAATTTACACTTATTAAAGATCAATAGTAAATTTTTTGTCATGAGATTTAAATTTCAATTTATAACGAAAATTAACAATTTTGTAACAGAATTTCATTTCTTTAAAATTTAAGAACAAAATCCTCCTCCTCATCCGGAACCAACATTACCACCAGGACTTATTATACTTCCTCCTCCTCCCCCTACTACTATCACAACTCCTACTACTACTAGTACGACTAGTACGACAAGCACTACAAGTACTACATCTACTACTACTACTACTACTACTACTACTACTACAATTACTACAACTACGGCTGCTGCTGATATTACTACCACCATTATTGATGTGCCAATTGAGGAATTAAAAATAATGTGAAGTGGCAGAATGCCAAAATATCAACAAGTAGAAACGAATTATGCTCAAAAGCCAACAACAGAATTCTTGATAGAATACATCTTTCAGCCAATAATCGTGAGCGACCATCTTTAGAAACTATTAAATATAAGTAAGCAAACTAGCATTAATCAATAATGAAATTATATCAACCATAATATTCATTAAATGTACTTCTTAGTGTTTATTTATGTTAATTATGTTGTTAAGAATGTATATACATTTTGATAAGGGAATTAAATTGATCATTTGACGTATATTCTGGATTAATTTTTAAAAAGTGTGGATAATAGAAAAGAGAAAAACTTATGATTAGCATTTTAAGTGCAGTAAATACAAGGGGAGGTCAAAAAGTAAGTTGCACTAACTCGCCGCAGGAGCGCGCTGTATGTTGCAATCTTGGGCAAAGCGGAGAAAGTGACATTAACTGCGCCGATGTCAGATAGGACGGTTGCTGTGGTTTCCCGTCGTGTTTGTGTCACTAGCGGGTTAAAAGCAATGGCACATCAATTGGATGTCTACTCCAAACTTGAGGTGTGAGCGGCAATCCGATTTCTATGGGCCAAACGGGTGAATTGCACGAAAATTCATCGTGAAATCACTGCTGTATATGGAAATTGAGCGCCTGTGTGATTTTGTTGCACGATAACAAAACACCTCACAAGGCCTGCCAAACGTGCGAACTGCTGCAGCAATTCAAGTGGGAGGTTTGGCAACATCCTACATACAGTCCCGACTTAGTGCCATGCGACTTTCATCTTTTCGGTAAGCTCAAAACAGAACTCGGTGCAACGATTTTGAAACGATGAGGAGGTGAAAGTGGCTGTCACCGTGTGGTTACAAAACCCAGGAGGAGATTATTATGCATCCGGAATCGAAAGTTGGTTGATCGTTCGGATAAATGATTAGGGTCTCTTGGGGACTATGTGGAAAAGTGAACCTACATTGTATGCTGCTATAGCAGTGTTGCTTTTGTATAGGTGATGTAATAAATGGCCATACCGTGGAAGTGCAACTTACTTTTTGATCTCCCCTCGTAATAATGGAAAATATCATCTCGAACTGAATGAAAAGAATAATTATAAAACATTTATATGAGTGAATTAGGTCAATGTTGCATAAATACAGGGTGATCCAAAAGTCAGTTCACCCATAGATATCTAATGGAGACTATTAAATAACGAGACTGTCATTACTGAAAGAAAACGACAAATGGTAAGTACAGAATAATGTTATGTATTTTCAAAATAATCTCCATTTGACTGAATAAAACGCTCATAGCGACTAGTTTAGTTCCTGGAACAACTGTTTAAAGCATTAGAAGGGAATGCTGTGCAGCAAACTCCTCACTGCCATTTGGACAGTGAGAACATAGTCAAATCTTGTCCTTTTGATGTTTGGAAGAAAAAAGTCTGCCGGAGCTAAATTTGTGTATGGAGGATGGTCCAATGTTGGAATGAGTGCGCAGTGCAGAGGTGCATTCTTATGTGGCAGCACCCAGTTCTTGTTCTGGAACAACTGGCACTTTTTCTGCTTGTGTGTGGTGGGTAATCGACATTGCCACTCCATGTCCTTCAAGAGCTTCTGTCGCAGTTTTACTCAATTTAACACTGTTCCATTTTGAGGTTTTTGACAACACCACAAAAAAAAGCCCTGGTTTGAATATTCCTACTTTGCGTCTTCCCTAAAAAAAATCAGTACTGGGTGTCCCAAAAATGAGCGACGATTTGGAAAATCAATTAACAAAAAACGTAAGGTGATAGAAATTACGCTTTGCTGCGTTCAGGAAACCAGGGAATTTATTTGCACCAAGTTTCAAAATTAGTTACAAAGTTCGTCAACAGATGGCATTGCTGATGGGGAAAACTATAAAACAATGTTTTCAATATAACCACCATTTCCAGCAGCAATGTGGCACAGTGTGAGGACAAAATTCGCAGACGTCCATGCAAACGTTTTAGTTAGAATGCTGAACGAGTTATAGAATGTTGATCTAACGGGACGGACTGGATAGAGAATAGCAGTGCCTTCTGTATCAATTGATGAACTTTGTAACTAATTTTGAATAAATTAGTGCGAATAAATTCCCTGGTTTCCTAAGCAGAATGCAGCAAACCGTGCATTTCTATCACCTACTGTTATTCTTTAAATGATTTTTCAAACTGTAGCTCATTTTTGGGACACCTGGTATGAAAGCCATTAAACATACCAAGTCAAATTTGCAGTTGATATTCTATAATCAATGAGACACTGATTGAGCCTACATTAAATGCTCAAAGTGATCCCCATTCTCCTGCTTGCACAAACAAATGCAACGGCACATATTCTTGGAAACGCATTGCAGCATGTCCTCCTGAATGGGGAGGATTTCATTCATTCAGAGATCCATTCTGATGATAATAAACCTTGTCTGCATTCAATAACATAACTGCTCTACAAATTCTTCGAATGCATTGCAATAACATTGTTTTGCATTACCAGCAGTGCTACACGTTACCAAGAATATGTGCCGCCGCGTTTGTTTGCAAGCCAAGAATGGGGGCAACTTTGAACATTTACTGTAGGCTCAATCAGTGTCGCATTGATTAAAGAATAGCCACTGCAATTTAGACGTCAGTATGTTTAATAATTTTCGTTTTATATAATGGTGTTTTTGAACTCGATGGACTAACTTTACAGAGTGATAGTGATAACATACTGAACATTTTTTACCAAAGAATGGGTGGTCCAAAGTTCACCATTAAATTGCTACAGGGAAAAACGGTTGGAAATATACTCAACCCATTACCAGTTGAATTATTCATGCATTTATGCTTCCATCTCAATGGCCAGGTCTACCAAACCTTTTTGGAGTAGTTAAAAGTATACACAAAATAAATACAAATTTTTCGGTTAGTAAGTAATGAGTTAGTTAAAATTATAAAAATTTAAGGCATCAACCAAAAGTAAATTACGAGGACAGTAATAATTTAAATTAGCGGAGTCTTACACAAAAATTCATAATAATCATTCAGAAACCTTACAACAAAAAATAATTGGTTAAAGGTGCTTGTTGTGGTTAAATTGAAATTTATAATTTTATCTACAAAAGAAGATATTTGCAGCTTAAATATTTGGTTGATTGTTAAAATGTGTAGCTCGTGAAATAAGTGCGAAATGAAGATAATTTCGGTGTGTTGGTTAAAGTTCTCAGAAACAGTTGCAGAATCCCTAAAGATAATACCGTAACATAAAGCTGAGTGAATCCATGAATTATAAAGAAGTGTGGTCTCCAGTGGGTAGTGGTTGAGCTAAGTGAATGATTTAGGTTTGATGGTTAAAGGTTAGGTATTGGATCCATTGATTTAAGGAATAGTCTTGTATTTCTTTTAAAGACGTTTGGGGAGCGGGCGTCACGTAAATTTTCAGGCAAGATAGCCCACCATTTTATTCCGGCATGGGAAATGCAATTAATTTGATAATTGTGTCGGGCGAATGGGCGTCTTATTGAAGGGGCAGATCTGGTGGAATAAGGGTAGTGTTCGTGTTGAAATTTTAATATGGGAGGATTAGCTACTTTTAAGTTATCGTTTATTATCTTAAATGTAAATGATAATAGTTGCTGGATATAGATTTGATGGATTGTTAATATTCTAAAATGCTTAAAGTACTGAGTTACTGAATCTGTGCTTGGGAGTTTTAATAGTATTCTGAGAAATCTTTTTTGAAGGTGGAGGATTCTGGTTAAATTGAAGTTAGATGTTGAGCCCCAGAACTTAATGCCATAGCATAGCGAAGAGAGAATTAGCGTATTATATAGCAGTAATAATATTTCAGAGGGGAGATATTGATGTTGGGAAATTATTCCCATTTTTTTACTGAGAGTTTTAGATAGTTCATTTATAGGATTGTTCCAAGAGAGGTCGGGTGATATGTGTAATTCTAAGTATTTGAAAGTATTTATGCTAGATATAGGGTTTGAGTTAAAGTGAATAATCAATTCATGTGGGTCGAGTTGTTTGTTTCTTTGTGTAAAGATCATGTATTTGGTTTTATTAGTGTTAAGGGATAACTGATTTATTTGTATCCAGTTGCTTAAACTGGATAATGAGCAGTTGATGGTATTTTGGAGATTTGAAATCGAAACATCTGAGTAAGAAAGGGTTACATCGTCGGCATAAAGGATTGTAAAAGTAGGTTTGAGTGTGAGCGCCAGGTCGTTTATAAAAAGGTAAAAAGTAGCGGAGATAATATGGAGCCTTGAGGTACTCCATGGTTGCGGGTTAGAGTTGAGGAAGTTACATTACCAATGGTTAATGTATATTTTCGATCAGATAGGAAATCTATTAACCAATTTAAAGGTGGTCCTCGGATATTGTAGAAATTAGTAAGTTTGTATATTAAAAGATGTAGCGGGATAGAATCAAAAGCCTTTGAGAAATCCAAAGATATAGAAACTACTAATTTGTTATCCGCCATATTCATAGTTATGTATTTAAACAGTTCATAACAAGCAGTATCTATGCCGTGTTTTGGGGAGAATCCATATTGCGCTGGAAAAATTAAGCTATAGTTGAATACGTAGTTAGATAAAAGAATAAAATAAAGTTTCTCAAAGATTTTTGAAAAGACAGGGACGATTGAGATTGGTCTATAGTTACCATATTCTAACGAACTGCCTTTTTTGAAGATTGGGATAATCTTGGCTTGACGCAGGCATTTGGGAAAGGTACCATTAGCTATTGAGATATTGAAAATGTGGGTAAGAGAAAAGAGCAAACTCGAGGAGACAGTAATTATAATATCTGCTCGAAATCCTAAAGGATCAGTTGTGGTAGAGGGTTTTAGCTGATGTATAATTTTTGCTATTTCTTCTGGAGAGGCTGGATAGATAAAAAATGAAAGAGTTACAGGAGGAGCAATAAAAGGGTAATGTAGTTTAGAGTTGGGCGTATTTGGTGGAGATGGTAGTAAAGTTTCTAAAAACTCCGTTACAGAGGTGGGATTAATGTTAGAAGAGTTGGAGAACGGTATAGAAGATGGGGAAGGACCATGTATTAGCTGGCTTATTGCTCTCCATTTGTGTTTTGTATTTGTGATTTTTTGAAAGAAACGTGCATAGAAGATTCGTTTGGTGGATTTAATAATATTTCGAATAAAATTTGAAAATGATTGAAATTTATCTTTAGTTTGTTGACATGGTTTGCGGCAGAATCTTTGATACAGAGCGTTCTTGTGTGATGTTCGGCTGAATATATAAGTATTCATCCAGGGTTTGCGAATGGGTTGTTTGGTTTTAGGTGGGGGAGAAAAGGTAAGTGGCAAGTAATGATTAAGTCGCAAATTGATCTGCGTGAGGAACTTTTCCATTAAGGTATCAGTATGGAATTCGTTATTGAATATTCCTGGCCAGTCAGTCAGCTCAAGAAAAGAACGGAAAACTGCTAATCTGGGGAGTGTAACTAATCTATTTTTTGTAGGAGGAAGTGGTGGTGTGGTTGTAGTAAATGGAGCTGATAAAAGAAAAATAGGAAAATGATCTGATATTGCTAGGTCAATAGATCCACCGAGGTAATTATCTGAGGTGTCAGCAAAACATTGATCGATGGCTGAATAAGTTTTATAAGCAATGGAATAATGGGTGTAAGAGGGAATTTCTTGGGTAAGTCCGGAGCAGTGCATCAGGTCCAGAAGACTTTCTAGATTAGGGGATGGTTTGGAGAAATCGAGATTAAAGTCTCCCATAATAAATAATTTTTTAGTTTGTGATCTGAACTCAAGTAACAGTGAGGAGGTATAATTTAGGAAATTAGAGAACTGACCACATGGAGGACGATAAATTACACTGATAATAAAATTATTGTTAACTGTAAGGGTTAAGATCTCATAATCAGGTGTAATTTCAGTATATTTAGGGTGAACAACAAAGTGGAATGAATTTGAAATAAAGAGTGTAATACCACCACCTTTCTTACAATTGCGATGGATTGCAGTTGAAGTGTATCCATCGATAGTAGGGATTTCAAGAGTTGTATTAGTCCAAGTCTCTGCTAAGGCAATGACGTGTGGGGGAATTTTGAGTAAGGACAGGGATAAGAGAAAGGGGGTAAAAATTTGCCTTAATGCTGCGGATGTTTAGACAATACAAAAATAAGGGGTGTTTAGAGGGGTCTGGGTTATGGTTAGTTGAAAGGGTATTGAAGTCATCAGGTGAGATTGGATTGATAAAAGTTAACATTAATTTATAATTTGTATGAAAGAGTAGAAATGGTATCTTAAAAATACTATAATGTTGAAGCAAATTACAGAGTATTAATTAACAATTTGGAAGTCATTTAAGGAACGAAGTATCACGATCTTGTCAGCCGAAGTTTTCGTCATTATCTTTCCATTTCGAGACCATACGTTACGGGAACCAAACTTAGTTTTAGCAGCCATTAGGAGACGAAAACGGTTTGGAGTAAGATCTTCCGCTATGACAATCGACGTGCCTTTTAACTTATTACGGTTTTTTAGAATCAGGTCCTTCTTTATGATGGATGAAAGTTACAGTATTACCGTGCGTGGCTTATTTGATAAACGAGAATTAATTCGGTGAATTGCAAGAACATCAGAACAAGATAATCGGACGTTTAACTTAGATGTAAATAGCTCAAACCAATGTGCGAAATTACTCAATACAACTTTTTGGCCTAATGGATTGGCAGAGGTGGACCTATTGCTTGGCTACCTAGGTCTCCCTCCTGATTTGTCATTACTGGATTACTCTTTTAGGGACACTTGAAGAGTCAATTTTATGAGACTCCTGTTAACTCAGATGAGGACTTCATTGTCAGAATTACAGTTGCAGCTGACAATGTATGCGACATGCCAGGCATTTTTGAAACTGTTTGCCAACATGCTTGATGATGATGTCAGGCAGGTGTTACTGTTCGTGGTAGCTCCTGTGAATAGTTGTCAAAAAAATTGTTAACTGATTGTTGGTAATTTTTCCCCTGTAGCAATTTAATGGTGGACTTTGGACTATCCATTCTTTAGTAAAAAAAAATGTTCAGTATCACTCTATGAAGTTTGTGCACTGAGTTCAAACACACCATATATGTAACTTTAGGTTAACTGACTTTCAGATCGCCCTCTAAAAATAAGAAGGTTCTTTGTAGCAACATGAATTTATTACTGAGATACATTTCTCTTAGATCATTCTCAGTCAGAATACAGTAAGAACTTGCCCTATGCATATTGGAGGGCCATGGACGGGATTGTCCAATTATGTGCAGAGAAGGGGTTAATACCAACTGAAGCCAGGAAAACCAATAAGAAAGGTGCAATAAAGTACACTGAGGAGGCCAAAACTCATGGATTATCTATTCAACAGGTTTGTATAGGATCTTCTTTTGCCCAGCAAAGTACAGCAACTCGATGTGGCATGGGCTCAACCAGTCTGCATGATTCTGCCAGCCATGCAGTCTCGATACCCGCCCATAATTGCATCAGTGTTGCAGATGCAGGCTCTTGTGAACAAATGGATCATTCGATAATATTCCACAAATGCTTGATGGGATTCACGTATGGTGATTTTAGGTGACCAATTTATTCATTGGAATTGTCCAGAATTCTCATACTAATTGCGAGTAATGTTTGTCTGGTGACATAGTGCATTGCCCTCCTGGAACATCCCATCATAGTTAAGTTACATAAAGGCCATGAAGGGCTGCAAATGGTTACTAAACAGTTGGACATAATTCCCAGTCATCGGGAGGCCCAATTTGACCAGAGAATCTAATCCCTGCCATATAAATACGCCCCATACCAAGATGGAGCCACCACTAGCTTGCAAAGTGCCTTCCTGACAACATGGCTACATGGCCTCATGGGGTCTGCACCACAGGCAAACCTATCATCAGCTTGAACCAACTTGAATCCTGTTTCATTGGACCAATCTATTTGTTTCCATTCATCTAAGTTCCAATGAATATGTTGACGAGCCCAAGTGAGGTGCAGCCTCTGATGGCGTGCTGTGTGCCTGTGACACTCTGGTCAGCCTTGTGCTAACATATTTCATCAGTACCTAATTTCGCAGTGTCTATTATGCCCTTCATTGAATGTGGTTAATTGACACAGTGCTGTGTATATCTTACAAAGGACCATTCTGCTCAGATGTAGGAATATGCACCCACTTCTTTGCTAGAGTGGGCCCACTCTGCCATGATCTACCCTCTGTACCTGAAACTGAAACACTCCCATAAATTTATCACTGACAGTAGAGATATGGACTTCGGTTACTTGGCAAACATATGCAGTATAATTGAATTCGACCTTACATATATAATTTTACACTATCCTCTTAAATTTCCCTTTTCTACCATAGATTATTGTTGAATCTGATTATTACACTACAGTCCAAAGTTCAAGGATCAAGCTGATTATGAAAAATCTTTTATTAAGCAAATTAGTTTCCACATCCTATTCTGAAATAACATCCGTGACATGCCATTTTTTTTAACTGAGAAAAAAAATGATCCAATGAAAGCAAAAGTTGGTCGTGAGCTCAGTCCTTCTCTGCATATCCTCCATTTAAGGCAGGGTTGTCAAGATTTCTGTCCGCGGGCAGCACCCATGGACGCGGGTAATCTTCCTTACCCCCCTTATTGCACATTACGTTGATCAGTTCCTTAAAGTTGAGTTGCTAATTATCAATTAGACATTGTAAAAAAAAAAAAAAAAAAAATTTATTTCCTTCGTTTTAATGTGACAATTTTTTCGATATCAGGTAGAATTGTATCTTTTTTCCTCGATAGGACACGATTGCATATTAAGAATTTCGAATCCGATCTGTGAACAATGGGGAAAAAACATTCTCCCTCTCCGGTTTAAATTCCCATAAAAGTGATTTTATGCTTTTTCAAAATGTGTGCCATGTTATGCGAGAAGAAAAACAAGCAATTATCAGTAACAAAAGAAATAATGCCCCATTTAATGCAATCGCCCCCTAAAGTCTGGCAACACTGCATAGGAAAATCTATACCCACTCCCCTCCTGAGTTTTGGACTACCTCCTCGGCTTTGCCCGTTAGCTTTGTCCGCAAGCATTTTATGTTGCACGCGGGCGACATACACGATTTAGACGGCTCTGATCTAAGGCAACACATTTTTCCAATGAGGTGATAGAGATCATCTTTGAAGAAGTCTTCTTTTTGATTCTTGAGTAAGAGTTTTACCTCAACCACCTCATTGTCATCTTTGAAGTGTCTACTACCAAGTGTTTCTTGAAGTGGTGAAAGGGAAAAGTCACTGGGGAAATAAGGGAGATGAGGCAGAATTTCGTAACCTAAGTTGCCTGCAAGTTTCTTAGTGTTGTGAGAAGAATGGGCTGGTGTGTTGTCATGATTGTGAGCATTCTGCAGCGCTTGGTCTTGATTTCGACCCATATTGTATGGTTTTTGTAGCGTTCCCCTGTTATTGTAATACCTTTTGGGCATAATCAGTTGGAAGCACACCACGGAAATCCAGATCACTCATTCAGCATCAAGGATTCTTAACATTAATCACTTACAACTGTCGATATTCCTTCTATCCTTCGTCCTGATAATGTCCAGATAATCAAGAAGGCAGCCTTTTTACGCCAACAATGCTGCACAAGATCAGAATGCTGTCTGCTATAAAACACCTTAATTTATACAGCTTTCACAGGTGCAAATGGCATTCTGGCAGGATTCAGAGGCTATCCAAACATGTGCAATTCAGTTCTAAATGTCTCTGATTGGCTGCTTTGGATGTCTTCTAATTAGTTTGGACACTCAGCACCAACTAGTGAGAAAATACTGTATGCAAACATTTATTAAAATATGAGAAAATAACTCAGATATGCTAAGGAAGAGAACAAACTCTTTAAGAAGCTCAATAAGCCTAACAGGCTGCATATCCGAGTATAAGTCACTCAGAGCATACTTCGCAAACTGAAAAGACAGTTTGCGAATAAAGTTTATCACTTAATACAAGTCAAAGGTCGATGACAAGCTCAAGGTAGGGCATAAAACAATATTTCTTAAGGAGTAAATCCATCAGATGGCAGAGCACCATTGCTCCCGTGCACATTCCCCTCCTTAAAAAAGAACACTTTCACTTAACTTGGATAGAAATAGAATATCATTAACTGGTATTTTGTCACACATCTCTCCCCTTTGGGAACGCTTATCTTCTCCACATTAAAGTTTTCCTGTAGTCCCTTTTTGGTCGTGGACGAAAATTAATTTTCTCAATGTGCCTTCCTCGGGCATGTGGACCTCTTCTAAACTTGATGCAGGTTATTCATCCTCTGGTACATCAAACGGAGGCACTATGAAAGTCATCTGATCTGGAACTGGCGGAAGTTCAGCATCAATGGAAGTTGATGGTTGATTCCGTTCTGTATGAAGTTCTGGCTCAGGTTTTACAGGTATTTCGTCAGAGATCTCCCCTTCTTTCAAGATAGGTAGTTACATCCCAGAAGTGGTTACTGCATCCACTGGTGAAGACTCGATCGTTGCACTGATGCTTTCATTGGAGCTGCTGCATACGGAAAACGGCAAAATAATTCATCCCAATGCAGCTTATGCTAAGCCTGTTTCACAATTACAGTTTGCAGGCAGAAAACAGGCAGATGCAGAGCCCACAATGCAAGATAAAGATTTTTCGCATGGACTGCCATTTCACAATGAGAGGAATTCGACCACATTGCTCTTCACAAGACCTTTGCATACGGAATTTTCAATTCAAGCTGGTTCTGAAATTTAGAGGACCCACAACTATTATGCAGGTGCATTTTTCTGCAAATCCACAAATGCGTCAACCAATCAGAAAACATCAGCTTTCGGTATATCTTTGCCATATTGGGCGAACATACTGTCAATGTGAAATTGGCATTTGGGCATATAATTTTAAAAATATTGCTAGCATAAACAACCGTCACCTATGAATGCAACGAAGGTCACTGCGAGAAGCCATATTGTGTGACATTGATCTGGTTTGGAAATGAACCACTCTGAAAGCAGTTAAAGCGTCTGCAGTTTTAATTGTGAAATGGAAGCAGAAAGTTGTTAAATCGCCCGCTTCGCGAGCGGAAGCACTAGGTTTTACCTTAATGTCAACTGTTTTTGTTCATCCTTTCAACAAGAATGTTGGAGATTAGATGTAGGGCAGTAGAAAAATAGCAGTTTATACCCAAGTCCTTAGTGACCAAACATGTCAGCTCCGATGTAAAGTTCGGCCCCCCCCCCCGTCACTAATTCTTTAGGTATCCCATGCCTACAAATGACCTTCTCAGCTAAGGCCTTGGCAATCATGTCGGTAGATTGGTTCGATATGGCCTTACCTTCAGGGTAATGAGTAAAAACGTCAATATATATTGGAATGTATTTATTTTCTTGTTCTGAATAAGGGAAAAGGCCAATTACATCCATTGCAATTTTTTGGAAGAGGTAGGCTGCTTTTAGGCCCTCCTGGAATATTGTGAAGGGTCCCTTCTGAACCCTTCTATTATGAGGTTTACACCTTTGACATACTTTACAATTCTTAATGTAGTTATAGACATTTTTATACACGTTAGGCCAGTAGATTCAGAGTTAACTATTCCCAAAATTTTGTTCACTCTCTTATGTCCAGCAAGGTGAGTACTGTGAGCCATTTCTATCGAGTTTAGTTTTACCTCCTCCCAAGCTCACGACTTTAATTATTTCTTACCACGACCTAGCTTTCGCTTAAGATATAACACTCCCTCTTTAATCATGTAATTTCTATCATTCTTTTTCTTTTGATTACTTCTTTTAGGACAGGATCAAGAACCTGCAACAGAAAAAACTTTTCACTCCAGTCAGTTTGCATGTGAGAACATGCAACAAATCAGCAATATGATTTTCACTCCCCCTGACAGAATTAAGTTGTATTCTTCTGTCTCAATTGACCACCACAGGAGTCTTTGGGTTGTTCCTTTCATAGTTTTAATAAATGATAGATGTTTATGTTCTGAGAGGATTCTAACGGGGAAGCCCAATATTATGTCTAAAGTACCTTATTGCCAGTATAATAGCTAAGGCCTACTTATCAATTGTACTATAATTGAGCTGGCTACCTTTTAACTTGGCACTTTAAAAAGGCCACTGGCTTCATATTTCTATTATATTTCTGAAGCAAGGCAGCACCAATTGCTTCAAGAGATGCATCAGTGTGCAAAAAAAATTCTGTCATCATCAGGGAGCATCAAGACAAGGTATCTACTTAAGGTCTCCTTCACTAAACAAATGTCTTTTTCACAACTTACATCCCAATTAAATTTTACATTTTTTCGTGAGATTAATGATGGGCAGTAAATGGTCAGATAAACTTTCTAAGATGGCCTATAGTTACAATACATGTAGTTATAAAACGATTACATAGACTTTCTGATCCATTACATTATGACCACCTGTTTAACACAGGACCATCTTTTGGTAAAACCATGTACATGAGGTGAGGCACTGACTTCACTTGGTGCTGATAGATAATCTGAAATATACTACAACTGGTTTTCTAGTTCCCATACATTGCAAGGTCGTATCCATCGAACTGTGCATTTATTTGGGTATCAAAGTTTACGTTGTAATTTAGCGAATCTGCACCCGACTATCCACATGATGGACCAGAAAACGTGACTCACTGAACCAGGCAACTTTCTTCCAGCCCTCTATATTCCAATTGCTGTGCTCACACGCCCAGTGAAGGCGCAGTTGGCGTTGGCATCCTTGTAACCACAAGGACTCACCTGGGGCAACGGCTACACAGGCCCGACACAAAACGCTATGCTGAACTGTGCACCAGGACACATCTGGATTACTACTGTTGTAGCTGCACTGTAACAGCAAACAATGTGTGCTTTACAATACTGCATTATAAAGCCGAAACTAGTCGTCGTTTTTATAATGCAGTATTGTAAAGCCTCTATTTTTTTCGTTAAGAAGTACAATACTGTGACCATTCCACTACAAAACAATGTGTACTAGTCTTCACTCCCCTCTGGAATCAATGCACTGTGCATGGCAAATGGCAGGACGGCGACTCGTCATTTCTCCATCTTTACACCACTTTTAATAAAACTCACAATGACTGCACATAAACAGCCCACAAAAAGCACCATTTCTGAGATCACCATTCAGAGGAATCTGGCCATCACAATTTGTCCTTTGTCGAAGTCTGATAAACCTGCTGCTTTTCCCATACTGGAAAAATTCAGAAACCCAGTTCACAGACAGTTTATCTGTACTTTGTTGGGCCAGCTTTTGCCTTCAATACCGCAATGATTCATCTTTGCATCGACTTCATGAGATATTGAAAGGTGATGTGAGGAATCTGACACCATGTCTTATGAATGGCACTGTCCAGTTGTAAGAGATTTGAAGGTTGTGGAACCAGCTGCCTGATGGCTGTTTAAACTTCGTCCAAAAATGCTGAATTGGATTGAGATCTAGTGATTGTGGGGGCTGCCTAAGCAAGATAAAGTCTCCCTCTTGTTCTTGAAACCACTCCTGCAGAATACTAGCACCGTGGCATGGCACTGTCTCATTGGAAGAAGACATCTCTGTTGGGATACGCCATCAACATGATAGGATGAACTTGATCAGCAATGATGCTTGAGTATGTTTGCTATTCAGACGTTGTTCCGCACGAATTGAAGGATCCAAACCATGCCCCAAACCATAACACTGCCCCCACCAGCTTGAAGGGTTGTACTCGTGGATGTGGAGTCCATACTTTCATGCAGTTTCCACCAAATTCTCACACTGCCATCTGCATGAGGCAACTGGAAACGTGATTCGTCAGACCCCAGGATTTTTTTCCAATGCTCGACTGCCCTTGTGTTCCTGTGCGAATTGAAGAAATTTTATCTTGTTAACTGCAGACAGCAAAGGTGCTCAGACAGGCCTTCGGTTCATATCCCATATGGTGAACAGCGTGTTCAGAGATCATTTGAGAGAATCCCTGATTAAAATCTGCAGTTATTTGATGCATTGTTGCTCTTCTGTTGTCTTGTACCAGTCTTGCCACTTTCCGTTCTGCCTGAACATTGATTAATCACTGATGGCCACAACTCGCACGTTCAGACCCAGTTTTCCAGCAGACAGTACAGTCTTTAAACACTTTAAAACAGCTGCTCTTGAACATTTAATGAATGCAGTTGTTTTGCTGATACTCGATCCATGGTTCCAAGTACAATCATCCCATGTTCAAAGGCTATTAAATGTTTACCCATATCTTCAGAAACAAATCACTTCTACCATTGTGGTAAACTACCTGCTTCCCTATTTCTAATGGTCTGGCCCCTCTAGCAACTTTTGCGCGAAATCATAGCTAATATGCCTACAAACGTCAGGTGGTCATAATAATCTCGCCACTCAGTGATAAAGTGGTAGGAGCTGCATTTGCACCGAACACGTGTAACGGGCGAGCTCAATACTCTAAGTCCGAGGTGATCATAATGTAATGGCTCATTAGTGCAATTCTCTATTTAAAATTTTGAATAACAAAAGAAACTAACTCAAATGCTACAAAGTGTTAAATAAACTTTGAGTCTTCAATTGTTAACAAAAAGTTCTTATACATGGTTTTTTTGTTTGATAAATTAAATCATCCATCAAATTTAATCTCAAATGGCAAAAGAAGCATAACATAATGCCAGACGTGATCACCCCTAACCATTTGTAACAGTGCGTAACGTTGTCCAAAATGCCCACCCCTTCACTCAAGCATTACGTAATTTATGGATAATCTCTTACGTATCTATCTCTTATGTAGTTTTGGTTTAATAAAATTTAATAGGCTTTCTTCTTCATCAGTGACAGGTTTTCTGATTGCCATAATAAGACTCGTATACAGGGTGTAATCATAATACAAGGACATTTTTATTTCAACATAAAGGGAAGAGTTACAGGAAACTTTTAAGTTTTCAAATTCTTAAGTACAAAACCAAAAGTTGTTTATACACAGAAGAAAAGCAAAAATTTAAAATGTCCAAAAGAAAGTGTCTATTACAACTTCTTGGCTATTATTGTGCTCTAAGTATTTCTTTGTTCAAAATTTTATTTCATCTCTTGCACTAGACGCTTTCCCAAATTACTGAAACTGTGACGATTGCTTTGATCCTTTTCTTTGGTCACAAAAGAGAAAATTCGATGGCGATGATAAGGCAGGCCTAAAATCTCATGAAGGCACCAGGAGATAATAAATTTAATCATATAAAGTGGCATGAGTAGTACTGGCTAGTAATTGCTAGAGGGAGTTATAAAATGACTAGACATGCTGTTTAACTGGGACAATATAATAAAGAAGAACAGGGGGGGGGGGGGAAATGTCACTCCAAGATGAAAAATTGTCACAAAAATAATGTGAAAAAAAGATTGAACTAATATTTGGCGGACAAGATTACTTTTTATTATTTTGGCTATTGTTCCTGTCCACAGTGTATTAAGTATTCCAATGGAACTTAGATCATGAGAAAATGAAGGGCAAAACTATGTATGAGATTAATCACTACATGGAGTGTCCCCTCAACTCATATTGCAAACTAGCTTTCAGGACAGTTTGAAGAACTCTAGAGAATAACTCCATGATGACTAGATGTAGATTGTTGAAAGACATTTTGTACTTTTAATGATTGTTCTCATCTGACATACTGACAATCTTCAATGTTGCCACTATGAAGCGATTCATTCTCTCAGAATTAGGTTACATTTTTTTTGGCGATTTGTTTCAAATTTTTTCATTATCACACATGAAGCGATGAATCTGAGGTGTGTGCTTGCAGTGCATGTTACTCGTGTCTCCAATGGCTGTTCAGCTGCTGTATCTCTCTTGTTCAATGGGAATGGTTGTCTTGCTTCACAGTCACAAGTCGACGTCATACTCTTCCCCAGATGTGCAGTACTGTCTCTTTCTCTTGACCTTCTTATCCTTTCTTTCCTGTTATCTCTTTTGTGATGGTCCTATCTAAGAAAGATCTGCTTGGCTCTTCCAGCCATGTTTATCTATTGATCAGTGATGTGCTTCAGTTAATCAGCTTCTCTTAGAATAAGGAGCGTTCAAAAAGAAACGAGCCGGAGGCCTAGGAACAGAAACCAGTACTTCTATGTCAGAAGTATTGGCCCTGGCTGTTGAGGCACTTGTCCCACTGCGACACAAGGTGGTGAATGGCTGTCTCGTAAAATTCCCGGGGCTGCATTGTGAACCAGTTCCGCACGTACTGCTTGACGTCGTCGTCAGAGGTGAATCGTTTGCCCCTCAGAGCCCATCAACCAGCTGGACGATGTCATCGTTAATGTGGTTTGGTGTTCCAGACCGTGCATCATCGGCTAACGACACCAGTCCTTCCCTGAACCGCTTGTGCCATGCTTTGACCCTTGCAAGGGACATGCAGTGTTCACCGTACACTTGTGACATTCTTCGATGAATGTCCATTCCCCGTATTCCTTCCGCTGTCAGAAAACAAATAACACCTCTTTGCTCTTCTTTTGAAGCCTCCATTTCACTTATTCACTGCTTATACAACTGTTGGACGATTGACGCTTGCTTCTGCTTCCTTTGTATAGTCAAGTGACTTCCACCATCACCCTCTAGCGGCGGGCTGTGAACTTCCGCGCTCTTATCGGAACCACTCTGTGTTACACACGCAACCATATCACCATTCAGTCACCGGTTTGCACATTCCAGACTCCAGCTCGTTTCTTTTTGAATGCTCCTTATAGTATATCTCAGAAACCTTTAATGATCATCTGCCTTGTGGAACACAATTTGATGGTCATCTTTTTTTTTTCTTCAGTATATCAGTCCGATACCCTAATAATCTCTGCAACATGGCTTTTGAATGGCTGGCTATCATTGAGCCTGCTGATGACCCTCTTTTCGTTTGGTCTCTGGCTTGCATCCCCTTGCTGTGATGAAAAATTTGTTGTTTTTCATAACTTAGATTGCTGCATTATTCTATTTTGGCATTCATTTGTATTAAAGTACCAAGTGTACAAAAGTCTCCTTCCTTCAGTAGTGATTGTCCCTGGTGGAAGCATCGCTAAAGTTATATATTCTTATCTCAAGGTCAGTTTCACATTGCACACTGCTTTCTTTTCATTATTGGATGGTTACAGGATCTATGGTTTTCTTTTTCATACATGCTTACTCATTTATATTCCTAACAAAGCGTCAGATGTAAGTGTTAGTCTGCAGATGATTCACTCTTAAGCTGCAGCCACACATAGCAACGGATGCTGTTTTCCACAGCAGGTTTGAATATGCTACGATTATGACATTCCTGGAGTAATAAATAAATCATTCCTGGAATAAATAATAAAATACGTAAATATATATACAATGTATATTATTAAATAATGAAATAAAGAAATATGCTTTACAATATCTTTGTCAAAATAATAGTATATTTAGAAAATAGGTGGGAATTACAGCCAAATTTGCTGGTTACATTGCAATGACACAAACAGTTGTGAAGGCCTGGATAGGCAGCCTTCACAATAGCATGTGTGTCTTTTGACAGGACTCTCCACACAAAGCTCTGACAACACAAGAATGGATGGCAACCTGCCAGGTAATGGCAAACATCCAAAAGGACCATTTAATTCAGGCAATTCAATGCTTCTGGTCTCGCACTGAAGCCGCCATTGCGGCTAATGGTGGTTACATCGAATAAACCAGTTTTCCAGCACTTCCTACATATGTGTACCTAATTTTGTATGAATAAAATAGCGTGTTTAGCTTACATGTTTTGTTCTACTATCTGCATCATATCCCTGAATATTCTATGCACCTGTATGTAAAACATCAAACAACTCGTAATGACGTGTCATGAACGAATATATAACAGTAATTAATAAGTTCAAATATGGTCATTCAGTCGAACCTGTTCAGTGGATCCTATTCTAATGCTTTCAAAACTGAGTCAAAGATTTTGGAAATACAGTCAAACCTCGATATCTCGAAACATTTTTATTTCTCTGGATTTTCACTATTAATTCAATGTAATTTTCCCTCATTCTATCAAAAAGTTTTCTTGGAAAACCTCTCTATGTCAAATTTTGATTCGTGTGCCAGTAAAACGCATATTTAAATTCATTAGAGTTAACATTTTTCCATTATGAGAAATTTTCGTACAAAGACGAAAAAATTTGACGTAACTTCTGGTAAAATTAGATGTTTCTTGTAGGTTACGAAAAAAAAATTACGAAAAATTTTTCGATCTCTTTGGCAAGTGTCTGTTGCGTACAGCATATTTCAGCATGCATAGTTCGTGCGTTTCTGACCTTAATGGCGACCCTTATACATGGCATAACTCTATACATGTACCATTTTATCTCGTATTGTTCTCTGTACTCTCACAGTATCTTTATTAAACTGAAAATCTTGATTTAAAAGAAATCCTCCATATTTCAAACCTTCTAGTATCTCGAATTCTTTTCTGCTCCTGTGAATTTCGAGATAGCAAGGTTCCACTGGAATATGTTTCAAATGGTTTATGTGAAGTCAACTGGTTCAGCCTTTTCGATACTTGGTTGTGATATTCCTTAACTGTATTAGAGTGGAATCGCTTCAAAGAAATAAAAGGGTTCCAATGATTGCATTTGAGGTGAAACACGCATAAGCATGGAAGCTTGTATCTAAGTGGTCGCTATGGTGAAAAATTTTTTTCTTCAAATTTTCATTGCTTGAAGAGTGAGTTTATGTACTGGGTAGTTAAAATTAAAGTTCCCCGCTTCTGTGCGGGCTGCAGACTGCGTTATTGCATGGATAGTGGTGAAACTTTGTGTATAGGCTATGCAAAGAATTCCAACGGAAAATTTATTAGTGCATACGGTTGCCACCAGAGGAAAAAGTGCTGTTGAAATGCTGTTAGAGGGACTTTTCAATAAGCACACCCTCTGCGTTGATGATATGCTGGAAGCGCAGGGCAGCATGGTCAAAAGTAGCACGAAGTGTCTCCTGTGAAATGGCTGCAACATGACGAATGTTGTTGGCTTTCAGTTCAGGCAAGGTCTGTATGCCTCCATGATAAACACGATCCTTCAGGGTTCCCCACAGTCAGAGGTCACAGGGATTAAAGTCTGGTGAACGGGCAGCACACTTAACTCCCCTGTCTCTTCGAATTTCTGTATCATCTTTCGTAAACCTCTCGCCATCATGGGTCCTGTTTGCAATCCCTTCACACGCCAATATTCTCGCAGTGCTGCTGTTCAGGTAATAGAGATTCACCAAGAGCGCACGTTCTTTCTTTCCCAATGGCATGGTTCACAGATGCTTTGCGCTTTTGCATTCAGTGGCAACCATATGCAGTAATAAATTTTCCATTGGAATTCTCTTCCCCATGCTTTGCGTAGTCTCTACACAAAGTTTCATCATTATCCATGTAATAACATGGATACGCAGAAGTGGGGAACTTTAATTATAACCACCCAGTACATATAATCATTAACATCTAAATATCTGTGTCATTCACTGAGTTAGTAATAAAAGAACACGAAAACAGTCTATGCAATATTAAGAAATTTTCAGCTTCATGAACAGTTAGTAAATTAGATTGCAAGGTTCACCCATTCAAATGGGCCTAAGAAGAACACAAGATTTTAGAATAATCTAGCATTTCAATTTTTCTCAATTTATCTCTTTGAATTTTAAGTTAATGGAGTGTCTCATTTGGATGTACAAAAAAAAAATTAGTTAAGGCATCGTTATCCAACGATAAAAGGGTTTTAGCATCAAAATGTTACGAGCAATAGCAGCTTGTGACTATAATAAGTGGAGGGGCACAAATACAAAATTTCAGGTTCTTAGGCCTTTTCCTATAAAAGTTGTAGCTTGATTTGTATTTGGAGCCTTGCGGCCCATGCCAAGGCCTCAGTGGACTATATTAATTTTAGTGTGTAATAGCTAAAATTTTAAGCAACACATTATAAATATAAAACATTTCAGGTTTCTGGACTTCTGGTTTTAAATTTATAGCTTGATTTGAGATTGAGGCCGCAAGGCCCCTGCCAAGAGACTTATATAATTTTTAATATAGATTAGCTAAATTTTTTAATACCACACTATGATTAAACAAAATTTCAGGACCATAGGCCTTTCTGTTCAAATTTTATAGCTTCAATTGTATTTGAGGCCGCCAGGGGCCCCCGAGGCCTATACAAGATATATTTTCTCCTTGTATATTGTCTATAATTTTTAAGTAACGCACAGTAAAAATATAAAACTTCCAAGTTCTTAGGCCTTTTTTTTATTCAAATGTTAGAGCTTATTTGTGATTTGGGCTTCAGGGTCCCTGTCGAGACTTGTCTACGACTTATATCAGTTTTTAGTGTATATTAGCTAAATTTTTAAATAATTTTCTATAAGTAAACAAAATTTCAGATTTCTAGACCTTTTCGTTCAAAAGTTATAACTTTATTTGTATTTGAGCCTCTGGGTCTTCTGGCAGGCCCCATAGGCCTACATCACATTTCTTGTATATTTGCTATATATTTTTCATACCACACAATAATATACAAAATTTCATGTTCCTAGGTCGTTCCATTCAAATGTTATAGCTTCAATTGTATTTGGGGCCTCGGAACCTCTGGTGGGGCCCTAGAGGCTTATATCACTTTTCTTGTATATTGGTTTTGTTTATTTAGAACCGCACTATAAATTTACGAAATTTCAGAATTTTTGCCCTCTCTGTTCAAAAGATAAAAAAGGAACCATGAAGTTCATACAAGTGGCCCCTGAGGGGCCCCAGGCCACCCAAGAGGATTCGCTATATTTTTAGCACCATCTTCTCTATAGGGCCTACATGTGTAGAAAAGTTTAAGCCTCTAGGTCAATTCTTTCAAAAGTTATGGCATCAAAATGTTCGAGGAGTAGCGGGAGGATTCGCCATACTTCAAATAGAGTTCTTTAAATTCTGACGTCAAACAGTCAAACTCTGATGTCACAAATTGCTCAAATGCAATCAAAACTCCATAGACTTGAAAGTCAGTCAGTTGGGGAAATCACAAAACACGTGGTTTGGTCCACCCTAGAAGATTCACTATATTTTTTGCTCTGTCCTCTGTATAGGGCCTACATCTGTAGAAAATTTCAAGCCTCAAGGTCAATCTTTTCAAAAGTAATGGTGTGTGACATACATGTTATATACATCTGTACCGTCGTTAATAGGGTTTTAGATGGTGCTAAAACCCTGAAAACTGAAATCAAAAACATACAATTTATGTAAAATACAGAAAATTTACCTTTAGCAAAAAACTTCATTAGTAATTGGCATCATTTTCCACTTGTAATGATATAATGTTTTCTTTGATCGCACATGGATTTCTTCTTAAGAAATCACTTGCTTTTTCAACAGCATCTACTAGTTGTTTATGAGAGTCACTTTCATAATAACCACATTTAGTCAATTCATCTTCCCCATTTCTCACGTCTAATCCATGTATTTGACTGAACAATTCCTTCATTTGTTCCGGAAGTACATAATGTTTATTGGGTGCTATATAGTGATTAGGTATATACTGAGTACTAGTATAGTCAAATCTAAAGGGAGAAAAAAACAATTGGTTATTTAAAAAATAAATACAAAACGCACAAAGAAAGCAGTTTAAATTTGTACAAGATTAATCTAGTCGAACCCTGATAATTTGAATCTTTAGAGGAGCAGATAAAAAATTTGACCAGTAAATCGAAAACTAGGCTACATGACAACTACAAAGATTACAGAATACTCATAATGTTTCTATAAATATGATTATTTTTAATGAGATCCATATACAAATACACTATGGACCTCTTAAAACGCGGTCCGTTCCAACACGAAATCAACTCTAATGCTGTTTTGGCATGGTTTCCGAAGTCTACTTCGGGTTCGTAAAAATTTTCGAAAGGCATCTCTTCACGATTTTTGAGCATTTATTTTTCATCCGATGACATCTATATATACAGGGCGTTTCAAAAATACTTTCACAAACTTTGGGGACAGGTTCCTTACACCAAAACAAGAAAATAAAAAAGTTCATATAAACATATGTTGGAAAATCCTTCGTTTTCGAGTTACTAATGAAAGTTTACAAAGTAGGTGAATGGAGCGCATCCACGCAAATTTATAATAAATGCTCGAAATGTTCTCCTCTTGCTTCTAAACATGCATGCACTCGTCGACTCATACTGTCGCACCATTTCAATTACTCCCTGACGGTTTCGAATGGTTTTGCGAGAAAAATTTATTTACCAACGCAGAATAGTTACAGCAGTTGTAACGAGTAAATTACCAACTTGTGCACATTACGCATAACCAAAGCACGGACGTGACTTTACACAACATTCCATACAGCCGTTGCATTACTGTCTGCCTAAGTCATGGCTGAATACTCTGCTGAAGAGATGGTGGATGTTCATCTCATCTATGACGAGGCTCGCGGTAATGCAAGAGAGGCTGAACGACTTTACCAAGAGCGATTCCCAGCTGGACGACACTCTTGTTGTTCCACGTTTGTCTCCATTGACCGGCGCTTGAGAGAAACTAGGATGTTGCTTCCCGGCAGACATGATGCTGGTGCTCCATTGATCAACTACTGTAACTGTTCTGTGTTGGTAAATAAATTTTTCTCACAAAACGTGGTGTAAAGAAAAGTTGTTTGTTCCAACTATCCCTACTACCTCTCCAAGTTTGGCAGTGGAATTAATTTTCACCCTGAATACCAAAAATTACAGTATATTAATTTTATTGTTAATGTTAGCAGTTTCAGAAAGGGACCAGTTTCTTTATATGGCATTAAACAAAGCATAAAAACAAATTATTTTAAGATGACTTAATCGATACACGAAATACACTTATCTCATTTCTTTAATATAGCATGATTCAGAAACGCAAAAACTATAGCTATCATTCCTTGAAATGAACTTGGCAACCATGAGAGAATCTATTAGGCAGTTTGACTGTCCCATACAAAATTCTGGGTCTAATTTGGCCTTTATGGTGAATTAACAGTTGAATAGCAAAACACGTGAAATAGATTTTGCCTAAGGTCTGAATGCATGCTACTGAAACATGATCTCACAACCAATTACGAAGCATTTGCAGTCACATGAGAATGTTTACATTTTTCACTTGTTTATTATTGCGCTTTTCTTGAAAAATATTTATTTAATTTTTCCTTACCTCATACGAGATGTTAATCAAGTATTTACTAAAATTCTAAGAAAATCTGATTGCATTTTATCGATTATGCATAATGCCTATTTAAACAGAACTAAATGCAATTTATAGAAACCAGATTTATTGTATAAATTATATATGAATAAGTGATTCGAATAATTTAAAAGTCTTACCTTACATTAATAGTACATGCATAATCAAACTTTTTCCGGTTATCATGAGAAAGAGACATCACAGCTTCACAGAATATATCTTCCACACTTGAACGGTAAAGACTCTGCATGAATAAGACAAAAATATTTTGAATTATATTTTCATAGAACAAGAGAAATGCAAGGATAATAATAATAATTGATTACGAACTAAGTTAATACACCAACCAAATAACAGATTTTTTTATATATGGGTTTATACGTAATATATGGATACTGGCAATATATATACAATCTTCGGATATTGCGAATTTTGGATAATGCAAAAGAAAACCTTGGTCTCTCCAATTTCATATTAAGCGGATTATACTGTATTTACATGCTTAGTCTAATGGGGCTCTAAGCACTTGCTTAGTCTGCTTATGTACAATGATCCTTTGTTGGACAACCTGTATGATCATCTGAAATAACTAAAATTTAAAAGGATAAAAATCAGCTAAACTCACCTGTTTATTCTGCAAGGCAATATATTTATAATAAGCTCCTTCACTGTTAATTAGTAAGATTATGTCAGATTTATTCAATTTATTAATAATATACATTGCCCGATTTTCTTCTATGTCATTGACATCTTCATCATTTGAACAACACCATACCTGTAAAAAAAAAATCTTAATTTAATATTTTATCCATCGTTAATGTAAATTATTATTAATGCTTAATTAATTACAATGGAACCTCAACTTTATGTTCTTCATTGGCCCATCAGCCAAAAGCGTACAAAACGAGAAAATGTAAAATTGAGGTGAGGGGATCGCCGTTTCAAATATCAATAAATACTACAACGATAGAAAGAATACCTAAATCTGTTGTCCACAACAGCAAATAATTCTGGATGCACATTTCGATCACCTTGTAACACCAATACAAGGAAATAATGAAAGAAAGCGTTAAGCAATATATTTTCTACAGGGTGTCCGAAAAGGATTGAGGACAAATTCCATGACCCATAGACAATCAGTACGGCCAGAAGGTGTTAACATCTTGAAATTCCACCTGCAGACTGGTTTGGAATTCAAAGCAGAATGTATACAAGAAATACATTTTGCCTATTGTGAAGCACTTTTCGGACACCCTTTATACATATTTGGCAGGCGCGTTTTAAAGGATTTTTCATCAACAGACCTGAGCAAAGAATAAAGAACGTAGCTCTTTATATAGGCCAAGTCAAAATGATGAACCAGATTTCAGACATTTAATTGTGATGTCTAATGAACGTATCATAATGTGAAACATGCTTCGAAAGGCTAACTTTCACAGTTAGTTTCCACGTAGTGTTTTCACTTTCTACTGCTAAAGGTCAGCGGCGAGCGGATAAAGAAAATGGCATTGACTGGAGAAGAAAGATCATTCTGTGTGCTTGACCCCATGTAATTTATTCCTGTGGGGGTTTGTAAAGGATCATGTGTACGTACCACCACTGCCAATAATAATGGATGACCTGCATGCCCGCATTACTCCAGCCATTGACCGGGACATGCTACAAAAGATTTGGCAGGAGATAGACTATCGACTTGATGTGTGTCGAGTTACAAAAGGTGCTCACATAGAACACCTGTAATATGATGTGTTTGAAGTAAACTTTGAACGTTTAGCTTTCGTAGCACGTCTCACAATACCATATGTTCATTAGATTTCATAGAGTAAATTTCTGAAATCAGGCACATCGTTTTGACTTGTCCTGTATACAGAAGGAAGTTAATTGTCTAATCAGGAGCAAGCCAACAGGAATTCAAAACAAAACGGGATTCCAAAAATCATCCAAAGACGAGAGATTCTTAAAATAACCCAAAGAGTCAATCCGTGAATCTCTAGTAATTTTAGAATTTTTAATGCCACTTTTATAATCTTTATTCATAAACTAAACTGATTTTAATGTTAATTCCATGTCTATCACAAAACGAATATTCATTAAGGTTCTCTTGTGCTTTTCGATGTATCTTTCTGCCACAAATATTGTTTACTTGTTTGTACAGGGTGAGGCATTTATCTTGAGACAAATGAATATCTCGGAAACTAAGCATTGTACGAAAAAATGTCCAAAATCAAAAGTGAATTATTTTGCTGGGAAAATTCATTAGTTAAAAAATTCCCCCCCCCCCTCCCTTGTGAGGGGGACTGGCAGGAGGGGGGTAATTTTTGAACTTACCCCTTTAACTTTGAAATATTAAATAGAAACCCCTATTTTTAATGGTATATTCAGATTGCACACAATATTCGAGGAATGTTTTATTCTTGGTGTTTTTTCAACTGATCCAACCGTTCAGGAGATAGAGGCCCTCAAAGTGTGGAACTTATAAAGTTTTGAACCCAATTTTATCGATGAAGACAAAGAGATAGAGAGTGGGTCTGCAGACATTCCTATTCTATTTTTTGATGGTCTTTAAGAATCCGAATTCAGAATTTCAAAAATTTTAAATTTTTTAGTACACAAGTAAACTTTTGGGGCAACAGTCCTATGGAGACAGAGTCCTATGGATTGATTTTGGACATTTTTTCGTACAATGCTTAGTTTCCGAGATATTCAGTTGTCTCAAGATAAATGCCTCACCCTGTATATTTATGTATTTAAGTTGTTTATAATTCACAATTGCCTATCTATTGTTTGATTTTATTAAGCCTACCGCCGAGCTTGCAAGAGACAGTCCAGATCCCATCACAATGCTTGGAGGGAGTGTAGAAAAGGGGGGGGGGGAATACTTCATTGTGAGATCATTGGGAGAGGGTTTTTTTTTTTTATTTATTTATTTTTTTTTTTAGGGTTTTAGCATCATCTAAGACCCTATTAACGAAGGTACAGATGTATGTAACATGTATGTCACACGCCATAACTTTTGAAAGGATTGACCTAGAGGCTTGAAATTTTGTACACACGTAGGCCCTATACAGAGGACGGTGTGAGAAATATAGCGAATCCTCTTGGGTGGCCCGGGCCCGCTCAGGGGGCACTTGTATGAATTTCATGGTTCCTTTTTTATCTTTTGAACAAAGAGGGCAAAAAAACTGAAATTTCGTAAATTTTTCAGTGCGGTTCTAAAAAAATAAAACCAATATACAAGAAAAGTGATCCAAAGTCCCGAGGCCCCAAATACAATTGAACCTATAACATTTGAACTGAACGACCTAGGAATCTGAAATTTTGTATATTTATAGTATGGTACTAAAAAATATACAATATATATAATAGCAAATATACAAAAAATGTGATGTAGGCCTATGGGGCCCGCCAGAAGACCCCGAGGCCTCAAATATAAATCAAGTTATAACTTTTAAATGGAAAGGTCTAGAAACCTGAAATTTTGTATATTTTTTTAGTTTGGTACTAAAAAATATAACCAATATAGAAGGAAGCTGATTTAAGCCTGTAGAGTCCCGCCACGTGCCTCGAGGCACCAAACAAAATTGAAGCTTTAATATTTGAACGGAAAGGCTAGGAACCTGAAATTTTGTATATACTTAGTGTGGTACTAAAAATATTGCAAATATACAAAAAAGTAACATAGGCCCCAGCAGAGCCTCATAGGCCCCAAACACAAGCAAAGCTACAACTTTTAAACGAAAAGGTCAATAAATCTGAAATTTTGTTTACTGATAGAAAATTACTTAAAAATTTAGCTAATAAACACTAAAAACTGGTATAAGGCTCTTGGGTCTCGACAGGGGCCCTGAGCCCCCATTCAAAAATCAAGCTATAACTTTTGAACCGGAAGTCCAGAAATCTGATTTCTTACATATTTATGGTGTGTTACTTAAAATTTTAGCTCGTACACACTAAAACCTATATAGTCCTCTCAGGCCCTGGCAGGGGCCCTAAACACAAAGAGCTATAATGAACGAAAAGGCTTAGAAATCTGAAAATTTGTATACTTATAATAGTTTACTAAAAAATTTAGCCCAAACTGGTCACGAAAAACTGGTCTAAGGCTCTTAGGTTAGGTTAGGTTAGGTTAGCCCACAGGGGCCCTGAAGCCCAAATCACAAATAAGCTCTAACATTTGAATAATAAAAAGGCCTAAGAACTTGAGGTTTTATATTTTTACAGTGCGTTACTTAAAAAATATAGACAGTATACAAGGAGACTGGTACAGGCCGTGGAGCCATTGGTGGCCTCAAATACAATTGAAGCTATAAAATTTGAACGGAAAGGCCTACAGTCCTGAAATTTTGTTTAATCACGGTATGGTATTTAAAAATTTAGCTAATCTATATTAAAAATTATATGATCTCTTGGCAGGGGCCTTGCGGCTTCAATCTCAAGTCGAGCTATAAATTTAAAACCAGAAGTCCAAAAATCTGAAATGTTTTATATTCATTATGTGTTGCTTAAAATTTTAGCTATTACACACTAAAATTGATATAGTCCTGTGAGGACTATACGACATTATATACGACATTTTGTATTTGGGCCCCTCCACTTTTTATAGTCACGAGCTGCTGCTGCTCATAACATTTTGAATGCTAAAACCCTTTTATCGTTGGATAACGATGCCTTAACTAATTTTTTTTTTATTTTGTTTTTTTAAGAAAAAGGCTGGTATGATTTCAAATTACTAGATGGAGATTGGTGGGGATTCTTCCCATGCAAATAACGATCAAAACTTACCGGTGTAAAAGGAATGAGAAGTTCTTCCTAGTCACTTAGATTTACGCTTACCCTTACTCTTATGACTCTTATACTTTATGAAGCTTATGATTCTTAGGACTCTTATTCTTCGCACTCATATACAGCTTTTAGCTCTGGTGCTGGTTCTACACTACTTACTAAGTTGCATACAAATGCACAGTGGGCCTGAACAGATATGACAGGCTGCAATATTGTATTAGTGACACTGCAAGGCTTAAGAGACAATGTATAAGCTAAAAACTACCCTTTCATAGTGAGTGATAATGCTCAAATTATAATATAGAGGCTCAAATTATAATTATAATATAATTGTCAAATTATAACATGACAATAATTTCCAGGTGCTAACTTGACTCCCACATCTCAATATGTTAATCCCTTGGAGCATATACGAGCTGAGCCTGAAAGAGCTTGAAACAATACTTCCTCTAGTGAAGTGACAGCTGTTCTTGGACAACCCATATTGCATTTTTTCAGAACATCGTTTATTTCATACCATTTAAAAGTGAGGCAACTTGTTATTAGATAGATGTTCTTATAATTTTGCATGTCAGTGCATAAGATTTTAACTGGCGACTTCAAACACGTTTTGAAATATAAGGATATCACAATTCAAAAAGTGATCATTCTCTACTCTCCAGGGATTTTTAGTATCTCCTGAGCCACTGCAGAACTCCCAGCTGGCCATGATAATACCGTTATATCTTATATCTCTGCAGATGAGATCTTATTAGGATTTAGGATGAAACATTGTGGAATTTTGCATCAATTTACATCTACAGGCTACCTACAATAAAGGAAATGAAATTATATTTAATTCACTAACCTTGCATTCAAAATACTTTTCCAGGATATCAGCAAAAAGCCCCACAACTTTTCTGTGCCATTCACAATCTACACTGAAGATGATAAACACAGTCTTCTTTTTGATATGTATTACTTCTAAAATAGAGTGAATAATAATAAAATTATTATGTACTGCAAACAAAAAATTTTTTTACTACCTTTGTTGAATAAATAAGTAGAGCTAGCTCAATTGTAAGCTTTTTTCTAATCCTTAAATACTAAACCCTTATTTTTGATATACAAACATTCTTAAACATTCCTAAAAATTACACATAACACATTAATGCATCGCCATTCTGCTGTCCAATGTTGACTTTCTTGGCACCATAGACGATGTGCCGCATGATACAGAGGGATCAAAGCATCATGGATAAATGTGAAGCATACGAGGGGCGGTCATTAAGCCATTAGAATCAACATAAAAGAATGATCGCTTGGGAAGCAGCATCCCTTGAATGCTGGAGGATACAAAGCGGCGTTTGGTGCAGTACCGGTAAATGCCGCCAGAGTCTCAAAAGAACATGGCATAGCCCCTCGGAAAATTGAAGGTGCGACCTGTGATAATTTCCTAGAGCTCCCGAGCTTTCGAACCTGTGTCAGGCTGACCCAGATAATTTTTTTGAGCGGTTATTCACTATAGACAAATGCGTCGCTCCCCTTCAAATGCAGGAACCTTTTGATGCTCTGGCAGCATTTAGCGGTATTGCACTAAACAGTGCTTTGTACCCTCCAGCACTTGAGGGATGTCGCTTCCCAGTGGCACAACACATTTTCAAAAGCAATCGTTCTTTCATGTTGATTGTAATGGCTTTACGACCGCCCCTCATATAGTTGTGTAAATTGATCGATGGAGTTCTCGTGAACTGTCGATGCTAGGAAATGGCAAAATTGGCATTTCAACAATAAGGCCTTTTTTCTTCATTATGCAAACTGATAAAGACTATTCTTTCCATTCCCTTTTTATGGCCAGGAATTATTGAGGAATTATTGTAAAGTCATGGGACTAATTACCTTTATGGAGTGTGGAAATTTGGATTTTGCAAAGGATTCTTTCGTTGTTGAAAGGCCTGATTAACCTAATGATAATTTACATGCCAAACCTCAGATGTTTAAATAATTCGAATCCAGGCTGTAGAATTTTCTTTCCTATTTTCATCAATTATTTAAACATCTGAGGTTTGCCATGTAAAAATCCTCATAAAAACATCCAATAATTACTCCTTAACGAGTATTACGCCAGTAGGAAAGATAGTCCCAGCCTGTGAACTGGGTATTGCTCCAACCAGCCCTGAGGCATGTAAATAGTGTTAATGCTTCCATGTCTGTAGTGGCGCAATTGGTTGGCGCTTCTGCACGATGAGCAGAAGATTCCTGGTTCGAATCCAGGCTGTGGAATTTTCTTTCCTATTTTCATCAATTATTTAAAATATGAGGTCTGGCATGTAAAAATCCTCATAAGAACATCCAATAATCATTTTCTAGTTCAATTTCTAAATCCAGATATTGTATTTTATTATCTTCCATGTTGTTTATAGTAAATTTGAAATCAAAAACTTTTTCTAACCTAAATTTATTTCGTTGTTTTTTATTATTAAGATGATATCATCCATGTAGCTTTTCCATAAAAGATTGAAATAATTGGTCTTGATAAGGCAATACGTTGTGAAAAATCCTTTATTCACCTACGCGTTCGTGACTAGTCGCTGAAGGCCATAACTCGCACGTTCAGACCCAGTTTTCCAGCTGATAGCCCAGTCTTTAAACACTTTAACAACAGCTGCTCTTGATCATTTAACGAATGCAGCTGTTTTGCCGATACTCGCTCCATGCTCCAAGCGCCAACAATCATCCAGCATTCAAAGGCTCTTAAATTGTGTTGTTTATTCATATCTTCAAAAACAAATCACTTCCTATTTATAATGGTCTGGTCCTCTAGCAACTTTGCCTCATAGCTAATTTGCCTACAAACATCAAGTGGTCATAATAATCTGACCCATCAGTGTATTTTCTGTTCGAATTGGAAAGTTTTTGCATAAACTGATCGAAATGTAAACATCTGTGCCAGTAAATGTGAACTTTCTCAGGAAAAGTGGATTTTGCATCTCCTGGTTCTTCACAGGATTATACAGGGTCGGGACACATTAATATGGCCACCTCTCATCGAACATGTTGGAACGTCCCATGGTATGCAGATGAAAAATCATTGCATATCATTAAAAGCTGACAACAGCAGACGTGTAGTAGCATCCGTTAACACAGCAATTGTCACCGTCATGGGCAGAGCAAGTGACCTGTCGGACCTCCAAAAGGGGATGATCATTGGCTATCGAGCCACGGGGGGGGCGGGGGGGCAGCATTTCAGGAACGACCACCTTTGTGAACTGCTCTAGGGCTGCCCTTGTGAAGGTGTACCGCGACTTGACGAACCAGACAGTTTCGAGCAACCGAAGAGGTAGCTGTGGGGCGAGCATCGGTTACGACACCTGGCCAAGAGCAACTGACACAGCAATGAACAGTGGGGCCACTACGCATGTCAGCACAAGACAGTGCAACGATCCCTCTTGAGGTTGGGGATCTGGAACAGGCGTATGGTAACAGCACCCATGTTGTTCGCCCCAATTCGCATGGACTATCGCCATTGGACCTCGGCCGAATGGCAAAGGGTTGCTTTCTCTGACGAGTCGCGGTTTCTGGTGAACAGAGTGGACGGACGATGGAGAATTCGCCGGGAAGCATCTGAGAACAGGCATCCCGACACCATCGTTGGCCGACAACAGGCTGGTGGGGGAGGTGTGACTGTTTGGGAGATGTTTTCCTGGTATGGTCTGAGTCCACTGATACCGCTGGAGGGTACACTGAATGCAGTTCGTTACCTGATGATCGTTGCAGACCAGGTACACCCCTTCATGTCGACAGTATTTCCTCAGGGTGATGGCATCTTTCAACAGGACAATGCTCCCTGCCATACTGCCAAAATTGTCCACGACTGGTTCGAGGAGCATGAGGATGACTTCAAGCTACTCCCATGGCCACCAAACTCCCCAGATCTTGAACATTTGTGGGACCATCTTGATCGCCATGTCCGCAAGCTGGACCATCCACCACGCACGGTGATGGAATTACGGGATGCACTGATCGCCGAATAGTCCCAGATACCTGCAACCACCTTCCGAGGACTTTTTGACTCTCTGCCACGTTGACTAGCTGCTGTGCTTGCCGCCAAAGGTGGATATTCCGGATACTAGCAGGTGGTCATATTAATGTGTCCCGACCCAATATATGTTTCAGCACAGAAATTTTCCTGTGAAAGTAATAGAGTGTGCAGTGTTGACATATGCACATTGTTGGGCTCCATTTCTGAGTAATGTAATTTGTGAAGTAATGAAGAAAATGTTTTGAAATTATGCACAAATAAAGATCATGTAAATGTCTCCTATCAGTAAAATGATTAAAGTTCAACAGCTGATTTTCAAACTATGGCTTCTCAAAGAAAACCAACAGAATTATGTTGCACACCAAATATTTTGTAAAAGATTATTATAAAATAAAGCATGATTTTATAAAGATAAAATTAAATGTGAGAGTATCTTTATACTTGCCTGCTATTACTTCGTCCTCATTATTAATGTTTTCACTTCTCCTACGATGTTCTAAAAAAATTCAAAAAACAGTATATTATAGAAATACACCTTAGCCCACTTACTTCGATGTAATTTACATGTAAAATACCCCAATAATACAAAAAATATTTTTATATATATTTGGTTAATACGAAAAACGTTTGGCAATTCTTTTTGTTTAAAACAAAGAAACAATTTTATTTATCGACAATTGTACATCCCATTCCTTGCTGCCAAACATACCACTGACAAATTTAGAAGTAAATTTTTTCCCACTTAAAACTACATCACACATGCAACTTGTTGATCAGTGATTTATTCAATGAAAACTCTGTTTCAAAAACATTTAGTGCGCGACATGATTTGTGTTATTGATGAAAGAGAAGAACTGTTCTATATGCCATTTTGAATGTTAGCGACGCACAGCAACAATTACCAGAAGACATAATTCTGAACCATTTCCGGAAGGCAGAGTTTCTACCATAAGTATTCTAACATAATGCGAAAAATTTTGACCCGAAAAAGCACCAAAATTTGTGGGATCGTTTTATACAACAGGAAAAAATAGTGCTACAATAACTTCAGGGGGAGGGTCTGATGAACTTCAAACGAAAATAGCATATAATATAGAATATACTGGTATATACAGCACACTACATGATCAAAGGAGTTGGGACACCCCTGTGAACACCTGGGGTGTTTCTCCAGGACTGGACTGGGCCCACTCATCAAGGTGGATGGAAACCTCAATGCTAATGGCTACACGACCATTCTGGATAACGGGGCACTTCCAGCCCTGTGGGTACACTTCGGTGACGGGCCGTTCCTCTTCCAGCACGACAATGCGCCTTGCTACAAAGCAAGATCCATATCAGACTTGTTTGACGAGATGCGGCTTGAAGAACTGGATTGGCCCCCCAGAGTCCTGATCTCAACCCCATCGAACATCTTTGGGACGAATTGGAACGACGTGTGAGATTCAGGATGGTTCGCCCTACATCTTCCAGGAACTGACCACGACACTCCTCGAGGAATGGAGGTGAATACCGTAAACTTGTGGACAGTATGCCATGTAGGGTGAAAGCAGTGATAGCAGCTTAGGGTGGTCCTACACACTACTGATTGAAGCTTTTTGCGGCGCCAACTCCTGGAAGCACTCCTGTAAGTTTCCAGGTTGGAACATGTTTAACAGCTGCTGCAATTCCGCTTGGCTCACTTCAGTGAGTCAAATCGCTGCCCTTTTAACTGCAATTTCAATTTTCGGAAGCAGTTGAAATCGCAAGGTGCCAGAGGACAGCGGTCATGTTTTTTTGTTGAGGAAGTCCCTGGCAAGGGTTGATAATTAGGTTTATCTCATGTGGGGTGGAACTAACCCTGCTACT